>VZRN01001939.1:2194417-2213493 GCA_013397935.1 Dasyornis broadbenti
GGCAGGTGGGTGCGCGGCCGGCATGGAGCGGGGCCGGGGCGGGCAGCGCTCCCGCCGGGACCAGCCCGCCCGCGCTGGGGGCTGGGGGCGCACGGCGGAGCGACGGACGGGATGCAGTCTGCGGGGATTGACGGGCGGGGAGCGCTGCTCAGCGCTGGGCTCTGGCTTTGGGGCGCAGAAACCTGGAGCAGCAGAGCCCATGGCCAGGCAGGGTGCGGAGCGAGCCGAGGACGGTAGGGAGCCGGGGGCACTTCAGGCTGAGCCCGATCGGCCGTGCCAGATGAAGACGTAATTCCACGGAGGGACCCCTCCGCTTCCCCTCCCCAAATCTTGGGCAGGGTGGTTTCTGATATATGTAGGATCAGGCGAAAGGAGAAATTTCCGTAGAGGTCTGAGGTGTTTTCTCTGGCTGAAGTTATCTAGAAATAATATTGAGGGGAAAAACAGTAATTCATAACAAAACTTTAAAGAGCAACAAGTTGTTTTACTGAAATCACATGCGCTGGGAAAAAAAAAAATCACCTCAGTGATCCTGATAAAAAGTGACTAATAGCAGTATCTTGCAAACCGATTAATAAGGCAATTACGAGTTTCTGAAGCCCCCAGCACTATTCAAAACAAATTTCACCATATGTCTTAATAGAGTTTCTGGAAAGTCATGAATCTGCCCTTAAAAATCTTCATTTTTACTTATGTAGATACAGGATATGATAGTTAGAATTAGTTTAATGTTTGTTTGAAGTGTTTCCCTTTTTACTGATTTTTTTTTTTTTTCCTACTTGAAACAGGTGGTCTATTTTGCACCGCCCTCCTGCTCCCTCTCAGGCTCTGCCCCCCAAAACCACCTCTGTGTGCTTTTCTGTGCGCCTTTCTGTGCAGTCATGGTGCAAACTAGATAAACGTTGTTGAACTTTCGGCTGGATTCAGAGGAGCTGAGGAGGAGGCTAGTGGGGCTAGTAACTGTATCTCCCAGCCATGGCCAGTGCAGTTCTCCTGTTTGGTCATGTATCATGGCTTTTGCAGGCATTTTCTGATTTCCCTTTTTGAGTAGCATCTCTATCACCGTCAGGACTTTTTTGCCTCCTACTCAAGTTTCACCACCTGGTGTGAACGCAGAGAGGATGTGCTGGGAGGGGCAAGGTCAGGGGAGTATCAGTGAGGCGTTGCTAAGGCTATTTCCCAGGCACTGTAGTGCCCCTGAAAGTGTTACTGCTAATTGTGGAAATTAGTGCCCTTAACTCCTGTTCTTGATTTAATCTGAGGCTGGGCAGCTGCGCACCCGTTTCACTTACTGTCCTATGCTTCTCCCCTCACCACACTGCAGGACTAAGCTCTCTTTTCAATGAGAAATAAGACTTCTGGCCCCAAGAGCTGAATCCGTTTATGTTCCCTGTTCATTCACCGGGGTCTCGCCATCGATCCCTGTGTTTTGAAGACCAAATTTTTATATCTCTTCTAGCTGTGAGAGTGGTAAAATTGGTTGGATGATATTAGGAATATGTTTAACTGAGCAGTGGTGATGGCTTTTCAGATTAAATACTATTTCAAAATCTAGTTTGCATTTAATTGATGTAATTGAAGTTGTTGAAAAGTAGTTCTTTTTAAAGCAGATTGATTATGGTAGGTTGGCGACTAGAAACCATACAAATGATCCCAAAGTAATTTCTTTTATTCTAGGACATGACAAGGCTGATGTTTGGAGACATCTATAAAATTAGTAGGGTGATACTAACTCTGTGCCCAAGTGTGTGTCAAATGCCGTCACTGTATTTGACACCAGACTGTCCTACCCTTAACCTCTCGGAAAGGCCAGTGATGGAGTGGGTGACATGCAGGCAAAATTTCAACATCATTCTCCTAGTAGCAATAGAGCAATATTGACAGAAAGTGTTGAACAGCTACCTCCTGTGTTAAACTTCATGGCTCAATGGAAGAATTCAGATCCCAGGTCTGTCAGCCTGATTCCCTTCCCACCATTCTCAAACCTCAATATTTTCTTGATATTGGATAAGATTGTTAGGATTATCTTCTGAAATATGAGCAAAAATATCAAGTGAGACAGAGGGACCTTTTCAGTTCATTCCCATTCCATCTGCATATTGGTTGCAAACTGTTGCATCTGTTGTTGGTTACAAACAACCTCTTCTGCATAAGTTGATAGCCTTTCTCAGTCACTTATTAACTGCAAGAGTGCAGAATGCTTTACCTGCACTAATTTGTGCCAACAATATTAAGAACTTTATTGACACCCAAGTAGACTGAGGGAGGGCATTGACAGAGGTGGTGGCTTTAGTACCAAAATCTCCTCTGCTGATGTTTCAAGGCTAATTCCGTATAAGCACATTTTTTTTTTCAGATGAGAAAGTTAGGAGAGATGAACTGCCCAGCTCACAAAACAGGAGAGATTATAATCTTTTCATGTGTACATGAAATGCTGGTGGAGGCAACACAATCTAGTGACTCAAGAAGAATTTACTCCAGAACCTGTTCTGGGCTTGAACACTGACCTCAAGCAAACCATTTTCTTTCAGTTTTCCAGTTTCAAAAGTGAGGATAAGAGCTGTACCTTACAGGGTCTTGTTAGAAGTACCTTGGTTAGAAACAGGGGTTTCCAAAGCACACTGGAATTGCCATGCGAAAAGCTTTGCATTGTTTTGTGGCATGGTTGACATATGAGAACAAGCAAAACAGAGGGGTTCAAAATTATCTGATCCTTTTTGCTACTGTTTTCAGGAAGATTCAACTGTCTGTTTTGGTGCATAAGGTTGATTGACCATTTTCTGCTCTGCAGCCTTCAGGAGGTCCTTATAACTAGAATCCCTGTGTCTGAAACCAGCTTTACTGATGTAAATCCATTTTGGAGTTGGAGGGGAAACTTTATGCTACTGAATTTTTAATTTTTATTTATTAATAGTTAACTTGGGGCACTTGGGTCTGACATACTAACTTGCCTTTCCCTCCATTGCCTGGAATAGAGACTACTTGGTGTTGAATACTTTGGCGGACGAGATACAGATACAGGGTGAGTGTCTGATGTGGGTAAAGCAGTTAGTAAATGCCTGGGTCCTGATTTTTGATTCTTGAAAAATACTTGGGGGAGGATGGGGGCTGGGAGAAAGGAAGGGAAGGGTCTGTTAAACTTAGGTGTGACGCTGCAGATACAGATATGCAATATTCTCTTGAGCAGAAAGTGAGGGCCATTGTGCTGTGTCCTCAGTTTGGAGACAGATTTGAACCAGTGCTCCTCTGGAGTTGTCAGTGTGCAAGTACTTGTGGTTAATGGTGGCACTGTGCATGTTATAGTGACCATTTCAACACAATGCACAGGGAGTGGGAATCTGTGATGACACATGCAAAGAGAAGGGAAAGAAGACAGAGGAAAGAAAGAAGGATGGGGAAGGAAAAAGGGACAGGAGGCAAGGGTGGCAATAATCCTAGCAAAGGGAACATTTTCCAGTAAGCAGTTCTGAATGTGATGTAAAAAATAACAACTGAAAGTTTTATTTTACTACACAGAGCCCAAATTCTTCCTTTGATCTCTGTACAAGCTTCCTTTTGGCATCTGTGGGAGATCAGTGGAGAGTGGGGAGTGTGGAGTCTTGAATTTACGATGCAGCCTGTAGACAGTCATGAAATGGAATTCAGTCCTCTCAAAAAATGATTACATAGCTGTGAGTCAGCCAGAAGGTACACGCATGATCCTGAAATAAATGATAAAAGTCAGTCAACACAAAGATATCTCACAACCAAAACAGTAGATAAGTTGTGTGAGTACTCTGTTCATTGCAGCTACACTGTTGGCATCTGTTTAAAAAAGTTAACTTGGTGGCCATGCTAGTGTCTACAGGAATTCCTTGGTAGACTTTATTTTTCTCTGATAGTTTCCACAAATGCACTGGTTTTGAGACTTTAAACAGTATTCAGCATCTAAAACCATTTGTTTCAGCTTAATAAGTTAGGAACACATTAAGTGACCTCTAATGAGTAACAATAAATTCTCTATAACCCTTCCATAAATTATGGGATCTGTTTAGTAAATTTGCCTCATTAAACTTGATATTTGAAAATAGCAATATGGGAGCTTTAAAAGATAGATAACAGATACACCAATCTGTCTGAGCAAACCAAATACACAGAAAATCATTAAACTTAAGATTGCTGATTTCAGGAATTTTTTTCCAGCTGTTTAACATGAATAATCAACATATATATAGGTCTATTAATCTACAGAAAGATCACTTTTAGTGAAAGAATTTGACCTTTGTTGGGTCTCTTTGCGTACTGGGCTGCTGCTGTGCTTGGACACTTGATATCTTGAATTAAAACATTGAGAAACTAGGGCTTTGGGATTTCTTTACACACATCCCATGAGAAGCAGAACATTTAGGAGCAACCCAAAGTAAAATCTAATATGAAGTGCCACTATAAATCATTCCTGCTGTAAGCAGCTCTGCTGACTTTCTGCCTTCAGTCACCAGGTCCTTCCAGCACCACAGCCCTGTTCAGAGTCTGATGGGTTTTGCAAGCAGTAGGGCTGCTGACCTGATACTTGTCTCCACTTAGGAGAACAGGTTACAAACTAGAGTAGTGGTGTGCAGTATGCTCTGCAAACAGAAAAGAGAGCTGGTCCCTGCCACAGAATGCTGAAGTTGTCTCAGGCAGATCAGGTTAAGGAGGTGAAAGACTCTTCATCTTTCCATTTCATGTCATCTCCTCAAGGCAGAGCTTAACAGATATTGTCCTTTCCTCCAAGAATTACTATCCAAACTGTATTTTCTGCTTTCTGTCTTCTCTGCTTTCTTTTTTACATTGTAACCCTTATCTTCCTGAAAAGGGGGACATTCATACTCCATTCCTATTCTTCTACTCTCTGGCTCACCCATGGCCTGGCACCATTAGTTAAGCATTTACTTATGAAGTTTGTTCGAGAGCTACCTGTGTAAAGGAACATTAGTAAAGACAAGCTGTTGGATGAATGTGTTACTATGAGGGGATTTCCTCTAGTCCCATTATTCCTGACTCCTCCAGTACCAACTAGACATGGAAGCATAGGGGATGGGAGCAGACTGATTGTTTCAGTGAATGTAACAGACATGGGTCTTTCATACTCGCTGTTAGTGTCAAAGTGTTCACCAAACTCAGGAGCTCCATGGAACAATCTCCTAATGGCTGTGTTTACATGGCCCATTGCACAAAACTCCACAGTGACAAGGGAAAAGGGAAGCTGAGCTCTTGTGGTGATGGAGTTCATCAGTGAATTTACAGATTAAGAATCTAGGTATCAGTTCATTTTGTTTGCACCTTTGCATCTTCCCAGAAAGACTCACGTACCTTTAAAATTTTCAGCGAGTACCATTTCAGATACACAGAGTAGGTATTTTGCAGGTCCTGTGTCACATCTGCCAGATGCTGCAGTTATCTCAGATGTTCTAGCAAAGCACGATATAGGCAAGTTTAAATGTCTGGAGCAGTGCCTCAATAGTAGGTGTTGGTGGCAGGGATTATTTCCTTATTCCCATCTTCTTCCACGCTTCATCTCACTGCTGTCTTTGCCATACACAATGCAGGTTTCTGCTCGGTTCTTTAACGCTGCTTGAAACCCTGTTGTGGGAAGCTGTGTCTGAATGGGTCCACATATACCATACTCAGTCTGCTATGGTAGCTGCTTTCAAGATGACCAATTTAACATTTTGAGCATATCGTAATTGGTACTCACTGGGACCTTTTGACTAAACCTGAACAAGCCAGCTGTCCAAGCTCTGCAGCAACTATCCAGTTTTCAGAGCTCTCTGTTAGATTTTGGAACATGTTCTACATTTAGCCTTTGAGGAGAAATTTAACTAATCTATACCCAGTCTACACCAAGCAGTACACTCTACACTAGATGCCATTCTTTCTGTATGAGTGTTCTGTAAGTATTTTGAATTGTGGAGGTAGTTCCTTATAGCAACTTTGTGTTGGAAAGACAACAATCTGCTCAAAGGACAACTAATCTATGCCACATAAAAGTCCCACAGATATTTTACGCCTTCTGCATAGCCCTGTATTTTGCAAGACTGTCATATTTTTGCACAAATTATAAAATGTCATACCCTGCTGATGAATTTCCTCCATTTAGTGGCCTTCAGTATAGGAAAAACACACAGATTTATAAACGAAGCTGTAATACTAAATCTTCTGCTGCCTGTGTTTATTATTTCAGGGAACCTGCCTACAGTCCTTATCTCACCTTAGGGAGGCAACTGTAATTCTCCTGGTTTATGTATTAGAGATTGAAGGGGCTGGATCCAGTTAGTAAATGATAAACTGAGTATGAAAGTCTGGTTTATAAACAACAGAAATAGGTTCCATTTTTTTTGCCGCAATGTCTCTTAAGTATATTACTCCATATGATATCCTTGTCTAAAACATTGTAATGAGGTTACAAACATTAATATCCTCAGTGATGTGCAAATGTATATATGAGTGTATAAACATTAATTTTTCATAACATTTAGTCTTCTGTCTTAAACAAACATGTTGATAGCATATTACGCATCTTTTACTTCCCAGGATAGTCTTGGGTTGAGTAATTTCAGCAGCTAGCTAGGGTACTGCTGCTTTCATTTCTTAGGAAGCAGTGTTTACATAGTTAATGGTCTCTGATGTGTCATGTCCATTTTCATACCGAAGTCTTTGAAAGCATTGGTCAACCAGAAAGCTGTGCTTAATCTTAAAAAGGCCTTTACTCTCCTTCCTCCACAGTTAGATGACATACTTTGAATACTCTGCCTGGGAGCCTTCAGCTGAGAGATTTGAGCAGTGTCTCTCCATGAAGTGTTGCAGGACACACAGTGTCACTGTACTGGCTTGCAGAGATAAGATCTCAGCCCTACAAGCTTAAGTAGCAGCTGGATGACACTTCTTGGGGTAAAAAATTCTTTGCGCCTAAAGAGGGTGATGAGTATCTCAAGAACTTTTGAGGACCTGAGCTTTAGTTCCTCAGTGTTAACAACTTCAACCCCTTCCTCTTCTGGAGCTTCTGCAACACTTGCTGTATTTGTTTTACTCTATTTAAGCACTGCAGTTTTGGTTTGCAGCCATGAAAGGCAGAGCTGTTTAATTTAAATTAAAACTGAGGTTTAAATGAATCCATATGGTCTCTGATCACCAAAGTCACAGGTACATTCTGGCTGATTTTGTGCTCTGACCATGGGTGCATCAATAACTCTGGCTGGAATCTGACACAGGCAGAATCGGTCACCATGAACTGGAAGCAGCCAGAGCAAAACAGATGTAGATTTTGACAGTTGTTTTGCTTTTGTTATTTTCATTGCTTCCGTAGAGTCTGTTTTAGTTTTCAGTTGGTAAACTGAGGCATTTTATAAAGGACAAGAAAAATTGGACACTCTTAATGGGAAGGAACTCAGTGCAATCAGAAATACCCATACATTGTGGTTGTTGTCATAGGTGTACAGTATGGAGGGAAGTGCAGTGGTTCTCCATGCTGTTGGACTTCTTGTGTGCAGTGATAGAACTGAAAGTATGAAGGTATAGGCCTGGATCCAGTCATTTTCCCCTACTTGTCAAACTGGAGTTGCTCTAGTCGAAGTAGGACATGTCTGATGTTACATCATCAGCACCATAGCTGGCAGCACAGTGCAATGCGAGATGCTGCAGATTTAGCACTGAATCCAGCAGCAGGGAGAGGGTCTGGAGCACGTGTGGAGACCTGACAGACAGCAGTGGGGTGGGAATTGAGGCATACAGAGAGTTGGCTCTGTCTGCTGTCTTACAGACCTGCCTTAGGGAAATGTGGGAAGAATATCATCGCTGTTAGTGGACAGGGTCAACAAGCTGAAACAAGGGTCTGTGAGGCTGAGTGCTCCCCATTTGTTGTTTGTATGAGGATGAGATGCTTTTCCTATATAATGTCTGTTTTCTTTCTCCCCTAAAAAGTTATTCCTTGCATTGTACATCAAAATGTATTGGTAGAAATAGACTTATTGCCTGATAGTGACACTGAGGCATAGAACTTAATTTTCTTGATTCTAGGTAGGGACTATTGCCAGTTATATCTGCAGATAATCATATTTTTAAGAACCTTTATGTTGGTGACAGTGTCTGGCAGATGATACTGAAGATACCAATGACACCTTACAAGAAGAGACTATTGACAAAGATTATTATTGAGGAACAGATTATTTTAATTACACTATATCAAAATAGTGTAAATTACTTACTCTGAAATTACCTAATTTCCCTGAAAGTTTTATAGTTTTGCCAAAATGCCTTTCCTATAAGCAATGCCATGACATTGTTAATATTTGCAGGTTTTAAAGTGAAAATCTTATTCTAGGAGGGGATTTGTAGTGGTCTCATTTTCTTACCCAGTATGTCTGTTGCGATGTTTATCAGGGCAATAACTGCAGTTACTAAAGTCTAAAACAAATCTTGGTGCTGTAGTTTTCTGTTAACATAGTGAAATGGGCAGAGCAGACACAAAGATTTGTATCCTCTCTCTTCCTTTACCTTGCCCCAAAGAATTACTGACGTGTAACTGAGAATTGTTGACAGTTGTGCCAACAACCCAGGGGATGCAGAAGACTGTAGGTGACACTGAGGATGCGATTTGTCTTTACAATTTCCTGTTGCTGTTAGCAATTTGCAAACTGGCAGGTAGGTTTGGAGGGGCGTCCATTAAAAACAATAACATCTTGTAAATTAGAAGGAGTATGCTTGCACGCAACACATGTGGACTATTAAGGTTTTGTTATTATAGGCAGTGTTTGAAACAACCCTACATTATATGGCCTTGTTTGAAAGGTCTCTTGTAGTAAATCAAAACACATTGAAATAGCTGTCTCAGAAATAAGAAAGGTTGACTTGATGGAGCTAGAATTAAACATAGAATTCCAGACAGTAAAAAAGTTCACAATAGCTTGGCACACAGATACTGTATTTCAACCAAAAATCTGAAAGAGCTTTTAAAAATGTCTAATTACAGCACAATGAGTTCTCATTTTGTATCAAGAATTATCAAAGTAGAAAAAATGCACAACCATAATTTTCAGGTTCAGATTTCTGTTGTTGGGTACTTACATTCATATTCATGTCATTGATCTAAATATAGGTTTAGATCACAATTTCCATTCAAGTTTGAAAAATGATCTGATTTCACAGAGATTGGAAGGAGGTATTTTTGATAAGCATGTGAAACATGCAAAAGCCTAAATATTTTGTTTCTCACTGGGATTTGTCCTTTTTTCTTCTTTTCTTTTGATGCTTTGTCTCTGGCTTTAGGCAGTAATTTCCAGTTAATGTATCTCTGTGATGCTCACACTAATATTACACCACCTTCTTCAGAAGCAATGCAGCTATAAAAATTATTCAGGTATCTAATAACCTTACAACTAAGAAGGAAAGAAAGTTCGTAATTCTTAGTTAAGCATGTAATGCAGCGGATCTGCTGTGTACGTAGCAATGCACATTTCCTTCCTAAATTAAGTATTTTGGGTGAGCAAGAGCTCACATCCTGTTGAGGAAAGGGATTACAAGACCCATACCTCTTAAGTAAGAGAATATGATTTCACTAAAAGTGCTGGCAGTGGGGTTGGATAACTCATGGCTCTTATCTTTTCCTTTCGATGCTGTGGGCTGATAGAAATTGAACACAGTGACCTGTGGAATCATAGAATGGTTTGGGTTGGAAGCAGCCTTAAAGATCATTCCATTCCAACCTCCCTGCCATGGACAGGGACACCTTCCACCAAACCAGGTTGCTCAGAGTCCCATCCAGCTTGGGCTGGAACAGTTCCAGTGATGAGGCATCCACAGCTGTTCCAGTGTCTCACCACCCTCACAGGGAAGAATTTTTCCCTAATATCTAATATAAGCCTCTTTCAGTTTAAGACCATTTCTTCTTTCTTCTACATCACCTTGTAAAAAGTCCCTCTCCAGCTGTCTTGTAGCCCTTGTTTTACTGGAAGTCTGCCATATTGTGTCCCCTCACACTTCTCTTTTCCAGGCTTCTGATGTCAGAGGCCCCAGAGCTGGATCCAGCACTCCAAGTGGGGTCTCATGAAAGTGGAGTAGAGATGGAGAATCACCTTGCTTGACCTGGTGGCCAGCCAGGATGTGGTTGGTTTTCTGGGCTGGAAGTGCACATTGCTGGATCATGTCAACCTTCTCATCCGCTAGCACCCCAAGACCTCCTTAAGCTGCTCTCAGTTGCCTTGCCCATTGGACACTCCACCTGTCTTGCCTGTATACTTAGTCCAGTTTAAATTAAAGTGCTCTAAGTTAATATAATGGCATCATTTCATCCAAAAAGCTCATGGAAGAGAGTTTTTCAGTTGAGATATTTCTAAAATCCAGAGACCTATTTCCTTGGTACCAGCCAGCTCACTTAATGCTTTCTGTACCGAGGGAAAACACCTGTGAGAATGAAAGTTCACCTTCTCCCCGTGGTCCTCAGTTATTGGATACCCTGTTGGAATCACAGGCAAGTGGGTGATAGACAGCACTCCTGTAGCTACACTGTAGCATGCAGGGCTGGGGCTGGTGTCCCTATTTGTTACTGGATTTGAGCAACTGCAAGAATGACATAAAGCTATTTTTGTTTCACCTTCGCTGGTCTTATGCCAAGAACAGCTTGGAGAACCTGGACATGACTTGTGCAGCAACATGTACTTATGTGTAATTGTTTACTGCAGCACATAGTCTTTTCTCAGTCAGCTGTTTAAACTATGGGTGGTAACAGATGCTTAGTTTCATTGCTTTCTGCTATCTTTAATTTTTATTAATAAAGCAATAAAATCCTTATCTGCATGGATTGTGTAAATTGTAAAGAGGCAAAAAATAAACTCCTCTTCCACAGTTTATTTAGTTTATAAATCCCTCTGCAGCCCCTGACATATGTTTAGCACAGTGCATGTTTACAGTGCAGCTTAAATGGTTAAGAGTAGTAATTACATACAAAAATATACAGATGTCCTCACTCTGAACGAAATTCATAACTATCAAATTACAAACCTTATCCCAGCTCTTACTCACTATACCTCTGTTTTTCCTAAATGCCTAAAGAAACAGGATCTTGTGGTTCCTCTGCAGACTGATAACTGAGCTGTCCTTACACTATCTTCTTGGACTGTTTCCTCAGAAATATTCTGTATGTTCCAAGACTCTACATCGATACATATAAAACTACAGTAACAGCTGCTTGACATGATATTGTTCTAGGAATACTCTATGACTGTGTAAATACTTATTGTGTGATAAAGTGTATCTCAGTTGAAAGATTAAAAAGGTCATTCTCGTTCATTCTATACTGAGATGAAAAATGAAAAAAATGGATGAATAGAGCAGTACAGATTTGAGCTCATGTTGTGAAGCTGAGCTAGTTATTTCTTCAGCTCAGTCCTAGTCCATGTGCTTTCACGACAGAAGTTATTTCAATTAATTTATATAAAATGGCAAAATAATCATTCAGGTTCATTTGTGATTTGAGGAAAAACTGCTCCCTGGCTATAGGTGATTTAATCATGCATAAGTAATAAGGTAATTACAAAATAAATACAGGTAATTGAAACCAGTTTCTGAAATTTTAATTAGCTTTACAAACATTTTAATATTTGTTTAGAAATTTGTATCAGGAATGAATTTAGTTTGCTGTTCTTCAGGTAATATTAGCTATTCTATGGCCTTAAATTGTTATTAGCTTGGAAATCAGAAAGCATGTCCACAACTACTGGATCCTTTTAAGGTCACACAATATCAAGAGAAAGGAATCTTAGCAAGTGTTGTTTGTCTGGACATCTCTTCTGCACTTACAAATTAGAGCAAAGTTTGAACCTTTGTTCAAAACTGTATCCTCTTTTAGTCCAGCTCCTGGCTTCTGGGACTGTGCATTTTTCAAAGGCTGCCCTTATGTTTCCTGTTGTCACACCTTACCCACATTGACAAGTTTGATTCAGTCCTCTTTCTGTGTGATCTGGC
Source organism: Dasyornis broadbenti (assembly GCA_013397935.1). NCBI lineage: Eukaryota > Metazoa > Chordata > Aves > Passeriformes > Dasyornithidae > Dasyornis > Dasyornis broadbenti. The sequence continues at coordinate 2,206,394 of VZRN01001939.1, forward strand.
CAGTGGAAAAGCATGTTTGGAGGTTCATGCTCCGCAGGTGAGAGATGTGTTCCTTAGCCCAGGTTAAAACACCAGGTTTTGAGACATGAGCTGGGCATCTGAGCAGACTGCCAGCATGTTTGCAAACAAAATAGCAGATTCTTGTGGATCTTTGTGAATAGGGGAGACTGGGGGTGTTATGGATTATACTGCTCCAAAGAAGAAGTGAGGGTAGGATTTGGCAGAGAAAGTGAAATTATGTAAATCAAATCATGGAAGCATATAAAATTTATATTGGGAACTTCTTACTTTCAGGTAATTTCTTCATTTCCCATTATCAATCATTGCTGTCTTTATTCAGCAATGTGTTTTGCTGGAGCTCTACTGGAAATAGGTCTTTGTTTATACATCTACATATTTATAGGTCAGTATAACACACTCTGGCTTAGGGAAGGCTGATCTAACTAAAATGATTGATCCGTTTCAACCTGTGTCAAATGTGTTATCAGTAAATGGTGCTTAAACAGATGCCTATCTCAAGTCCTGAACCTCTTAAGGTGATGGACCTATGTAATCATACTGGTTTGGAATCGCTGTCCTTGCAAATGGGATATTGGGGTTTTTTCCCACAAAAACCGTGTTATTTTAAAGCTCTGTGTAATGACTATTTTGCATGCATTTACTGGGCTGACATGATGCATGCTTTATTCAACATGGCTAGATCCCAGAAGATGCAGGAAAGCTGATGGGAAGGCCAAAGCCAGGAACAGCAGGATGATAGATACACAAAGACACACTGATGGGTTTACGTGTTTCTAAATACAAAAATACATTAAAATACCTCAATATAAACATATGTTTATACATTCAGAAATATTAATCACCCAAGTACAAAAATATGAGCAATGGTGGTGTCTGATTCATAGTTCTCAATAGAAGATATGATGACAAACACCCGTGGTAAGGACAATTGGCTGAAAAATGGCTCACCTCTGGAAAAGGAAAAGGAACAGCTGAACTTGGATTCCTGGATTTCAGCAGAGCAGTCCTCATTTTTTGTCACCTGAGTACAGTTTGAGCAGTGACTCTTTCTGATGGTTTTAACATGTGCACAGTAACATGGTTGGGAAACAACGCAACTGCGTCCTTTGGTCAGGATAGACAGAAAATCAGTGTGGGTTTTTAAAAATGCCCTTGTTATGTATGCCAGTATGTCAGAAAATTTAAACACCTGTGAAAATTTAGTGGCCCAAGAATATAGCAGGTATGCAAAAATGGATTTTTAAAAAGTAGTAATGCTTAGTCATAGCAGTAAGAATATTCATTGCTAATGATGACACTGATAGAAACATGAAAGCCTTTTGCCTGCTTGATAACTTAAAATTGTTGGAGATACTGGTGGGACATGAGGTGGAAGGTTAACTATCCCAGCTCAGTGTGTCATGTTCTGAAATGAGCAGTGACGATTTCTGCTGGAGACAGAAACTGGGCAAGTTATAGATACGTGAGAATACATAAATTTTGGTGTACACTAATACTGAGGAGCTGCTAATAAAAGTAGTATGGTCTTGTAATTGTCACCTCTTAATAATCTCTTCCTAAAATAAATCATAGAATTTTTTTTCTGTCTCTCCAGAAAGCTCTTTGCTGGTTTCCTCTAAACTCTGAAAACAAGATCCCTTGATACTGATGTTCCAGACAGAGCTATTAGATCTGAGCCTCCAGACACAGAAATTGAATTTACAGGCTTGATGTTGTAAGGCTTTAAAGAGCTGAAGGGGTAGAGAGAGATGGGCATGAAATAGTACACTTTTCTCTGTTTCACTTTTGGGAAATTAAATAAACATTTAGAAATAAAATCATGAAAGCATTTTTAAAAATTAGATGTGTAAGCATTAGCTGTTCATTACATTTTTCCATTTGCAAACAAATTGTAGCAAAGTATCATTTGTCTTCCAAGAGTGTGGTGGCAAGGATTAATTTAATGTTTGTTAGGAAGACTTAGATCCATGGAGAGAAGCTATGAGAGGTGTACACAGATAATTATCATAACTTTATATATAATAATCTGATGTTCTTTTATTTTGCTGAGGAACAATTATTCACTCTCAACATCCTCCATCCTCCACAAAAGAGGTCAAAGCTAATAGTTATCTATTTATTGGCTAGGGAAGCAGAGATTTCTTTTGCTGCATTCAACATTGCACAAGAAGTAAATGACTGAGCAAGAAATTAAGCTGGCAAGAAATTAGGCATATGTAGTGAACACTCAAAATCTTGCTGATGTGGTTGTTTACTGAAGTGCCTCCTACTACTGTTTTCTTAGGGATGTTTTTGTAGCTAATGGGTTTAGCTCAGAAAGACGTTACAAATGCTAATGGTAGTTTTGTGTTCTCCTTGATTCCTTGCAGAAGGACCCAGAGGCAGATGTTTTGTTTTGTTTGAAATTATTGCCTTCAGCTTTGCAGATCGCAAAAGAGGCAAATATGCTGTCTTCTGAAGTTTTAGGAGAAGTCTGCTTTGAGATTTTGTAGTTTGGAAAGGTGTTATCATTGAGTTTCTAACAAGACTCTAACAATATTGTCTGACATAATCAAGGTAAGCAACAACAAAAAGGTTGAATGATTTGATTAAAATTTACTGGTCCCAGTCACTTTGTAACTATTTGTTGCCTTGCCTGTTGTGGTGGTGCTTTTTTACTGCCAGTCTGCTATTTTAATAGAGTTTTATAGTTTACAGAAATCCAGATTTGCTCAAGTGCATTCTTGTGGTACACCTTAGGTCTGTCTTTTCAATAGTGGGAAGGGAGATCTATTGATAGGTTAATTTTAAGAATATTCCCTTTCACTTTGTAACATATTTGCTCTTCTAGATGGCTACCGATCTGGTAGATTTGGTCTTAGCAAGGGTGTACTTCGAGTATTGAGTCTGTACAGTCAAAAGCAAGAGAAAGTCAGACATCATTTTGGTGAGAATGCATTTCCAGGTTCAGTGTTTGCTTTTCCCCTTGTAAGTGTGGGCAGCTCTCCGAAAAGTGAGTTATGAATGAAATAACCTCTTGCTCATGTATATTTATTCTCCTTTTGAGGCCTTGTCTTTGCTCTCTTCAGAGTGTAAGTCAAAACAAGGCATCACACCATTGCTAACACTGCAGGTTTAGCCTGCTATCTCAACATCAAGCCAGTCTTGTTCTGCTTCACTACAGTAGCACCCACAGGAAAAGGGCTCTACATTTGGAACTTATCAGGGTTTTTTGTTTATGCTTCAGACAAGTATACATGTGACCTAGACTTCAACTTTTACTGTGCTGACACTATAGGAAACACTTTCCTTGTCAGTAAGCTGATCTGTCAACACCAGAAGTAGTTCTAACTAGTGGCTACTTTTTAGCTGGTTTTCTGGTCATTTTGGTTAGATAGCCTCTAGAAGGGATTGCCTTAAACAGCTGAAACATCTAAGTGAAGGAATTCCTCAATAACCACAGTTTAGATGATCTGCAGCAGAATTCAGTATCACATTGCTCTCGTTTTATGACAGTGGCACAACTACAGCACTGTCTACACTGACTGTCTTTCCTTATGCCCTGAGGCTTGTGTTGTGTCCTGAGCAGCTCTCAATAAAACTGTTGTGAGATATATAACATCACATAAACTCTTCCTTTGCCAAAAGACTGTGCATGTCTTCTGCCCCACACTGACTCAGGAGAAACAAGTCTCTGAGTCATGCAGTGATTGCAAGCCCTGAAGAAATATGTCCCTTTTTTATTTTAAGATCTTGCAAGTGTATTAAATCTCTGGCTATAAGTTTGTTATTTGCATGTCCCTGTAGAAGTCTAGGGAGATAAGAAGAGACAACAGTGAGTTAGCTGCACTTGGGATTCTCGCCAGTCTTTGTGGGATGGAAAATTCCTTCCTAATTCCATATCTGACTTTAAATTTGACCCTCAGCGTGTAAGCAAGTTAGACCAACATACGCACTTAAGAAAAAATAGATCCTTTGTGTCCTAGCAGGACACTGGTGCAACTTTTTCAGGGTCCCAGCCTAGCTGCTGCCAATCAGTGAAACTTTGTCTTCCTTCAAGCATCCTAGAACGTGCGGGTAAATTGGGCATCAGAAAAAAGAGCTGTCCTCTCCCTCCTGCAGGCTGTCCATAGAAGCCTTGAAACATGAGATTGAGTTATAGAGTTTTTTCAATGCAGAGCCACCAGGGAGATGAGTATGTTGAGCACAGCACAGAAAATCACTGGTGCCCAGGGAGAGTTTTGTTTTGTATATGCCAACATTAGTGATCATTCATATATTAAAACTGTCTTCTTCACTGCTAGCTTTTGTGTTTGTGTCAGCTTTTAACAAACATGGCTTCATTTTACAATCTAGAGGACTGATTTAAAAATATTGAATAGGTTCAAAATGGGATTGATCTCTGCGTGGTGTCTTTAGAAAACACTCCTCTCATTGATACCATCCCTTAAATAAAGCCTTTAAGATCTATCCATAAACTTGTGTTGAATCTATTAATTGCAACCTTTAAACTGGTCAATCATATGCCTTGGACATGTGCATGTTGTACTCTACATAGTTGCCTTTATCTAGTTCATCATTTCATAAAAAGAGCAATGGGTCTTTTTAAAAATATATGGTTCAAATTAATAACGTTTTATCCTCATTGATTTTTAGAAAGAGTGCTGGCTTCACTAATTTCATTATTGTACCCAGACTGATATTGGGGTATGGTGCCTGTAATTTCCCAGGCCTCCCTTCTTTAGCAGTTATTTAATAACTGCATACACTTGCAGTTCTCTGACCCTTTGAAATTTTCCCATTTTTCCATGAGTTGTTAAGTATCAACACTAGTGATTCGGAGAACTCCTCATTTAGTTTATGTAAGACTCCAGGCCTGTTGATTTGAAAACATTTAATTTTAGCAGATCTCGTCTCACATCTCCTTTTATTACCTACGGTGAATTTTGTTGGGCTGACGTAATATGGGATGATACATTCTACAGCTTCATTCCAAGGACAAAACAATGTGAGAAGGACAAAATGTTTATTTGATATTTCCGCCTTTTTTGGATTGTCATTTACAATTTTATCGCCCACATCTAGCAATGGGCTCATGGCCAGTCTCAGGCAGATTTTATATTTATAAAATTATCTTTTTTGCCTCTTTACCTCTGTTAACTATTCAGTACTTCCTTGATCTTTTAAACTTCCCTCATAAATTCCCTGCATATTTAGGCTCTTAGAATTTGTTAATAATTTTATTTCTTCTATGCTACAAATAAGTGTTTTTTAGCATTTTTATTGCCGACTTCTATTCCAGACAGCTTCTGGTTTAGTGTAAATATTTTTGTGCCTGGAAGTGCACTTTTGGTCCATGATTGGATAGGCTTAACGCTTTAATTTACATTTCCCATTTGATTTTACACTGCCAGTCAGTGGGAATGATAATTTTTAAAATTTTTCCTGTTTAAAGCTCTAAGCCTGGCTGGAACCAGCCCCCTCTCACTGGCTGATGCCACATTCTGTTTGCATAACATAATTGTAACACCATCACCATAGTGGTACCCAGGCAATTACCAGATGAAGGCAAGCACTTAAAATTCCTAGTCCATCAGAAACAATTCTGTGGCTGAGCTGATCGAACTCCCACAGGGAAATTTTTATCTTACCACTAGAGTCCTAGGAAACTTAAAAATCATCTTGTTGCTGGCCACGTGACAGGTACAGCAAATCCCCCACAACACTGTTGTTTTTTTTTTTCAAGTTAGCATGGAAATTGTAATAAAAAGCAGGCAGGAAATGTGAGTAAAAAATTATTAGGAACAATTTCAGTGACTTTCCCAAAGGCAGCATGAGAGGTTACCTGAAAATCCTTGAATTTTTTTCCTCCCATTAGGTCCTTGCACTTGCTCCATGCTGTTTGCTGCCCCTGCTGTGCTAGTGGAAATATTTAAAGGCCTGTGCTGTAAATAAGAGCACCAAGACCCAACCAGATTTTTTAAATGTTATCAGGAGGATGTGTTCTGATTTACAACAGGATCATCTGGAAGTTTTATCAGCCAAATATCTATTCTTGGAAGTTTTAATAGTAGACATGAATAAAATACAGGATATTTTGTACCAGTCCCCAAGGCAGAGAGCTACATCGATATAGGTTGTCCTTTATACAGTAGAAAGTAGAGAGCACTTCTGAACCTGCAGTGCTGTATGAGCAGTTTTGGCTCCAGCTTAAGGCGACTCCACTGTGAGACAATATAGGACTCCCACTCTGAGAGGAAAAGGAGGAAACAGAGTCAGGTAAATAGCCGGGATCTTGTTGGGGATGGTGAGAGCACATAAAAAAAAGACCATCCAAAGGGAAGGCTGTCCTTTCCACTGTGAGGTAAATTTTTGGTTTGTCTTTACCACTTTAGGTGAAGGGGAATCTTGTTCATCCCCTGGTCTTGCACTCTTGTTGTTGCTGAAGAGCAGACCCCTAAAGGAAGAGGTTCCTGACCTTTGGTAACTTATAAATGGTCTGTATTTCTTCCTCTTTTTCTGAGATTTTCTGAGGTAAGGGGTAGCATTTAATTCTTTAAGTGGTTTATAGGATCCCAGGAAAAAATATTGGAATCATTCAGAAGAGAATAGGATGGTTTTCTTTGGGTAGGCAGCAAGATTCCTCCTAGGAGAGAGGAAGGTATGGCTGAGAAATTGTGAATGCACATTTGGCTAATGGTATGAGCCTTTGCTGTTCCTGAAAGAATCACTCTTGTCACCTTCCTTTCCTCTCACCTTTTCTCCCACCCACCTTTCCCCTCCCTAGATAATGAAATAATCTTTTCTAGATAATGAAAGTACCCATTATCTCAGCCCATACTAAGAACCGTGTGGGGATGGAGTGAAGCCCTGTGAGTGGGAGCCTGACCGCTGTAGAAAATTACTGGAAGTGGAAATGCTCATCCAAGTCTGGCCCTCTCTGGTACTCCTTGATCAGACACGTTAATCCTGCTACCAGCACAACCAGCCAGCATAATGGCTCATTATAAACAAAGCTACACACAAAAACATCTAGTCCAGGTAGCAAGTATGGGTTTGACAGATTCTCCTCTCCTCTCCTCTCCTCTCCTCTCCTCTCC
>VZRN01001939.1:2213716-2298143 GCA_013397935.1 Dasyornis broadbenti
CCTCTCCCTCTCCCTCTCCCTCTCCCTCTTCCTCTTCCTCTTCCCTTTTTTCTCTTCTCTCCACTTGCTTAAATAAGCACAGCAGAGCTATTTCTTTATCACATTCCTGCTCATGCATTTTTCCAACCCAATTAGGCCATTACCAGGGCTAAATGAGGCATAGAGCCTCCAAAAGTCACACCGTCGTCCCGGAGATGAAGCACGTAGAGCTGCAGAGGTGGCAGGCAGGCAAGGTGGCTGGGGCTCACCGGAGTGTGACCCCAGGTGTTTTTCTACTCCAGAAAGATCACCTTCAGAAAGGAGTGAGGGGGAAATCAATAAAAGAATATTATTTTTTAAAGCATTATGTTAGCAAGAGGTGGCCATATTGTGGTCAATTAACGTGGTTGTGTTTCTCAGGGATACACAGATGACATGGGTGGCCATGGTGTCTTCTGATTTCTGGACAGTGTGGCAGAAAGGGCTGTGAAGACCATGAAAGATTTCACATATCTTCCAGGGGTTCTGATACTAGTTTTTTGCTTGCTGGTCAAGAGCTCCCTCCCTGTCCTTAGGTCTGTAGTGGGCAATTCCACTCCTCTGACAGACAGCTGGTATTCCACCATCCAGGATCCCTATCCAGCTGAGAGCTTTCAATCATTTGTATCATGCCAGTCTGTGCAATAAAGTAGTGTGCTCTTCAGTTCTTTCCATGGCACAAACCCTGTATTTGCTTCTATTCCCAAGCTACTGGGAACTCTGAGTTGGATATGAAAATCATGCAGAGGAGGGGGTCATCTCTCCTTCCCTGAGACTCTGGTATCCCTCACCAATCATGCTTAAATTACAAACTGGAAAAAATTATGTTCTAATGTCTAACACAATGGGAACAGGGTGTGTTTAGAAAGGCAGATAACACAAAGCCTGGCAATTCAATTCATTAAAGCCTGAGATCTCCTGCTTTATTTCAGAGAGGAGAGAGAAAAAAAAGGATGATAATTTTCCATCATATGCTGTTTCAAGAACATAAGGTGTTGTGTGCTGAAAGAAAAATAACACATGCACTTTTATGGATTTTATTTTTTTTAAATGAAGACAATGTATGAAGTCCTTTGCTCTGAATATAGATTATTTTAGGAGCTGAACTGCTTTGCTTGTCCCTGCCTTCACTTAAGTTCTGCTGTCTTTACTCTCACTGAGGAATGCCTTAGTTGCCAGCTATATTGTATGAAACTTCTTGAAGAATATGGTAGTACAGTCACCTGCAATACTAAATTCACCAGCTAAATAAATCTAGAAGTGAGAAAGATATAATTCCTAGCCTTTTTCTGGTTTGATGATAGTTCTGTTGAGATAAATGTAATCAAAAGAAGCCCACACTTGAGCTTTATTAGACATGTTCTTCTGGATCTAGTTGTTTGAGGTGCTAGTCAAAAAACAGCATACCCTTCACCCTGGGCAGTCTCCACAGCAAGTGCCATGCTCCTGGTCTTCCTCAGTGCCAAATCCAGCTGATTTGGTTAATTGTGTCATCGCAGCGGTTCAACCTGAACTGCCAGAATTTGCAGGGGAAAGTTGTAGTGAGGGTTCAACATGTATTTTGATGACTCTTTGGAGCTCCTGATGACCTACAATGATAATGAAATTAAAAAATCACAGGTGACATTGTGATATCTTTGGTGATTACATCAGCTGAGGAGAGTGACAGGGAATTTCCAATAGGGGAATATCACTCAGGGATATATATTTTGTTCATGGGAGTGTTTGATTTTTTTATTCTTTTATAAAGTTAAGGCTGGTTTTCATAAAACTTTGTCCTATTTGCTTAGGACATTAATGAACTGCTAGCTAGTGGAGCTAGACATGTCCTTTATAAGACATTAGCCCTATAATTGTCTTAACAATGTTTTTGAAGTGGGTGTCACTGGATTCTGCTGGAGGTAAGCTCCTATTCCAAATGGACTGAGATTTGAATCTGGATGGCGATTTCCAACATCCTCTTATATTGCAAAGCAGAAAACATGCATGTGTAGAGTTCCAGATGAATTCTGTAAAAAATTGATTTAAATGTTTACATTTGTCCTTTCAATCTTTTACAAATTATCATGGAAAGTTTGCTTAATGTCAACTTGTAAATAATGTGATGTATCCCTGAAGAGGGCAGGTGGAGCAATAGGTGAGAGCAGTGCTGGCTGCTTGCATTGGTATTGCTACTTGCCAGCACTGGCTGCATGTCATGGGTCTGTGGTATCATCTTACTGACATCTGCAGCAGCAAAGTGCAGCCCCACAGGCCCAGCCAGCATTTCTTGGGTGAATAATGTAAATACTCATAACTGATAAACAAGTTCTTGCGTATCACATTGATCTTCCAGCACGTTGCATAGGCAGATGAGGGTCACTGTTCTTGTTTTAGGGGTCAGTGTATAGCATACAGTATTGTATTCCTCCCTGTGCCCCGTTCCATGGGGCATGCTAGCACAAGCCAGCTCTGCAAAGAAAACTCATCAAAACTTGCCTTCTCTCACTGTGGGACTAGAGTGAGATATGTGCCTGTCTGTGCCCATAACTCACCTTCACTCACTCTTGCAGTTCTGCTCTTGAATTTCTTCTGTGCCTTTCACTGATCTGTTTTAATGATTCTATGGATTCAGCAGAACTTTGTCCCTGCTAAAGTTCAACATTTCTGATGACCTTCTAAGACTCCCTTTACATTGAATCTGTTTTCATCTCCTGGGGACTCTATTCACTCCTGCCTTCTTTAACAGGAAGAGGTTACATGTAGTGTACAGGCAAAAGAAATACAAAAATAGAAAAGAATGTTTTGGTATTAGAATGAAATGAGGAGAGAGAGGAAAACTGGAGAAGGAACAATAATTATTCTGTTCAGAAAATCATAATGAATGGAAAATAAGCAATGGGGAAATGTTAAAAAAAAAAAAGAGAAAAACAAAGAAGAGGAAAAAAAGAGAAAAGGCTGCCTGTGACAGTGGAGAACTAGGAATATAAGTGAAAGGATTAGGAAAAAAGGCCACTAAAAATCCATAAGAATTTGTTAATAAATCATGCTGTACTCAATATAAAAAGAAACTGTCCAACACAAAGAAAGTGTTTATTTGCTTTTAATAATAGTATAAATGAGAAAGGAGCAACCAACCAGAGGCTACTTTAGTCTCTGATTTAGCAAACCATTAAAGTACATGCTAAGCTTTTAGAATCTACTAAATTTCATTAAGGACAAGTCTCACTTAAGTTGAGTACATACTTAAGTGTTTTTTCTGAATTGCATTTATGTTGAAACTGGCTCAGAATTACAGTTGTCCTTATTGTTTGGTTCACTGAGGATTCTGCAGGGAAAAGAAATGGTATCAAATAAAACATTTTTACTTCAAGCGCAGATGTTTTTTAAGAATAAAATCAAGTGAAATTAAAAGAAATTACTAAGCAAAATGTGCTTTCCACTTGTAAGCAATTTGACAAAGCTGGATTTGAAAAATTGTTCAGCTTTCAGATCTGTATTTTATGTTTTTGCTAGAGAACAGCTTGAATCAGCCTTGATTCAGCTGATCCTCAGTTTGACATCTGTTGACATGGATGAAGCATAGTTGCAATACGTTTCTAAAAATTATTTCTGGACATTATTACAAGTTGGGAAGTGAAGTCCCAGACAAAGGAAGTAATTGGCATATGGCTGCCCAGCCAGGCAGGAGAAGGAAGCAGGTATAATGTCAAGGTTCTTTCCCCATATCAGCTGTGGGAGAAAACCACTTCCAACAAAACCATACCAAATTTTAATCAGAAATATGTTATCCCAGTTTATTTAAAACTGCACTTAATAGGCAGATTGACTTTTCTAGTGGCTTGCACCTAATCCTGATTCATCATAGAAGGTTTTGGAAATAAGAATTTTGCTGATACAAATGAGATACTTCTCATGCTTATTTACATGATCTCAGCTTATTTGCTCTTGCTATTGTGTAGAGGAATGATCAAAAATTGGTTAATTAACTGAGAGAAATACAGGAAGATAATTATGTATTGCCTTTTTTGAGTATTCTTTTTCTGTTATTTCATGTTCCCTGACCTTTCAGCTTGCTAACCAGAAGATCTAATGCTGGCCAATCAAAAAGTGTGGCATCTCTTTTGAATAGCACTCCACTAAATTGTGTAATTTTAACTACTTACAAATGACTGACTACTTTGGCACCTCCCTCACCCCTCCTCTGTTCTTTTCTGCCACACGATGTAGCACAGAAAAAAAAAAAAAAAGGCAGTTCAAAATGTCCTACCCTGGTGACCAATCCTTCTAACCTATTATTTTCTAAAGAAAATAAAGAGAGACAAAAATTAGAGAGAAATGTAAGGTATAGGGCATCCAAGAGTTGGTAACAGTGATAGCTCCTCCTTCTTCTTTCCAGACAGATTACAGCAACACAGTTTCATAAATTGTGTTCTTTGACTGGCATTTTTTGATATTACAGAATTGAGCTGAAGACTCTCCATTTGCTTGAAGCAAAACATAAGTTTTAAAAATGTGGCCTTATGCAAAGAGCATAACACAATCATATTGTTTTATGGACATGCTAAGCAAGGAAAAGGGGCTTTGCTAGGGGCATTCAGTCCTTTTGTAAGCCCCAGAGATGTTTCATCTAAGAGAGAAAGAAGATAGATTGGGAGCTGGGAAAGATGAAGAAACTTCCCTGTTATCTATGCAGGCTCATTCAGCAGTGGTGGACTTCACTTCTGTGGGCTGTGAACAGAGCACCTGTTAACACTTCCGTGTGTCTCAAGGCCAGACAGACAGAAAAGATAAATTCTACAAATTAGGAACCTGAATCCCAATCACCAAGCAGTTTGGCTTGGTGACATTTACTGGCAAAGCTCCTGCATTGGATGTCAAGGAAAGGCTTGTTTGAGATGCAGGAATGTACATATGATAGGTCAGAATGTAAGGTGCCCTGAAAGGCACACAGGGTGAATGCACTGCTGTTTCACATGCAGGGAAAAGTCTGAACAACTTAAATTTCGAAAACCACATTCCAGTGTCATATGGCACCACGATGTAAATTGTCTTCATTCTGCAGAGCATCCCTCAGGCTTTCTTTCTCCATCTGTACAGGAGGGTCTAGTCACATCCCAAAAATATGGGGTGGGGTAAAACATCTCTTACTGGAATGCACACTCAGTAGCATGGTGGTTGCAACTTTCTTTAGAAAAAGGAAAGTTAGAGAAATCAATTCAATAAAAAATGTTACCTTAGCAAAGTATTTCAACCCCTATTTTATTGCAATTCTTAATCTCTTCCTTACATAAAGACAAAAATCATTGAAACTACCAAGAAGCCTTTAGACTGCTATTATACCCAAGGCATCCTTCCATCTGCTTTAAACAACTGATAAAATTATGGGCTTTTAACACAAAGGGTAGGAAACAATCAAGTCAGCAAACCATGGCACAGCAACAGATGAATCTGGAACTCAGAGAGGCAAAACAAGACAGCTTTAAGGTGTTGACAAGATGGATTCCCTGGTACCAGTAGTCACAAAATCTGAGATTGTTCAAGGGTCCAGTGCAGCTCCCAGCATAAGTTAGAGTAACAGGAGCTAGTGGGTTTATGGTAACTTCCCAAAAGGCTGCAGATGGGCTGTGGCTCTGGAACTCCCTGGGACTTGGAAATCCCTCCAAGCCCACCTGTTCTCCATGGATCCTGTTTGATGCTGTAGTTCCTCAGCATGTCTTAGCAGTTCTAATGAATTTGTCACAGGTTGTTTCTTGTCCAAGATGCCTTGATAAACTCAAGCATTTCAGTGCTCCCTTGGATATGTACATACGTGCACTTTTCACACTTGTACTGAAGAAGGCACTGGAGTGGAAAGATGAGGAGTTGCAGAATTGTCTTATTCCATTCCAGTATTTATTTCAGAGGCTTGTGATATGTCTTGTAGAAATGAGCCTTAGCTCTTATTGAAGAAAACACTTACCCTTCAGAGGAACAACACCAGTCATGCCTGTAAGGTCCCTGGAGCTGCTTCTCAGGCTGCCTTACAGCCACACCTGTGAGGAAATGACGCCAAAGACCTAAGTCACCCTCCACGTGGATTTCCACCAAGCACTCACCACTCAAAAACCACTTACAGCTCTGTGTTTGCTAATGGTGTTTGCTGAGTGCATCCAATGAGTCTCTAAGGTATTTTCTTTTGCCATTTCTGGTTTTTTGCTTCCTGCCATCAGCAAACAGAATTATTTCCACAAAGGGGTATCACATCCCAGATCACACTGATGCAGGTTACTTGAGAAATGTTACTTGAACCCCAAAGCCAGGTACAGTCCTGATGGAAAGATGATTGCTACAAAGCTATGAAATTGAAGCTGCATGGCTTGGCATGGGATTGTGTGCACTTTATGAGCCAGTGCTGAAGTGGGAGCGAGATCAGAGGCCTTGTAATCCCATATTAAATCCACACAGTAAATGCTGCCTGTGGGCAGGTTTGGATTTTTACCTGGTTATGCAACAGTCAGTAGCTGATACTCTTTTGACTGCTGTTGCTACAACCAGATTTGTTTGAGACTCCTTGAAACAAAGTGTTCTGCTTATTCCTGGTTCTGTTTTCCATATCTGCAGTTCCCGAGAGTCTTGAACATCAGCCTCTTAATGGTTTGGGCTTCCTTGATCTCAAGTTTCTGTGTTGAGCAGAGTATCAGCAGTGATATCCTAGGCATATTTCTGTCATTCTGGTATTTTGTAGTGCTGAACACAGATCAGAGTGTGACTCTACGCTTTCATGATAAGTTCTGTGTATATGACCTCAGGAGTAAAGGAAAGTTAAAGATATGGCTGCTACGCAAAAATAATGTTATGGATACCAAAATTCTGGAAACCTAAACGGTAATTCTCAGACAAACTTGACAATGTTGGGTAAAACAGATGCAGCAATTACAGTTGCCTGGTTTACTATATGGTTTTTAATATTTAGTTTGTCCTGGAGAATTGAAAATGTTACTCTAGGACAAGTGGTCAGATTTTTCATGACCAAGCCAGGTTCTTAGGCCTATCTTTTGTCCGCAGTCTCTTCCTCCCAGTCCTAAGCATATGGCTTTCTTCACTTGAACTGGCCAAGTCTTGTTATTTATGAGCATCAGCAGCTTCTTCAGTACTGTGGTTGATTTGTGTGCTGTGGTTTTGGCCTCCTCTTTGCTTTTGTAATGCCAGGTGAGACTGTAATGTATCATTTTTTTAACATAGGTTTTCTGTGGTATAATAGAATATTACCATTTTGATTTCTGCCAGAAAAATTCCATCTACAACAGATAACGTGCCCTTAGGCTAATAACAGGGCCTGGAAAGACTGTCCTGGTGAGCTTGATGGTCTTGATGATTTTGTAAAATCTATTGATTGGTTAATGCTTCAGAATTCATGTTATGTATTTAGTTCAAAACCAAGTCTGCAGGTAGTGTTTTTAGAATGGAATCCTTATTCTAGATCTGAATTTTTCTCTACAAGCATCTGACCTCTCCAAACTTTTCCATGGCTGAGATTCCATCTTCCAATCATGCTATTTGTCCAGATGAGAATCTCCCCATTTTGGGCAGTGTGTTGTGTAAGAATTGCCTTTCTCTGCATTGGCAAAAAGTTCTTTGTAGTAAATTTTCAGTTAACATTTGCCTTCTTTAATGATGGAGCAGTTTAGTTCCACAAAATGCAAGCATTTGAGCGCACCAGCGCTCTGGTTTTCAGTGCTTCTTTGGTGCACTTGTCCCTCATTTGGATCAAAGCGGTGCAGGAAGGTTGAGCTAATGCTTGGTCTGGTGATAAATGGGAACAATTTACTTTTTCTCATATTGTCAGTGTACCTCAGCACTAGAAGTCTGGTCTGGTCTTAGAAGTATGAAGACTTATATCCTGTGTCTGTTGTCCACTTCACAGAAGAGTCATCCTTTAGCTGCTTTGGGGCATCTAGGCCTCCCAGAAGCAGAGCAAACCTTCCATGTGGAAGGCCAGGGTCCTTTTGGGTCTGGGATAGCCCTTTTGGCATGGCCATGATATGGAATCTTCCCCAGCTCTCTTCTGTAAAAAGGTCCTGAAACCCCAGGAGACTCAGCTGAGCTGGTCCATGCTGGTTCCTTGTGGTGTCCGGGATGATAATATGAAATTTAGCAGCTTCTACCTTTGTACTGAATGTGAGGGAAAAGCTTTTGGAAAATAAGAATTTCTTGTGAGGTATCATGGCCATAAGTTAACAATATCATGCTGTTCCAAAAAAGACAAATGCCATGTTGAGATGTACAAACAGGGCTGTAGGCTGCAAGACACACGAAGTAATTCTGCTACTTTCCTTGGTGCCTGTAAGGGCCAGACAAGGACACTGTGTCCATTCCTGGGCACTGGGCTGCACTAAATGTGGAGACGTGCTGGACAGAGGCCAGAGGAATGAAACAGGAATAATCTGAGCTCAGGAAAGCATCTTTATGAAAAATAATTAATTTAATTTGCTTGATCTAAAAAAGAGTAAAAAGGGATGTGAATCAAATCCCAGATAAGGTGATTATGAGCAGGGAGGCACTGGCACATGTGGTAGCTGGGAGAAGAAGACACACTGAAGTTGTAATAAAAACCATTAAAGTTAGATGTGAGAAAACATTTTCTTTGGTCAGAGCAGAGAAGCATTGAAGCAGGCTGCCCTGAGTGTCTGATAGGTCTTCTTCCCCACAAGGTTTAAGAGAAAATATGCCAGGAACTGCGTTGTTATTGCTGAGCCCTTTCTGGGCTATGGAGCAGCTTCATGATCCCTTGAGATCCTTCCCATCTCCACTATTAGATGTACCTGAGCAGCTGCTGTTGAGAGCTGTGGTTAGGTACTGTTTGATTAATAAGTACTGCATAAGTAATGCATGCCATTGTTGTGCCGTTCATCTTCTTTTCACCTAAAATCCCAAAGATTTATTGAATATTTCTTGCTTTTCTGCATGATTTAGTCTGACAACTAAAACTTTCATTCAACTGGCAAAATGGTACCGATTTCTGCAAGCCTTTCAAATACCCACAACTGTACCTTGGGTACCATCCCATCCCACCTCAGCTACTGTTCCTGCCATAGCAGTAGTTGCCTGATGGCTCATCCTGTTCCTGAAACCACTTCAGCTCCACTGAAGCTTAGAAGCTCACTTCCAAGAGAGTTCAGAATCAAAGCATCTGATAGTTAATAAAACAGAGTGGGAAAAGTATTGAAGATTATATTTAAGAGGGGAAGGGGATTAAGAATCAAGCCTTGTCAAAAAAACCTGAAAATTACTATTTTTTTTCTTGAAAAAGTAATCTTTCAGAATTGCATTTGCTGAATATATGTATAGGGGAAAAGTGTTCTGCATTGAAGAGCTTACAATCAAAGAATTTATGTGCTAATAGTAAATAATGTTTTACATGTAAAAACATTTGCAAGGGAAAAAAATAGCAGTGGATTCCAAACTTCCATCTTAATTCAGTTGCTTGTTAATTTAATATTTTTTTATTTATTAGCTGAAGACTGCATGACCACAGTAATTTGCTCTATTAGTTGTACAATTTCCACCTGTAGTATGCTAAATTTTATGTCTGGAAGCATGCATCAGCAGATAATTCAATCATTGGCTGTGTAATGCTTTACTTTAATAAGGAAGAGGCTCATAATCTTAATCTAATTAAAGAAAAGAGAACTGAAGGAAAATTTGCCACAACAGAAGTTGATACTAGAGGATATTATCTGGGGTACTAGCAGCAAGCTTGCAACTGTTCATGGGGAAATCAGTATCTTCAAATATTTTCATCTTTAGGTGTGGAGGGCACTTGAAAGCAGCTGGGAGAACCGTGTCTCCCATTAAAAGAGTTTGGTTTTCCAGCTAGAGGTATGGAGAGTTGTAAATTTGGACACTGAGATTTATGAGGAGCTGAACATATGCTTAGTTTTGCTTTTTTGTGTCACTGCATCTTTGGACATTTATCCCTCAGTTTGCTGCCTCAGGGATGTGTTTTATGTATACACAGCCCATCTTTTTCCCAGACATCGCCTCTGATGTAATTTCAGTTCTGTGTCCTGTCCTGGAGAGCTATTAGTTCCAAATTATTCAGGGGGATACCAACTATTACCGTATACCATGAAACAATAATTTGGTTATCGTTGTCTATTCTACTGTCATACTCCTGAATGACTTCTTAGACTACTAAGTGCTGTAAATGCTGTTTTAAAATGTACTGGTTTTTACCAGTTTCGATCTTTTGACTTTGTCTGCTGCAAGAAAAGAGAAATAAGAATGTGAATTTACTTTTTCTGCATTTCATACTTCAGCCATCTACTGTCTGGTGGTGAAGAGTTCCTAAATACTCAATAGCATCTGCACAAACCCTTCTATAGCATCCCAGCAAAATAAATTGTATTGTCTGCCTGCTGCTAATGGAAACAGTTTCCTTTTCCATAAGCGAATAACCCCGAAGGCAAATGAAAGCCTTATTAAAGTAAAAGCAGAAAAGTAGAGTGGTAAATCAGCAGTCTGTGGTCTTCCCACAGATAAGGAAGTCTCTAACCTCATCCCACCTTGGCTGAGTCCCACACATGGTTCCTTGCCCAGGCTCCAGAGACCCCATCCCCGCACCTTTCAGATTATGCAGTCCCCCAAGTGTCTGCCATCCCTGAGGGAGTCGGGGAGGGGATGAGCTGGGCTAAATAGCATTACTCATGTCTTTGCAGTGTCTCTTCAGAAATTACTGTCCCTGTTTCAAACATCTCACCTCTAACTGCTGGCCCTGCCTGTTCTGGTCCTCACCTCAGGACACGGTGTCAGCACTTCACTACTGTTTATATCTTTCTTGAAACAGCAGGTGATGGGAAGCAGATGACATTTCTCTAACTGAAAAGTGGAAAAGTGTTTTATGCTTTATTCTGTTGAGCGCTGAAGAAGCCAAAACCACCATCCATTTGCCAGGAAAGATCAAAATCCAAACGCTTTGAGACTCACGCATTTCACTGCTCTATCCCCTCCTAATTCTGGTTCTGGTTAATGTTCTGTAATACAGCTGGTCAAAGGGCCGTGTGCTAATACCTAGACATATTTTAATATCTAGCCGAAGATTTGATTGCCCTTGCCAATAAAAATGCACTTGTTCAAGCCAGGGCCAAAGAATAGTTTAGAGTGGACCCGCCACAGAGGATTGCAGTGTCTGCCCAGCTGTGTGAGTGCATTGACCACAGAGGCATGAGAACAACATGAGAGACATGAGTGAGCTTTGTCTCTCCTCTCTCATTGACTGCTGTATCCACACCTTCATTGTACCAAAAATGTATGAAGTAGTTTCTTGTGCTTAGTGGTCTTACAGAATGCATGATCATCAAGACTGGCTACTAGAAGAAGCCTCGTGATCACAGTTTTTCCCTGCAGTAGCTCTTCTTTTGACCTAGGTGAAGATCAAATCCGTCGAAGTGCTTTTAGTGATAATAAGTCATCCTCATAAAAAGGTTCTCAGCACTTGAAAACTCTTCATGACTTACTTCAGATTTTTACTGCTAAGTTTTAGACCTGTTTCAAATAGACTGAAGAGCTGTTAATTGTGAATTTTGTGTCATACCTCCTCTCCCATAGCCATTTTCATATGCCATAATTAATTCTTCATTGGGGAGGCCTGTAGATGTGCTGCAGGGAAAATGTATTGAGCATGAAGAAGCTGCAGTATTTTTCATCCCCAGGAAGCAGGCTTTAAAGGCTGCTATAGCTAAGCTTCCCATGGCATGATTACCAAACCTTTTAAACCTTCATGATTCATTTTGCAGAAGTATCTTGGTTTCAAATGCTTCCCTGGAAGTCAATTCTCCCTTTCAATGTGAAAGAACTCTTTCTTGTGACCTTGTTTTATTTTTAGCAAGGATAAGTTCAAACCAGAGGGTTAAGAACTATCAATGGGAAGGATGGACTGACACCAAAAGATTGTCATAGTTATTTGCTTAAGAAAAATGTTTGATTCTTACTGCCTTTGATGATTCCTTATTCCATGCTTGCCCACCCAGGTCTCACAGTGTGACCTGTTCATGGACACTGATCACAGGTTTTACAACATCTCCTGTGACCACAGTCACACAGAACCATAGGAAGTTTTAGCAACCCACCTTAGGTATGTGACAGAGAATCAGGCATATGACATTGTTTGAGGGGGTGTTGCTGGTGTCACTGGGGTGCCTGGCTGACTTTTCCAAGGTTATGATATGTCCCAGGTAGGTTATTGGGTGGGGGCAGCTTCAGGGGCATATTGAGGGCTTGGTTTGACAAAGCAGAACCATTGTGGCACTGTGGGATCCTGGTGTATAGCTGGAATCACTTCTCAAGTCTTTCTTTTACAGTTCTCAGAGATGGGCTCTCCATAATGCTTCAGTTATGAAGGAGGAAGGACGGCTGAATTGTTGTTTTGCAATGGAGAAGACAGAGAGAGAAACACCAGCATTGTGGCTCCCACCTTGTTGCTTATATCCCTGCAAACATGTGCCCCAAATCATCTCTGTGCTGTATTAAGGAAAGGAAAAGCTTCAACATCTGCTTTCTTACATCATCTTTCCCAATTTTGCATCCTATAACCCTGGTGAAAAGAGGAACAATGACTTCATATAGCTGCTGCTTGATTCTTTTGCTGTTTACCTGGAACACTGCTGCCTATGGGCCAAACCAACGGGCACAGAAGAAGGGAGACATTATTCTTGGAGGATTGTTCCCCATTCATTTTGGAGTGGCTGCTAAAGACCAGGATCTAAAATCAAGGCCAGAATCAGTGGAGTGTATAAGGTAAGCAAGTAAAAGGGAAAATAAAAAGTTTTGGTGTGGAAGTCTTCACATTTCTTGAATTTAGATTGCGTAAATATGGTCTGTAATCTGCTTGCAATTGGAAGGTATGATGTAAATAAAAAAACCCCAAGTGTCTATGTTAAACAGTAATATAAATAATATATGGACAGTAAAAGAGGGCAATCAGGTACTACCTGAAGTTGCTAAAACCTTAATATACTGATCTATCTGGCCATTCACAGGGAACATTTGAATAGTATCTGTAAATTAGCATTCATAGCAGAAGGACAGAAAATTACCAGTAGTGCCCTTTAGTTCATTATATTAAAGTAATGCATGGCAAAGTAGCTTAGAAATCAATTTTTTTGTCCAGTTCTGCCTGTCATCTTCTAAGACTTTACAAACTGTTTAGCTGCCTAAACAAGTGAACAGGTGAAAGTGAGAAAGGTCATTTTGAAAAATCCCACTGAACATATAAATGTCTTTTTAGGACTTTTACAAAGTTCCAAACTTGGGCCCAGGCTTTCCTCACCCAGAATTCTTTTCTTTTGTGTAAGCAATGCATATAGGTTTTGTCTTAAGTTTTGGCAGTTAACCTTGGAGGGAGAAATGCACATGAGAACAATTTCTCTTATTATTGAAGTGTGGACATTTTTATGATGAAACATGAGGAATTTTTAACCTTACAACCCTGAACATAATACACAGAACAAGTAGAAAGTATGACAGAAACAGATTGCAACTGGAACATCATATAAACAAAATACAAGAAATTTGTGTGGAATTCTGTCATGACCATGCATGAGAAAACACTTCAGGGTTATGGGACTTCTTCTGTTATCATATGTGAAAAGTTGTGTATCTGGAATTATTTGGACCTCTCATCCTAGTCTGGGGATCTAGTACAGTTTTGTTGCAGATGGCAATGAAGGACGGCTGAGAGCATTTCTGTTACGCTCAGAGACTTCAGGTGTGCTTTCCCACTGAGACACTGAGCAAGACATGTCCATCTAGGTTATTAAATCATCCCCAGAACCTGTCACAGGGAGCACACAGTAGTGTAATTAAGCAGGGATCATTTTGTCTTCTTCTGTGTGTGCACAGGAAAGTCGTGAACTAAATGTATGTGGAATATGTCTACTTCATGGAACAAGAACCTCTGCCATCTTTTCAGCTTTTTTTTTTCTCTCCTAAATGCAGCATTTTAAAAGGAAAATGCTGGAAAGCAATGAATGTTTTCAGCTCCATTGTCTTCTCCTGCTCTACCTGGCAGGCAAGACAATGCAGATATTTGCAAACTAAACAGCTTTCATTTCTGTCGACTCTGGGTCAGCCTCAGTGACTATCTTGACATGGTCACATTTTTGGAAGGGATCGATGGTAAATGTTCTGCCACAAGTACTACAAGTGTGTGGCTGCCAAAAGGCATGTTAATGAGGTAGCATTGCCAACAACAGGCAAATCCTGAAAAGCCAGACTAGCTGTTTTAAGGACACAATGGGAGATCCTTCTGGGGGGATCTGCTAAAAGGTTTTCTCCAGCTGAAGTTTGCTTGGATGAAATCTGTGTTCTTCTTACCCCTGCACCAAGATGCAGGTGCAAAAGAGAAAAAAGATGGCTGCAGAGGCAGGCATTTGTGTCATGTATCCTTCAGGGAGCTGAAAAAATTGTGAGTTGATAACATAATGCAATTGGAGAAAGAATAAAGGTCAGAGATCTAGCTGCAGAGGTAGTAGAAACTAAAAAAGGAACAAGAGGATGACTGGACCGGAGATGACTGGAAGTTACTTCATTGCACACATCTTTATCAGAAAATGTGCATTTGCAGGAAATGTTTAATTCAAAAGAGGCTGGCTTGAGAAGACTTTTTGAGATTGGTCATCAGGTTTTAATGATGGAGACAACTAATACATGGGAATGTTTATGTGTATTCCTTGTTATTGGTACATGTCAAATTGAGAGCAGATATTTTTCCTGAAAGGATTTTCTATTTTAAGCAGTACTGAAGTCAGAAAATTCCTCTAGCTGGAGTTGTACAGAAATCTTTCAACACAACCTTGGTGGCCCTTTTTGGTTTTGGACTCTGTGATCAGGTATTAGCCCGTGACAGGGTTGTGCATGCTGACTCTAAGAGTCCAATACATTCTTCAAGTCATTTGCTACAATCTCACATTATCACATGTGAGTTTCCTAAATTCCAGGCAATTGACTGGAATTTAGGATATGTTGGAATTATCAAACTCGTATTTTAGGGGTGAGATTTAAAAAGTAGGTTTTAGTTTCTTAAAAAAGTAAATCTCCCCAATTTTGTAGTGTCAAAAACTTCTGTAGAGTGGGAAATGTGGTAGAGAAGCATAAATGTGACTGTACCTGGTCAAACCAAAGGTGCTAAATCTGTCCCATACCCTTAACTGCCCTTGTTGCCCTTCTCTAAGTCTTCTCCAGCACTCCTGTATCTTTTCAAAGTTGAGGATAATCAGTTTTGTACCTGTCCCCTTTTCAGATGGCTCTAAACACTTTTAATCTCTTTACTACATGTAAAAACGTGTCTCATATCACATAAGAAAATTAGACCCAGGTCACTCTGGGAGTATGAGCATCCTCTATCTCTCTTCGTGCTCTCTTGCAGCAGCAAGTCATCACACCATATGAAAACTACAACAAGACCTAAGGGTCCCTCTGAAACCCTGTGGGTGGAATATTTTAGAGTTCGGTACCAAACAGCATGAGATAACATGGTTTTCCTTTCTTTTAAGGACTGTTCAACCTGATCTATGCTGTTTGGACATTTTCCCACACATTTCAGTGTTCCATGCCATGTTCCCAAACTTTCAGTGTTCCATGCCATGTTCCCAAACAGGGTTTCTCAAAATGAATAGGTCAGTTTTTTCTCAACTTTTTCAGTTTTCACATTCTTCATGCTCTTGTGGCACAGCATCTTTCTCTCCAGCTCAGCATACATACTGGCCTGAACCTACTGTGCATATCTTGTACATGATTATTCAGGAAACTACATATATAACTCAGCAGTGAAAGGAAAGGGGAACAGTAACTCTCTGTTCTCCATTCTTTTTGCGTTGTTGCTACTGAAAATGCATCCTTGTGCTCTAAACACTCAGCTGCAGAATCTGAAGTGAAAATGTCATTATTTTGCCACAGTAAATGTCGGATAGGAATACACCAAGTGAGAGCAGTTTTGTTTCCTGTTCATTGTTTCAGCAGTCAAGGATCCTGCATTTGATACAAATACACCTCCTGTCTTTGTATGCCCCAGGTGCTGCTGCAGCACATTTCCTTATAACATTTGCTGATGCAAATCTGATGTGCAGTGGAGGCAGAGGCTGAGCACAGCACAAGCAAGACCTGACCCCCATTCTATTCCCTGTCAGCACCCCCAGAAGCCAATTCATAACCTGATTTCTCTTGATTTCAGGGAGATTAGCAGTATTCCTGTATTCTGATCATCAGTCTAGCCAAGGTCCCACACTGTGACATATAGCTTTCAAGCTGTGAAACTGTGCTGAGACACTGTCACATCATAGTGCAAGACTTCACAGAGCATGGCTCCAGGACTCTTTAGCCCACTGAGTTTCTCTGCCCATCTGAGAGAGCAGAATTTTTATTCTAGCCATTGCAGATATATTTGTTAATGCCACTGCAGACTTGAATATATAACAAGATGTTTATAATTTCTTCCCTAAGATGAAATGATATCCTTTTCTCTCTCTTCTGTTCGCCTTCTGAATTGTAATTTTTTAATTTTTGATTTTCTTTGTTCTGCATAATTCCCTCACCCACAGGCTTTGGTTGTAAGAGTGGTAAGCAATTCATTATACCTGTGAATGCAGGAATCCAACAAATGACTGAAGGTCTCCCCTTTGCATAGCTTAGAAATAGCAGTGGTAGAAGCAGCAATAGCATGCAATTAATGTAACGGAAATCTAGAGAGGACAGAGAAATTAGTATGTGCATGCAAGCACTAGAGAAAGAGGAGTGCTGGTGTGATCAAAAGGCATATGCAGGCTTTGCCGCCTTTTTTAAGTACCTGTCAGATATGGGAGCGTGAGTGAAAGCTGTATTCAGTGCTTTCACATCACTTTCTCCTTCTTTTCCTTCATAGTCCATTGCTTAGTGCCTTGCAAATGTGATAAAGGAAGGTCATGAATACACATGAGGCTATGAATTATTTCTTTACAGAGACTAGCAAGGATCAGGACCAATTTCCCTGCTGGATCCAGACAGTAAGAGCTGTTAAAAACCAAATCATACAAACAAACAGGGGATGTGTTTTATGTGGAACTTAAGTTTATGTGGAACT
Source organism: Dasyornis broadbenti (assembly GCA_013397935.1). Taxonomy (NCBI): domain Eukaryota; kingdom Metazoa; phylum Chordata; class Aves; order Passeriformes; family Dasyornithidae; genus Dasyornis; species Dasyornis broadbenti. Next base: position 2,230,809 of record VZRN01001939.1, read on the forward strand.
TAAACCACGCATAGAGCTTGTGTCCCTTAATTCACATAACCTAGCTTTGAAACATTGACTGAGACATTTAAGCCATCCTGAGCACCGTTTGACAGACATGTTTAGTGTCTAGCAAACTGGTCTGCTGCACAGCTGTCCTCTGCAAGTGTGACAATTACAGTGAGGATTTGTGAAGGTGTTGTTTCTGCTTTCTTTCTCCCTGTTTGTGCTCCTCCCTGGGAATAGAAAGATCAGTGGGTTGAATACTCTGACAGGTGGGAGAACAGGCATCAGAATGGAAACCTGTAAGGAATGAGTGTAAATAAAAATTCCCATCTACACCTGTTGCTCAGAATTATTTACATTAAACTCTCATTTAGAGCTCATGGCCACTTTTCATAGCACCACATCTCTGAAATGTTAAAATGCAAGACTATGCGAACATACCCGTAAAGTAACACAGCAGAAAATGAGCTTTGGACGCTGCTTCTTTTCCACCATGAAAATACCAGTGGCTATTTAAATATTCTGGAAATCTAATGAAAGATTGCTTCTGATAGTAAATCCTGTACAGTTTCTTTATGGAAATTGCCAGTCAGATTTCTGCATGGTTGACAGAGCATTCCAGTGACTGATCATATTAATCACAGCAGCAGCATGGCGCAGGAGGGCAGCTACATCAGTGGCATCTACTGCTAGGTTCAAAGGCTGCTTTTAGCAATCCCTCATGTGCACACCAAGCCAAGAGGAACCTATATGCAGGCCCTTGCTGGGATCTTACAGTACAGTGGGAGAGAAATTATCCACAAAATTTCCATTCATAGAAATTGAAAGAATCTTGCTTCATTTAGACCAGTTTGTCAGTACTGCCTTCATCTGACCACATCTGTGTTATGAAACTGATACAACACTGCATCAATTGACAAAGTGAGAGCTTGTCTGAAGATCTATCAGGTGTTAGAGAAGACAGAGTGAAGAGTGCTGTCTTCATTCCATCCAATCCTCTCCTCCTGAGCTGCTGATGCTGCTATCAGCAGAGGTGCAAGTGAAGAAAACCACAGGTCTTCTATCTAGGTTAGTTTAAGGTAAGTTATTGAAAGTATTTCAAAGATATTTAGGAGTCTAGCTCCCAGAAAACAGCCCCTATTCTCCTTTCCCTCCAAAATAAAATTAATCCAAATGCAAGTACCTGCAGTAGAGTCCTTATGCTATAAATATGCACTAATCAGGAGCATATGTGAGAAAGGAAAATAAAAGCAACTGTGTATCGTGGGCCTTCGTCTACATTTACTGAATTAAATGCCAAATATTTCTTTGAAGTGAAGGGTAGGACAATCCAGTTCATTGCTTTCGACAATCCAGTTCATTGCTTTCAAAAATACCATCCGAAGATACCACTTTGTGACAATTTAAAAAAAGATAAAGCCAAATTCCTGTCAAGCAGACAAAATAATTTTGTGTCATACTTCACCCATGTATTTTAAGGTGAGCAGGCTTAAATTTAGTTTTAAATATACTCAAATGTGTGAAGCTTTTCACAGTAGTACAGTGGTACCTTTGAACTTCCCAGCTTCTCAGCAGTCTTCCCTTTAAATATAGAAAATGTGTTCAGATTTTTCTTTTACATGAGAAGTCTGAATATGGCTTCTTGCTTCAAATCCTGTTCATATTAAAAATATCTGTAAACACTGTAGCTTTTTAAAAAGAAGTGTCACAAAATCCATCCTTCTTTCCATTTATTCCTGGGTACATTACTGGCAACAAGAGGCAACGTGGTGTGCACAATACATCTTCTTTCTGTACACAGCACTCACTGACTTGATCCCTCTGAGACTTGCCCTGTTATTTCAGAGCTCTCTCGCTGCATCTCACTCCTTAATGGTTTGGAACTAGAGCAAAAAATATTCTAAATGACCAAATTACTTCTATCAGTAACCCACACTCCTGTGCTTCTAAAGAGTAATCTTAATAAAGCTGACTGCCCTTTGGTCATAAGTTATAACTAAGGATTTTTATCGGCCTTAAATTTTTTGACCTGAAGAGATCTGTAGTGAAATTGTTCTGTCTGGGCTTTGAGGTATAACCTGAGAGCTAAACCTCATTTGGAAGTTGGCCAAAGACATCTGGAGTAGGTGAAGTCAAGTTGAATAAATGAAGTTTTTAAGTCTTAAAGATAAACCTTAGATGTGATATCTTTAGAAATTCTGATCCCAGATGAATTAGATAAAACTCCTGGAATGGAAGTAATGTGGCTTTGTTCATTCAGCTTTGAAAAAGTCAGACATAGCTAACATCAACTTTGGAAGCAATTAATTTAATCCATCAGTTAAAAATGTTCAGGTCATATATCCCAGAGACTGAAAGTTTGTGATTTCATGAAGCTTGTCTTTAGAAATCTTCACCTTAGTAACGGAAATATTTCTCTAAGCATTTCAAAAAGGAACTCATGTGAAACCTAAAATTTGCCATTTCATACAGAATCTGTTCTTGGGCAGGCTGTTTACCCCAGGCTTTTCCAGTTCTGGAGCCCATCACTTTTCCCAGTGGATCTCAAGCATAACAGCATTGACACGTTCCTGTTTTCAGCTGCAACTCAGCACAAAACTGCTAACTAACTGCTATTCTGACCCATAGTGCATTCCAAGGAAGGGCAGGTTTTAGTTCATGAAAGATTCTGCCATTCCAAGGAAGGGCAGGTTTTAGTTCATGAAAGATTCTGCCATTCCAACTGTATTGCCCTAAAACACAGCAGCCTCACAGGCACACAATTGGTTGCCAGGGCAACTTCATAGGAGAAAACACAGTAAAACCTCAGAATAACATGTATCAAAGGTACTTTCTTGCTGCTGCTTTCCACGAAGAAGTTACTTTCCTTTTTGGATAAGCAATCATCCTGCATCAAGTTCTTTCACTGCCAGCTTGATGCCCTAAACAGGGACTCCCAGGTCCTGCAGCACATTTGCCACCGATCAGCAGCCCCTGATTAGCTCCATGCACAGGTGTGAGATGAGCAGAAAATGCAGCTTCTCCATCTAAGAGAAGAGAGGAGGCTTCAAAAAACAGTTTCAGTTTCACAGGCCAGCTCTGAGGGCATCTTCTGAGTTCGTGTCTAATGCTAATGTATGAGACCATCATAATAATGAGAAAAGTTCCTCCTTCAGTGTAGGCACTGAAGTATCTAATTAACAAGTTAGCAGTTTATGCTAGGGTTTACATTTATAGCATGTCTGTTCTCTGGTATGAACAGCCTGACTGCTCTCTGACACAAAGTGAAGTGTGTGATGTGAGACCAAATTTCCCCAAGCAGAGCTCCCAGGCACCTGTGGATCCTGTAGCGTGCTAGTGATGTGGCTCAGCTTACTCTGCCTGCCCAAAGCCAGAAGGAGCTGACACACTCAGAGAGTATCCCTTAGCCCAAGTCCCGGGCAGCATCAGCACAGGCTTAGTAGACACTGCCATCTGCATTCAGAAACATGTCAGAGGAGCCTAGAAGCAAACCTGGTAGGTGTAGCTTTGAGTCAGAGGATGACAAGATCCATTTACTCAGGGATCACGAGATCAGATCTAGGGTCCTGAGCACAAGGGACAGGCCAGAGCCATCATTCCAGACATGCTGTCTTTCAACTTTCCCAGATTTTAGGGGACTGTAAAAAGTTCACCTCCAGAGTGAGCTCCCAAACTGAAATGCTGAAAGCCAGAACTAAACCTTGTAGCATAAGCATGCCTCTTCTGTAACCACTGGAGACAAAAGCAAAACTTTCCAAATTTAGTAGGATGAAAGAAATAGCATAAGTGGCTTTTGCCTTTTTTATCTGGAATTTTGCACTCTGTCTTTGCCTCATTCATGGTCTCTCCTCTGTTTTCCTCCGTCTCACTCTATTTTGTTTTTATTTTTGCTCCCCCAGGTATAATTTCCGAGGCTTCCGCTGGCTCCAGGCTATGATCTTTGCCATAGAAGAAATAAACAGTAGCCCAACGCTCCTTCCCAACATGACCCTGGGATACAGGATATTTGACACTTGTAATACAGTCTCAAAAGCCTTGGAGGCCACACTGAGTTTTGTGGCCCAGAACAAAATAGACTCCTTGAACCTGGACGAATTCTGTAACTGCTCAGAACACATCCCTTCCACCATTGCAGTTGTGGGAGCAACCGGCTCTGGCATCTCCACTGCTGTGGCCAATCTGCTGGGACTCTTTTACATACCTCAGGTATGCTTCCACCTCACTTGTTTAGGTTACAGAAGTGGCCTGCTTCTCTATTCTGGAGAGATTAAGCAAAGATTGCTTAATCTTTGCCATTTCCAATAGAACTTGAAGGAGAGAAACAAGAAAATGGGGGGTGGGAGGTGGGGGGGTTGGTTCTTAAGGTAGAAACATGTCTTGCTAGCACTTTGCAAACACAAAGGTTACTGAGCAGCCAGTAACAACATTTGGCCAACAGCAGCCTAGTCTAGGAGGACTGGAGTCCTCTAGAGTGATTTATTCTGAATACAGGTATTTTAGGTCAGTCAATGACAGTTGCCAACCCTGGCAGCTTAGTTGTGTTGTTTCTTCACAGTGATGACTCTCTGGTCCCATCCAGCTTCCACAAAGCCCACTTAAGGCAGAGCTCAGTCATTGCCAGCTACTTTTTAGGTCTCTCAGCATCTCTGATCATTCAAGCAGGTGACCTGTAAAGTTGTTGCTTATGCTGATAGGTGCTGTGGAGATTTCTTCTGAGCTGACCTGCCTTTCTTTTACCGTAGGGCATCCAAAAAAAAAGGTTTGTGAAATCATGTGGATATGCCGCGTTGTCCCAAGTTCATCCATGTGGTGATGTGGTTGTGCCAATTCCTGTGTTGCAGCATCCTTCTTAGCTGCATTGTGACTCTGCTGGGGCCAGTGCCAGCATCCATGGTCTCATTCTTTTGTTTAAGAGGCTTGCTGCTCTGCCAAGACCTTAAGCAAAGTACAAGGCTGGCTTAATGTTGTTGCTTTTGATTTTAGATTTCTACACTGAAGCCAACTTTGGAAAAAGTGCTTGGCCTTATCCATTTAAGTGTTACCTTGTATAGCCTAACATTTCCGATTCATCTTCCAAAATGAATACAAGGTGCCAGAGCTCACAAGAGCTCTTATAACAAGATTGTGTCACAATGTGCTCTCAGTCTGTCCTGGGAGATATATCTTTGCTTCAGCCAGGGCTCCAATTCCCATCTGCACTATGAATGAAGAAGGAAGGATTCTTGATTGCCCTGTGCACAGTAATATATCTTGTCTGTTAAGCCTTTGCAGGAGTCTGAAAAACTGGAAATTTGGTCTCTGGGCAGGGCAAGAATGGTTTAAGCTAAGACCTGTATGTGCTATCTGGGTACTGCCCAGGGTGGCATTGGAAGTAGACATGTAATAAATACCCTAATGACATCTTATGGGGCATTGTTGATTTACACATCACATTACCAGGTGAACAAGGGCAGCTGAGAAGGGTTGGTGAGTTCAACTGAACATAAGAGATGTTTGCAGTTCTCAGACTTTCCCTTTAAACAGGGAGTGACATTTGTTCTATGAGGTAGTAGCCTTATCTAGAGGCTGCAGAAAAGGGTAGATGTCAGGAAGTTCAGTTCTGGAACAAAGTCTCAGGCAGGTGGTTGAAGTATGACAACTAAAAGCCAGCTTTTAGACTGGCAGTTGTTGGGCAGAATTATCACAGCCATTTATAGCAAGGCCATTAGCAAATCCAGGCTTATTAGGCCCTGCATTTCAGTATGAGTTAGAGGTGTATTTTACAATTAATGTACGATTCATTACTCATTCTGTTGACGTGAACGCTGAAAATGTTACGATTTTTGTTCTATTTCTCAGTGTCTCACCCCAGTGCACCCTTACAGCACATGTGGCAGTGGGACACCTTGCCTGTACCTCCTGGCTAAAGGTTGTAGGGGATGAGAGTAGCATTGGGCAAGAGCCTGTCCAGGGGAGAGTACAGCTCTGTGAATGGAGGACTTACTCCTGTGGCCCTTGAAACTGTACTAGGAGACTTCCTTTTCTTTCTTCTTGCAGAAACATTAAATACCAGAGTTTAAGGAGGAAATAAGGTTTTCTGTGAGTTCTACTTTATATAAGGTGAACTGTTTGTAGAAGATTTTTTCCAATGAGAGTCAGTCCTAAAGAATTCAGATACCAATCTCAAAATGCATTTTAAAAGTTCTCCAGATCCTTAAACTGTTATTATCTGGATGTTTATGGTTTTCTTCCTACTTGTAGATAATTCAAATTATATCTTAAGAGCATATGGCACTTGTTCTGATTAGGAAAATAAAATATTTCTTGATAGTTTTAGAAAAGGAAATAAAATCCAATTTTAACCATAAAACATGGTGGCTTATGAAGCATGGAATACCCATTGGCTTCTTTGCTGATTCTGGTCAGCAGTCAGGAAAAACTGCTAAAGTAGCATTTCCATAACACTCTACAGGATCAAGGGAGCTGATATACATCACATTCTTCTTAGTCAGGTGGCAAGGATTGGATATAAAAGGCATATGGTGCCTGATGGAGCCTGTTTAAGGATGGGGATGGATATCAAAGCCAAGGAGAGACAGAGTAGCTTCGGGATGACGATACCATCCTGCTGTCGCATGTCTGGTTCAGGATGGAGAAAGCCTGCGTTTTGTCTTAATTAAGTGCATTGCCCTCATTTATCTAGATGGCACATTCTTCTTATTTCTGAATTTGACAGAAGTCTTTGCCATTCCTCAAATCTGGTGTCCATTTCTCTCTCCCTCAGATTCTTGACCTTGCAGGTGGGCACAAGCTGGCTCCAGCTGCTCAGGTTTGAGCAGCTGCTCCTGTACGTGTGCCTCTGTAGCACAGGCACAGCTACAGGAACATGCAGGCTCTTGGAGTGGATCACCTGCAAGCACAGGCTAAGGAAATGTGGCTGCTAGTGTGGTGCTCAGCTCCCTCCCTGCCCCACCCAAGCACGACAGTTATGCTAGGTAAATGGAGGCAATTTATTTCTAGGCATTTCACTTTATGGTGTGTTTTGCTTGTTTGCTGTGCTCTCACAGGTCAGCTATGCCTCATCCAGTCGTCTCCTGAGCAATAAGAATCAGTTCAAGTCCTTCCTGCGCACAATCCCCAACGATGAGCATCAGGCCACAGCCATGGCAGACATCATCGAGTACTTTCGCTGGAACTGGGTGGGAACAATCGCAGCTGATGATGACTATGGCCGGCCAGGGATTGAAAAGTTTCGGGAAGAGGCAGAGGAGAGAGATATCTGCATTGATTTTAGTGAGCTCATCTCCCAATACTCAGATGAAGAGGAGATCCAGCAGGTGGTGGAGGTCATCCAGAACTCCACGGCAAGAGTGATTGTTGTTTTCTCCAGTGGCCCAGACCTGGAGCCTCTCATCAAAGAGATTGTCAGGCGAAATATCACTGGCAAGATCTGGCTGGCAAGCGAGGCCTGGGCCAGCTCTTCCCTAATAGCCATGCCAGAGTTCTTCCGTGTCATCGGCAGCACCATAGGGTTTGCACTGAAGGCAGGACAGATCCCAGGCTTTCGTGAGTTCCTGCAGAAGGTGCATCCCAAGAAGTCCACCAACAATGGCTTTGCCAAGGAGTTTTGGGAGGAGACATTTAACTGCTATCTCCCTGATGGATCCAAAACTTCTCCAGCTTCAACTTCCTTCCACAAAGGCCATGAAGAGGGACTGGGAGCTGGAAATGGAACGTCTGCCTTCCGACCTCCGTGCACCGGGGATGAGAACATCACTAGTGTAGAGACGCCATACATGGACTACACACACTTGCGGATTTCCTATAATGTGTATCTGGCTGTGTATTCCATTGCCCATGCCTTGCAGGATATTTATACCTGTACCCCTGGGAAGGGACTCTTCACCAATGGGTCCTGCGCGGACATTAAGAAGGTGGAGGCATGGCAGGTAAGCCCTTCATTCGTGTGCCTGTACAATATACCTGCAGAAGGAAAGACGAGCCCTTTGGGGTGCCTTTCATAATCCTGTGTCTCAGACACAGTATAAGGCTCTTGGGATGCAGTGTATGACTGTGTGTGAGGTAGGTGCACGCTCCCACCCCACAGGGAATGTAAGGTAAGTTGGGTTAGGCCTGCAGTGAAAGGGGCTTAAAGCAAGTTACATTTTCTTGCATTTGCTGCAGGCCAAAAGTGCACACACAGACAATTACCACAGCCTGGCTGACGCAAGGTAACTTGATCATATATTGAGCCTTACATAAACAAGAGGGCCTGGAGAGAACACATAAACAAGGAAAACAGTTTTTAGAGTTCATTTTCTTTGGCAAGCTTTACATCTTTTGCAATCCCGCAGCAATTTTCCATACAGGCTGTATTTTTTTCCTCACAATTTTAAGCTTATATAGGATCAAACTAAAAAAAATTGAGTAATGAAGGGAAATAATGTGTGGCTCTTGGGCAGAAAATAGAGAGCTGCTTTGATTTGGCAGTGGTACTTGTGAACTGATGAAATTATACTAATAACTAAGTCACAGTTACCCATTCATTCAATGCATTCTGCCCACTGGCACACAGATCATATTCTGGCTTTTTGTCTTCTGATCCTTTATTAATACTCTATACCTTACTATGTGTTTGATCATGCCATGCAAAGTGGTATTCCCTTTGTGGTTTTAATATCTACTGCATTCTTAAGTAACACAATTAGCATGGACTATCAAATGATGATATGTCAGATATGTGGCAAATTCTGTCTGCGCCGTTCTGGTTGTCACGAAAAACTTGGGCACAAACATGCCTGAAGTCAGAACAATGCAAGTGAGTGAGTAAAAGGAGGATCACATCCCCATTTGCATGGGTAGTTTCCTCCCTTTGGGATAGTCTAACCAAAACAAAGGTTGTCCTTGCCGCAAACTGCAGATGTCAGGTCACATTCATGTGTCGGAACTGCAGTTTGGTTCCTGCCTAGTCTCAGTCAACTCAAAAACATAAGTCAGATCAAAGTAAAAGGCTTTGTCTTGACATTTATGGGAAATCTGCACTGCTCTAGGTATTTGATTTGGTTTACCAAAACCACTTTACTTGGAGTTGATGAGTGCAGGGTTTGACCCTGATTTAGAGGAGTCCTACAATTGCTGTCTGTCTCCAAAGTTTCTGTCTTTCAAAGCTATTCTGCTTTTCAGGAAAATACTGGCAGAAATGGGCAAGTTACAGAGATATTTAGCTTTCACTGTTGTCAGTAAAAATTATCCAGAATAAATGTAGTTCAATTAATTCCTTTATGCCTTGTCAACTTGGAAAGTGAAGCTGGATATTCATGCCATTGCTAAGTAAAATAGTATGTTTGTTGAAAATTCCACAGTTTGGAAGAATGACCTCTCATTTCTGTGTTGCTTGTTGGGTGCTGAAGGACATATGCATCAAAATGTAAAGCATCCTGCTGATCTAGGCATTTGGATATACGTACTTGCCTGAAAGGAGAGAATCAGCATCAAGAAGGAGTATGTAGAGAATAACACAACTGGGCAGGAATAGGGAGTGCTACAAAGGACCAGGCTACACTTATAATGACCATTATCATACAGTGGTGACTTTCAAGCCTATTTGTGCATTTTTTTCACTTTGCTTCAAAATCAAACACATGAATAGCAAATAAATGCCAAATTTGTGTGCACAGCTCATTCATACCAGGCATTGCAGCTCATTACCCTCAGGAAGCGTTCCTCAGCCCTGGGAATAATGAGTTCACCTCACAAACATACAGCCTCCAGCATCTCCAGAGAGTGGTTTTCTGACAACAGGGCAGAAGAAAATATTTCTAGTAAAGTCAATCTCATTTGCAGGGGTACTTCTGCCAGTGTTTGCTGCCTGCTCCCTTTCTCACAGTCAGGTCAGGGTTTTCTTGATGGGCAGTGACATAAGAGAGCAAGGACAGGAGGCCCCCATACCTGTGACTGGAGGGCAGCTGCTCACAGCATCTGCAATTACTGGCCAGGTGCTGTGCGGTACAGATAAGGTGAACCTGCTGAACTTGTGGCTCCATTAGCCTGAGCTCCTGTCCAGAGCAGCCCTTGCCAGTGGGGTTGGTGGCTGGGGTGGATTAAATTATGTACCATTTAATTTTGTTGCCTTTCAATGGCATTATCCTATTAACACGTATCCTTTTTTGTTGTTGTTGTCTGCTAATAGCTAGTTTTATGTACTTGTAATACCAATCTTTTGGAGGGTGTGTTCTATATAATTTGTGGATGGTGCTTGTGTGGGTCTATTTATAAAATCAGCATTTTTACCTCAGTAATCAGTTCATTTGAAGCAGACAACCTAGCACAGAATCACTGTGAGTTGGCTAAGGACTGAAGGTCTCCTATTAAGAATTTACCATCTACAGTTTAAGAAGGCCCTACGTATGTTTCAGCATAGGGAGCACAGGATTTTTCTGTCTCCTAAGCTGAAATATCAAATACTACCAACTTTCATTTCTACTTATTTATAGCTTCTTGTTTAAGAAACTGTTTGCTCATTTTCTCCACCTGAGTCAGTGATCTGTTACAGATCCTGTCCATAAACCCAGTCTTACTTCCTTTTTTTTTTACCCATGCCTCTGGAGCTGGTTCTGGGCATTCCCATTGGAAATGGGACTGGCCAGCCCAAGCTGCTCAGCTGCTCCAGCATGTGCAAAGATGCAGGCACAGGCAGTGCTGGTGAGCAGGCAAGACAGCTCCCAGGCTGTGCCCAAAGGACCCTGTGCCACTCATTCCACATGCAGAGTTGGCCAGGGAATTCAGAGTTCATAATCTGAAAATGGGAGAGCTGGCACTTCAGAACTCTACAGAAAATCACAGATTTTATTAGGATGTCTGTGCTGCCCTTAGTCTGAGAGATCTGAGCTGTCTTGTTTTAAGAATCTACGCTGCTGCAAGGCAGAAGATAATTGAGGTGCACACCTTTGCAAGATGCCTTCAAAGAGCAGATAGTATTGTCTGCACATGCCATTGTTGTGTCCTGCACAATATTGAACAAGATCAGATCAATTACTTCTTTTGCACTGTTTTGTTCAAGTAACAAAAAGGTGCAGGGCAATCCAGAACAAAATGTATAAATTCTTTCACTTTGGGACAAGGCAAAATTTTACAAAAAGTGTGAAGAATTAAAGTGCATGACTGCAAATAGTACAGCAGAAAGAATCCTCCTACAGATCTCCGATACCTCTGGCTGTCAGATGCCCACTGTCTTCTGCTGGGGGCAGAAGTCTCTTTTTAGGAGACTCTATCAAGTAGAGCTAGTTCTATGTGTTGCTCTGGTTTGTGGACTTGCCTACCGCAAACACAGGCTCTTCCAGAAGCTACAGAATGGAAGCAGGAAGTTGAGGCAAGAGGTGGGATATGGGCTCAGAACTGCTGTACTGGTTCTGCCTCTTTGTCAAAATTCCTTGCATTTATGGCCTATTTCTCCATAACGGCTTTAACAGTCTGGTTTTGAAGCCCTTTTTTCCTAACGTCTTCCCTGATAAGATTTCTCAAGTCCCTCAAGTTCCTTCATTTTCTTGGTCTCTGCACATGAGGCTATTTCTTTGGTCACTTGTAGGAAAAAGCCCATGTGTTCTTTTTTCAGTTCCTCTCTAAGCATTTACAGGAGTCTCTGTGATGTCTATCTCTCACTTCAATCACTGTGTGGTCCTGCAAAAAAAAAAAAAAACTAGGGAGAAAACTAACAGGGACTCCTAATCTGTCCTTGAGAGCAAATATTTACTACTTCATATTATTTTTGTGTAAGAAGATGAAAGGCCTGTCTTTTCTTCAGACAGAGTTCACTCTGTTTCTGCCCATTCATTTGGAATCTTGATGAGTAGCTTCTGGGCGTGTCTTTGTGTCTTGCAGTAAAAACATTGTGATTAAATGGGGAGGATAGGCTCCCAGGGATTTGAAAAGGCAAAGGTGTGCAGTCACAGGGTCATGGAGAAGAGCATCCTTGGATTGACTACCAGACAGTTTGCAGGTTGCTTTTACACTGGAGACTGTGAGCTTTGGCATAAGTTAAAAATGAGAGTTCTTCTAGGCACCAAGGCAAACTGCATGAGCTGGAAAACGTATTGTGCTAATGATTCCCAGGTTAGAGACATGCTCATGTGAATTATTCTATGCCTGGAAATCTGATTGACCTCAGACTTAGTGAAAAGCAGCCATATGCTGTTCCACAAAATAAAGACAAATACAAATTGGCTTCACCTAGCAACACTTAAAGTCTTTCATTACACCCGTGCACGTCCCAGCCAAGAGTTCATTCCTCAGTGCTGGTGATGCTCTTTGTGAAGAGGTAAAAATGGATTGGTGCCTTCTCCAGCTTTACATTTAGGCATGTCTGCCTAGCTGGAAATTGATTCTGCAAGGCTTTAAAGAAGTAACTAATGCCTTAGATGACATAGACCTTTGAGCCTAATGGCATATCTAATCAATTTTTGTGTCTGTTAAACTATAGAGGCCTGTCTGAACAATTCAAACCAGCTGCTTTGTGGTATACAGAATTTAACAGTATCAGAACGGTAATTAACTGGCTGGTGTGAAAATTAATCATTTGGGAAGAATCACAAGGAAAACAGAGGAAGCTGTTGAATGTCAGGCAACTGCAAAACCTCACCAATTGTGCATTACAAATGCACTGGGGGTGTATTTGTTGTGAATAGAAGGCAAGAGGTGTGCCTTTGTTGTGGGAGACAGAATTGAGAGGAACACAACTTGCGCCACACACAGAAACGTGTGGGTCAATAGAGCAAACACAGCTATTTCCCCACGAGGGTTATAACAAATGATTGCTTATTCATCAGTTTGAAGATAACAACTTGCCATGAGCTGAGAGCATCACTTGTGAGATCTTCAACTAAGCAGACAATAGACGGAGTATTATTTAGATGTCTCTAAAGCTAAAAGGAGAAAGACAACTGGGCTGACCAGTAGAAAATGTGCTGGGAAACTATTGCCCTGACAAGGCTGCTGGAAAAAGGATGAACAAACTGCATGTAGCATATACAACAAAGGAGTTATAAATTACTAGGTAAAGAATGGCTGAGATTCTTCTGAACTGGGGTAGTACACACTGCCTGATGACCAAACCCACAGTATTCTTGTCTGCCCCCAAACACATTGAATTTTTCATAAAAATCACTTTTAATATAGTCACTTGTGCGCTGATTTACAACAAAAGCTGTATCTGAAAAGAAGAGCTTTTTTATATTTATGAAGTTCATTTATGAAGTACCTTTGTCACCTGGGGAAAAGGCAGTTTTGCAGCCTGTAGTGGGAATTTTAGGGAAGGTTCCTTGAAGTGCTCATAAAATGTCTCTCTGTAGCAATTTCAGATAACAATTATCCCTTGAATTACCAAGACATCAGACACCAGTATCCATTACAAAGACCCAGTATGTCTTTGTTACACAAAAGGATGTAAAGTTTCTTCCAGGACTGACCTTTCCTGATGCTATTCACAAATGGAGCTGGTGACAAAGGGCACCTTAAGAGCTTCTTAAAGGCACTCACAAAGTGGGTTGAGGAAACAAGCGGATTTATAAAAAATTTCCATTTATCCCAAGGTAGGGTTGAAGCTTACTGTAAAGTCATGATAATCATAGCATAATTTATTATTTCATGTCTTTCTGGGTAGTCAGCACTCTTCACAAATGCTTTACTAACCAGTCACAAAGTTTTATCCCCGAAGTGAACTTCCATGCACTGTGAAGGACTGATGTTGCTCCACACAGTGGATGAAGTTAGGAGGAAGGAGAAGAAAATACTTTTTATGGTGACCCTTTTGCCTTGTAGAATTATAAGAGTGATCTTCCAGCTGGACTAGAAGCAATACTTTGCTCTGAAAGGACTTCTACCAGTGTCTGTAGGAAGAATGACATGAAAGACTGGAAAAATCAAAGTCTTGACATGAGATTTCTTTGCTAGCCAAGATTTATGTTAATAGAGGAAATGAACAAAACCACAGTTAAGGCAGTAGCCAAGTGCAACACGTGCCCTGACGCAGTAAGTGAATCCACTGGAACATTAGGTGGCAATTGACAGGACCTATGACTGTGCTTGCCCACTCTCAATGTCTGAAACAGTTGCATGAGTTCAGTTAACTCAGTGTGACTATAGGAAACTTTGGGACTCGTTTCTTTTTTCATGGATAATAGCTCTTGAATACATTATAAATAAGCATTGAACTCAGGTTTCATGAATTACCATGGTTTTATTAAAAGAAATGACACCTAAAGTGCAGAATCTGTTGGTTCTCATTCTAACAAAGAGCTTACCCAATCATTGAAGTAATTCATCCTATAGTTCCAAATAGGAAAGAATTTACAGCCAAAAGCTGTAATAAGAGAAAGGCACAGTTCTTCAAAGCAGTATCAGCAGTGCTCTGGGCAGGATGTACTTTCAGACCTCGTTGGGACTTTGAAGAGTAATCCATAAAGGCCTGTTTGAAGAAAGCAACAGCAAAGGAGTGTAAAGGGACACATGTACGCAATTGTTCTCTGCACAGCTGGGTAGGGATGGCAATAAACACCTCCCAGAAAAAACATTTCCATCAGACTTTGATTACACAAGACAACATATGTGAATTATACTACTTGAAACCACTGAACACTTGAATCTTTGGCTTTATTAGTAGCTTTAATAAAAGGACAATTTTTTATGTATTATTTAGTATTAAATTTAAATTAATGAAAAGAGTCCTATCTGAAGCTTTTAGATACTTCACTGTAACAATTACTGTGCAGTATGATGATGTCTCAAGAGCATTAAAGCATCATTTACTCAGTAAGGACTTCTGCCCATAGATCCTTCACCCTTAGTACACAGCACCCTGGGCTATTGTACACAGTGGATTTCTCCATATTACATTTGCTGCTAGTGAAAACAAAGACAATTATGGCATTAAGTCTAGACTAAGTGTCTCTGATGTCTTTTTTGTATCGTGGCTGTAGGTAAAGACAGGAGCATGCAGCACAAAATGCCATCTAACAGCACTGACAATTAGCTCTTACTGTACCTGTACAATGCCTTTTTCTGTCCAGAGACCATCTGTCTCCACAAAACCTTAACAGAAACCTAAAAAATGGTCGAATGGAGTCACTTTCCTAATGATCATGCAGCTTGAAATCCTTTGTATAATTAGCTATGTAAATTTATGCCACGTTCAGGAAAGTAAGTAATCTTGATTCAGCTAAAGGCTGCTTCACATTGGATGTAAAACTTAGGTATTTCACTTTGAAAGGGCTGTGTTTGACAGTCAAACTTGTGTTTAGCAAGATTTATTTTCCCCAAAGACATGCTGACTAGCAGACCTTTTTTTTAATTAGTATGATCCATGGCAGGCCACATCTCTTGTCACAGATCATGTCTGATTTCCAGTTGGGATTTACTGACCTTTAGTTTCATTGGTCGTTACTTGGGCTTGCTATATTAGGCTTAAAAGTCCAGATGAAGTATGCATCATTTTTCTCCATATAATATTTATGCCCATTGATCAAATTATTCCTCGGTCTTACCTTGATAATTTAAACAGAGTGGACTTTTAGTCATAAGGTAGTTCTGTATCTTGTCCATTCACTCACCCTTCTTTTTGGCACTTATCCAGTATTCCTTCAACAGACTCAGCACAGCCAGACAGTGAAAAAAATCCTACATTTGCATACTCCTATTACTTCCCCATTTGTGAGAGCACAAGATTCCTCAGCCTTCTGTGCCACCACAAGCAATGGAAAGGTCAAATTTAGTTGCCAATAATACTTTGCAGCAGGTGGTACCCTTTCTGTGCCTGGTGTGAGTTCCTTATGCCATGATGCACAAGCCTGAATTTCACTGTATTAAACACAGATATTTGAGAGCAATCTGAGGGGAAATGCTTTTTCTTGAATATTATTTACCATTACTATTACCTTAATCCATTAATTTTCTGCAGATTTTCCCAGCAGTTCTTTTGTAGCTGCTGCCAGAGAACAGATGAACATATTGGGAAACAGTGAGTTGTTTACTGAGGCTGGAGGAATTCCCCATGAACTCATGATCTGCCTCTGTTGATATCTGTTGAGCAATTCTTGATCCATGTTACATGAAGTATAAAGCTCTGTTATTTCACTTCTGAAAGGCTATGTCTGTCAATCCAACTTGAATTTAAGATCTGTATTCCTCAAATGTTATTAGGTGGCAGCAATTATGTTTCAGTCCTGTAGTTTTGTATTAATTGCTCCTCAGTCCTAAACTCTGGTTTTCCATTATTTTTCCTGTGATTGATGTCAGGTTAACCAGCCTTTGGCTACAGAGGACATCCCTCTGTCTTTTACAGTATTGTCTTTTCTTGGCAGCTATTGCAGGCCACCAGAGGCTGACACAGAGCTGAACTTTGGACTCAGTGTTGGGAGTATGTTACATTCGCAGGTGTAGCAGAAAGGTGGATTGGGGTTGCTGTGGAATAAGATTAGACAGCATATTGACTTTGTCATTCAAAGCCAGTGACATTTTATGTGTATATCATAAACCTATTCTATTAGTGCTCTCTTTATTGCTCATGAGATGCTGTGATGAACTGTCTGGTTCTGTCAGCCTTTTAGATACAATTTAAATTGCTCAGGCTGGTCTCTAATCTCTCTTTAAGGACCTTCTACCTCAGTTAATGTCACATTATGGCTCCAAAACAAGTGTCCTTGGGATAAGAATGTCTGTGTTTTGTTTTTTTCTAATAGCAAGGGTACTAACACATAATTCATTTAGCTTTCCTGCTCCTCCTCAGCTCTCTTTAGCTTTCCATCTTTTTTAGTTGTTTCTTATAACCTTAATGTCATGAGGATCTGGTATACATGACACCTTTCAATTTTGATATATTCAAGGATGTTCTTAATACATCACCTGGTGATTTTTTTTTCTTTTTTGTTCTCCAGGATTTTTTGTGTTCTACTTTCTGTTAATGCACCACCTGCGTTTTTTAGCCTTACTTGGATGTTCTGTGTTGGGTTGGTGCTTTTAGAGCCCACCATAATAAATACTGTTGTTTGAGTTCTATTTGTGTGATGAGGATGGCAACATATTGTTACTCCCTAATTAATGAGCTTTTAATTTAATTAACACAGGCAAAATTCTGAACTGATAATGGGCTTATCATGCATATGGTACAGTGAGCCAGTCCCTTCCTCTAGCTTGTCCATGGACTTTTTCCATTCTGTGGAGTTCAGAGGCCTCCATCATCACTGTCCTACGCTTGTACATCACCAGAGCAGAGACTAGTCAGAAGCCTCTTTGATTATATATAGCATTATATCCTGTATCTAGGGGTTTTCCACAGATATTATTTTTCATTTCGCTACCATAATTTTTGTGCTGATTCCTAGGAACTGAATTAATGCTGACAGAATTTGTAAGGAGGGGAGAGGTGCTGTGCCTCCAGCCATTTCTCCCCAGAAGAAACCTACTGCGGTCAGTAGAACAGATTAAGTCTTTTTGGGATGGCACTGAACTGGGACTTAGACTACTCCAGATGCCCTAACTCCTGAAGTTGCTTGTAGGAAGGATTTGTTTGGACTCTAGGGAACTAACATTACAGTATCATGTTTTGGGCCATGCAAATATGTTGGGGTACCATCACAGAGTTGGATCTTAATTGAAAACAGAAAAAGGGAAAATGTTAGAGGTAAAAAGTATTTTGTCATCTCTTTTCTACTCTAGAGTTAGTCAAACTCACTAACTGCAGTTAATGGAAACATCACTGTCCAAACCAGCATTTTGACAAACTCAAAATTAATTATTTCCCTTTTTCCCCACCAAAAAAAAAAGTAATTACTGTTAAAAATGGAACTGTCACTTGAAGGTCACATTTTTGAGTTTGACTTTAAAAAATATGTTTGTACTGAATTTCCTTTGATGGGATTTCACATGATGTTTTCATATGTAAATCTTTGGTCACACTGGGCGAAATCATTATTCTTTATTGTAGCACACATATGGGAGTTGCTGTTTGCTATGAGCTAAACACCCCACAGTACAGGCTCAGGACTGGTGTTCTATGGACAATTGCATTTAAAACTGTAGATTTACAGAGGGCCAGCAGGAGTTGTGGAGGACTTTGGGGAAACAAAATATCCTGGTCCCATCTTTACTGTGTCCTGCAACCTTCTAACTGACAGGTAAATCAGTCTGGAAAAGCAGCCATGCAGAGCCAAAATGTTGCAAAATCATTTTTTTATTCCTTTGGAACCTCTGTGACTCATCAGACAGGTCTTTCAGAAGTGTTTCAGACCCAGCTTTGCAATGGAATTGAGGCAACTGCAAACACCAATAAATACCTAATGGGCTTTTCTGAAGTATCTCAGTTTTATCTGACTTGTGCAGCCTCTGTTGTGAAATCCACAAGGTTTGGGCTTTTGATTTCTCTCTGGACATCTTTGTAAATATGACACTGTAAATTTGATCCTAAATCAGATTAGTCCCATTTTATATCAAGTCCCATTTAGAAATGCTTGCCTTTGACATTTTTGGGTTTAAGTTACTTGCTTCTACTGCTGTAGTAGCTATTAATTTGTTAGTTCTGTCACCTTTCATTGTCAAAGAAGCATCAAAGCTGCTGCAGTTTTTAATCAGCAGAGCAGGGTTGCTTGGTTGCTGATGAGAAGACCATATGAACGCCCATCAAGCCCAGTTACAGGCAGTAAATCTGGTCTTTGTCTTAGGAAACTCTAGGCTTCACCACTTTCCAAGCAGGCTAAGTGCTCACAGCACAGAATGAGACGAGAAGCACCAAGCACCTTCCTCTGATCAGCAAGTGAGGGTGTTTCCAATGCAGTCCACAAGTTCCTTCCTCTCCCAGTTTCTGCAAGTTTCTATTGGAGATCCTGCTTCGCTCTCACAAAGAAAGGACATAATGTATGCATGGGTCCCCACATCAGCACCAGTGCTGCCCCTCCTCAAGGACAGGGCACTGGTCAATGGAAGAAGCAGAGAGACATCCCTAATCTGCTCCCACGTGCCTAGGGATCATATCCTTGACAGAAGCAGAACCAAACCAATTATCATTTACAGTATGACAATCAGCACATCTTGTCATGTCAGCTTGATGTCCTGTACTTCTCTGGAGACCTGAATAAAGTCAGTTGCCTTTGCAGGGACAGGGGTCTCTGCTTCTGTGAGAATATATCACCTCTTTCGCACAAATCACTATGTGTCATAAAAAACTAAAGAATTCCACACTTTCATTTCTCTTGAATTGAAGCCAGACTGACTGTCCAAGAGCTATAATCACCACCTCTGGACTTCTCTAATCTTCCTTTAATTT
Source organism: Dasyornis broadbenti (assembly GCA_013397935.1). Taxonomy (NCBI): domain Eukaryota; kingdom Metazoa; phylum Chordata; class Aves; order Passeriformes; family Dasyornithidae; genus Dasyornis; species Dasyornis broadbenti. The sequence goes on from VZRN01001939.1 coordinate 2,250,079, forward strand.
CATTCTTCTTTTCTGCTCAAATTACTAGAACTAACAGCTTTTTCCAGAGGAGACTTGTACTATTGGCACTGTATTTTCAGTGTAATTTTCTTTCTTACTTTCATATCCTAATATTTTGTTTGTTCTTTCCGCTGCATAACTCACAGAGTGTTTTTACTGAGCTGCCTACAGTAATGAACAGGTCTTTGTCTTGAGCAGTTAGTTAATTTTCTTCAATAAAGATTATGAATAGCTTAAATTATTACATCTAACATATGGCACATTGTTTTTGTCATACACATTTAATTGTGTTATCCAATGACCTTCCTAGCTTTACAAGGAAGTCATTCAGTTCTTACCAAAGCGTAACGTTGAATGTTCTTGACGTATTCTGAGGCTTTGAACAGCTGTTCTTGAGTATTGAATGAACTCTTGCTTTCACCCTGTTTTTCAAGTCAGTGCAGATCTAGCATTTCACCAGAGCTGGGATGCCCATTCCATCTTCCCAAATTTCCCTTGGAGTATTGTAAGTGTGTCTTTGGCTGACCATCCATTGCTCTCTCTTTGACCGTCTTCCAGAGTCTATCTCCTTTTGTTCGTCTGCCCTGTTACCAACCTGACACTTTCAATCCTGGACCACAGTCCAGGCCTTGTACAGTAGGTGCTGACTAGTTTTCATTATTTTGGCATGAAGTGCTCAGTATCCCAAATACAGACCAGGCACTCCTTGTGCATGAAGCTGGATGTGTGTAACAGGAAGATACCCAAATTTTTTGTGAGGTATTTGCTGTGAGTATCACAGCTCTGTTCCTGAGTCCATTTCGGCTTCTCCACCTGAGTTACCCTTACAGTCATAAAAAGTATTAACAGTCACTTCTTCAGAGCAGAAAACCAATAGAAACCAGGCAGCTTAGGTGGAATCTGGTCACCAGAGATAGGACCTAAGGGAATGGTCTGAAGCTGTGTCAGGGGCCGTTTAGATTAGATATTAAGAAAAGGTTCTTCACCCAGAGGGTGGATGGGCACTGGAGCAGGTTCCCCAGGGCAGTGGTCACAGCACCAAGCCTGACAGAGTTCAAGAAGCATTTGGACAACGCTCTCAGGCACCTGGTGTGACTCTTGGTGTGCCCTATGCAGGACCAAGAGTTGGGATAACCCTTGTGGGTCCCTTCCAACTCAGAATGTTCTATGATTCTGTGAACATAACAAGTGGTATGAGGTAATGAATCACATCCTTCACTGGCTGAAAAATTCTGTTATCTTCTGAACAGCCTTTGGAAAAAGGTGAGATTAATAGTGCTGGCATATTCTGGCATCTCAGCTTTAAAAACAACATCAGCACTACATGCTGTCCCTCTTGGTGTACAAAGAGCAGCAGGGAAGGAGGAGAGGTTATAGAGGGGAAGGAAAGTTCAGCTGCTGCTGGCAAGAAGAATGCTTTGGACATTTGGAAGGGTCAAATTCATCTTGCCCTGCTTCAGGCTTCTGGAAACAGGTATTACTGACACAAGGGGCCAGGGCCAGCACCTTCCTGCCCACTCAGCTCCTGTGTGTCAGAACTGGTTGATGCTGTGATGACAGCACTGCCTTTCGGAGAGCCTAAGAGTTGGCCCCACATAAAAAACAGGCCAAAAAAGATATTCCAAAGTACATAATGCAGCAGGAATTAAGAATGTGATACAGAAAGTAAAAATTAGAGTTTTGCTATCCTTTAAACAAAGATTGACACATAGGTAGTTGAAAGTGAAAGGAAGAAAGAAGAAAACACCAAAAAACTATTGCTTCAGACAACATTTCTCTGAAAGTATTTTACAAATGGCTCTTTCAGAACTGGTTTGGGAATATTTCCTCATGATATGTGATCACTGGCAAGATCCAAGTCCTGTGCACCATGACCCCTGGCCTAATGCAATAGCTGAGCTCTCAAGTTTTACACCTGTTACAACATTATGAAGGTATCTTCTCCATGTGCTTGATGAGGGATCTGAAACAAGACAGAGATTGCACCCTCTGCAATTTAAAGTGAAAGGTAGGACCTGCCATCTTCAGGACAGTTGCCAGCTCTTCATTTACACTGAGCCATGACATGGTATTGTTGGCTGCTCTCAGCATGGGCACTCAACCAAACAAAGAGAAAAATATTTGGTGTCTGTCAGTCCAGAACTGTTTTATAGGCCTGGAGAAAGATAGGTAGACAGAAACTAAAACTTAAGTATGGGAAAATATATGTTATTTGTCAAGACAGGATTCCTTGCAGCTGTGTGTTAGTAAGGGGAATTGTTTGTCTTTTATGGTGACAGACACCTGTAACTTGCCAAGGTTCTCTTCTCTTGCAGGACCATTTGACCTAGGGAGGAAACATGTCAGAAAGAAGCTGCAGAAGGAAGCCAAGGATATTAAACCCTTGACAGTATATGGAGAGGTTAAGGACCTGTCACAGTTGAGAGAGAGTAAAGGACAGCTCATAGCACACCTGGATACTGACATTTATTTACATTTATTTAAGAATTAACAAGACTACAACTTTTAACTGCTTGGTATCTCATACGCTCTTGCTTTCCTCACAGCATTGCATCACCAGGTCTCACCTTCCCTTCCTGGCAGGGGCTTGGTGGAGGTCTGTCAAGGTGGAAGTTGTCAGTTTGTGCTGTGCAGCACCTCTTAGTTGCCTTTCTTGAGCATTACTGGCCAAGGTTACTGAGCATCCCCCAACATTTGTCTCCAGACATCTCCTTCATCTCCAGGATCTTTCCCTACTTCCAGTGTTTTTCATCCAGATATGATTTTCACTTTCTTGTTTCTAGCCCTGAGCTCCAGGTTTTGGTTGCAATCAGCCTGATGGATCTGTCTCCTATCTTGTTACTAATTGGAGTATTTAGGACTTGCCACAATTGTTTAGTCCAGCTGCTATCAAAATATACAATTAGTCCATGGCTTGTGCTTCAGAGGACAGCTCAAAGTTCAGCTTTGGACATGCATGGACACGCACAATTGTCTGCTATCTGACAGCATTCTAAATTTAAAATGGATATTTTTGCGTGCCACCAGCCTCAATATTAGTGACAGAAAATAAGTGTATACTACAGGTCAGGAAAAGGTGGAGAAAGGAAGCTGGCAAGGCAAAACAAAGGTATTAGGTGGTGTTTGTTAAAAGTGAGACAGCATCCTACAAATAACTGAGTTATGTCCAGTGAGTAAAATTGGAAGATTCATAAACTGTGGCAGGTTAAATGTAAAAATAAAATAAGGCAGGCCAAAAAACCGAATGAGCAACAGCCTGTAAATGGGGTAAAAAGCTCATAAATCCCTTTTTAAACATTTCAGGAGTAAGACTGTTGAGCCATAGATTATCACTGCAAAAGACAAGGTAAGGCCATGACAGAAGAAAGTGTGCTCCTCATGGACAGACTTAAGAAGGTTTATTTATTTATGGGGGACTTTTAGAGGATCAGTCTAATTGAACTGACTATAGAAGAAACTATGGAATACAAGAGCAAAATGAACTTTGATACTTCAGGGCAAGTGAACAATATTCACCCAAGGGATCTGCCAGAGCTCACAGATAAAGTAGCTGAAGAGCTGGCTGTGATGTCCAGCTCCTCACTTGAAAGGTCTTAGGCCCTGAGGCCTAGAAAGCTGACAAATGTGACATCAATTTTCTGAAAGGGTTCCGGAGGAGATTCAAGGAACTGGCAGAGCCTGATTGAGCCCATTATTAGAAACTGGGGTTTAAAAAAAGTCAGGAAGGAAAAATAGAATATCCTGAGGAAGAGTCACCATGACTTCTCTAAAGAGAAGCCCTACCTCACAAACTTTTAGGTGCTTTTAGGGCTTTGGGATGTGTATGGGACAAGGGAACTTCTATTCATAGAGTATGCTCAGGCTTCTTATAGCCATCTTCTGTTAGTCTATCACCAAATTCACAAGTAAGGCGTATGTTAATTGAAAGATAGTCAGCAGAGGAAAAAAATAAATTATGAGACCTGACCTATCACAAATGAAGTTGATCAAGTCTTCAGGTGGGCTTGTCAGGTCTGTCTGAATAGTAGTCAAAAAAAGCAAACGCACTTTTAAGAATAGTCGCACTGGAAGAGGGACAGAGAGGTAAACAGGGAGTCCTGGGGCCACATTCTCAACTCTTTGGTGCATCTCACTTCATGTCCAAGGCTCAGAACTGATGAAGACGACTGAGAATGTTTGAAGAAGGGTCAGTGGAACAGCTTCTGTACAAGATGTAGCAACATCAGATAGGGCTCACCAGCCTGAGAAAGAGGTGTCTAAAGAAAGATCTGACAAAGGTTTGTAAAGTCCTAAGAGGCATGGAAAAGATGACTGGCAAGTGACAGTTTTTTGCCAATGTAAGCATGAAGGTCATCAAAAGAGATTAGTAGCTGCACTGTTCCAAAAGGGATGAAGAGGTGCTTATCTCTTAAAATGTAGGTCTCTGTGCTGTCAGAGTCTGTGGATGTGAAAAGTTCACACAGGTGCAGAACACAAACATGCAATGTCATGGAAGAAAAATCCACTCAAAGGTTACCAGATACAAAGCCTCTGGCCCACTGAGCTGCAAAATGTGTGTGAGTGCTCAGGGGAAGTATCACGTCCCCTTGTGCTCCTGTGTAGGTATTTGCTGTTGGCCACAGCTAGAAACAGGTCCTAGGCAAGTGAGCTGCCAGCCTGGCCTAATACAGCTGTATTTGTGTTACAGCTTTATGATCCTCCTATAAGAGTGGAAACCACATGACCCAGAATACCTAGCCTGGATAAAGCATGGGGATGCTGCATGGCTGGGAATAGCCTTACCAGGAACGATGGAAGGGTGAACTCTGGGAGTTCACCCTAGAAGGCAGCTTGTAATAGGTGTTTTAATTAAAAGGCATTGCAATTCAACATGAAGTCTGTGACACAGAGAAAAAAAAAAAAAACAGAAAAAAATACAGAAAGAAACATCTGAAGACAGCAGCTTGCACAATGCTCTCCCCACAGGCTTCCACCAGCTGCTGAGAGTGCATGCAAGCCACAAGGTCAACACTTCTTTCATAAACTCTTGGTTCCAGGGTATGATACACATACCCCTGACACATGCTCTTGGCCTGGCTGAAGCAGGGTCTTTTAGATCTTTGTGGAGAGTCACGGGTATTTATGTTTCTATCTTTAGTTACAAATCATAGTGACACATTTTTAACTGTAAAGTCTTTAGTTAATCATTGATAGACTGGTGACTACAAAATAGTGCTGTAGTTATTCAAGCCTACAACTTCCTCTTTCGAAGTTTAGTGCTTATATATCCCTTGTCTGTTTAAACTGTATTTTCTCCCTGTAAAGACCAGAACTTCTGAGAGATACAGATAGGATCCTGGGATTTTCTTGCTCTCTGAAAAGGAGCATGTTCTGGTAGTTGTTCATTTTACAAGCTGCCCCTCAGAAATTTAGATTTGAAGAAAAACTTTGGTAGTTTCTGGAAAGAAAAAGCATGCTTTGTTACTTCTGTTGTTCCTGTTGCCCCTTCATTTGGGATTTTAATCAGGTCATGTGCCTTTCCTGCATGAACTGATACACATTCTCCTGCTCCCCAGCTACATTTCCTGAAGCTGCTATACTGTGCCTGGGGAAAGACAACATTAATTGCCGATCAGTGCTTTTATATGAATATTAACAGTCAGATAGACATATCAGGTCAAACATGAAATTATTTATAACCTGGATCTTCAGGTGTAGTGTGTGTGTTTGACCAAGGAAAAGATCCTGTTAAACTAATCCTACAAAACCCCGCTAATAGCCAGGGGTATGTATTACTTTTTAAGAAACCTAACAGGAAGGAAGGCAAAGGAACAGACTAATTGAAATGAATGTTCTGAAATTAAACAAACAAAAAATCACATTCAGGGAATCCGGAAGTTTCCCCACTGTTCATTTTGCTGACCCTAAGACTAGTGACCCTCCTGCTGCTGCAGCTGACCAGGAGAAGCAGGACTTGAACTGAAGAGTCTTCAATATGGCTCTTGTAAGATTGTCTCCTAGTGTATATAGCAACTGCAGTCAAAACAAGGGCAAGGTCTTCTGTCTATACAGATAGCAGTCAACCCAGCAGTGATATCCAGTCAGGGTATCCTGGTGTTGTTAGAAGGATGCAGTGTTGCTGCGTGAGAGTGGCATGCTCAGTTGGAGTGAGGAGAAACATGGCATTAGGCTCAGCTTAAGGACAAACCTGATCTGGACATCAAAGCTGCAGCTGTCACCCTTTGGTAGGTGCCAGAGCCTGCAGAGGAATGTGAGCTGCCCTGCTGAGCACCTGCACTGCTGACAAAGTTTCTGGTAACACCCAGACCAAGATCACAGCCCTAGTGCAGATGATGCCAAAAGTGAGGTGAGGCAGTACATGTCACTGTGAATCTGCAGACCCTTCACCTGTTCTGACCTCAGAGCTGCTTCTACTCTGTTCTTGCTGTCCCCTGATGGAGCTGGGCAAGTAGCATCTTCCTGGGTACCCCTCAGGAATGAGAGAAATGAGAGGGGAGTGCTGTGTCCATCAGAGGGTGAGATCTTCCAGGGACAGGTCCTGGCTCTTCAGTGAGATCATTCCAGCTGCAGACCTTATGGGTGAGCTGGTCTTCAGAGGAGGAGCAACAGGTACGAGAAAGACAGAAAAAAAATCCTGCCTTCTCTGTCTCACCCATTTTTCAAAGACTGAATACTGTAGCAATATTTTGCTATCCTTCCATCATCATCACAGGAGCTGAAAAGGTATTGCTGGCCACATCCTGTGTAGTACTACCATGATTTTTCCAGACTCTCTCAGGCTGGCAGTGATACAGGCAGTGAGAGGAGGGTATCTGTAGCTCTGGGGATTTTAGTTTGAGATAGGAGGATCCCAAAAGGAAACAGCGAAAAATGAGACAATTTAGCAAAACTGACAGGAATTAATGAAGTGATTCTGTTCCCCTGTCCCTATGTTTCCAGGTGAAAAGGATTCATCAAAACAATATTGTCTGTTCTGTCTGTGGGGTGAAGAGGGCTCTGCCTGCCCAGACAAATTGATTTGGTTTCTCTTACATTTTGCCATCCAGAGTTGTATGTTTGGACATTCACAGGTGAGAGAGAGAGAGAGAGAGAGAGGGAACTGGGCTTACAAGCTGTCAGAAGCAGTAGAACCACAGCCGCAGCTATGCTGCTAGGGGTCTAGGGGCAGCTGACAGCCAAGTGCTCTCAGAGTCACCTTATCCTTCCATAGATGAGCTTGGGGAGAAATCTGGTAAGTGTTTTAACCAGCAACTAACTTTTGAACAAAAATATGATGTGGATGAATTGTATCACAGTTGCCAGTACAGGCCTTCTTTCATGCTGCAGTTTCTTAGTCTACTTGTCAGGCTATCTAGATCATGAACTTCACAACTGCAGTTGTCCCTGGGATTAGGGACATGCAGCATACTGGTTGAGAGCCAGCCGAACATGAGCCAGTTGTGCCCAGGTGGCCAAGAATGCCAATGACACCTGGCCTATATCAGCAACAGTGTGGCCAGCAGGAGCAGGGCAGTGATTGTCCCCCATATGTGACACTGGTGAGGCCACACCTTGAGTACTGTATACAGTTCTGGGCCTTTCACTACAGGAAGGACATTGAGAGGCTGGAGCATGTCCAGGGAAGGGCAACAGAGCTGGTGAAGTGTTTGGAAAACAAGTTTGATGAGGAGCAGCTGAGGGAAGGGGAGGGCTCGTTTAGCCTGGAGTAAAGGAGGCCTCTAGGGGGACCTTATTGCTCTCTGTAACTCCCTGAAAGGAGGTTGTGGCAAGGAGGGGCTTGGTCTTTTCTCACAGGTAACAAGTGGCATGATGAGAGGAAATGGCCTTAAGTTATGCCAGGGAAGGCTTAGATTGAAGATTAGGAAAAATTTCTTTGCTAAAAGGGTGGTCAGACATTGGAATAGGCTGTCAAGGAAAATGGTGAAATCACCATCCCTGGAAGTGTTCAAAAAATGTGTGCGTATGCCACCTGGGCACATGGTTTAGTGGTGAATACAGCAGTGCTGGGTTAATGGGTGGACTTGATCTTGGAGGTATTTTCCAGCCTTAATGATTTTATGATTCTATCTGGCAGTTTAAGGCATGAGGTGAGAATTACAGGAAAGAACTCCTGGGAACGGGTAGAATGTGATTACTTTCAACTGTGCAACAAGGACACAGCAGCCAAAAAAGTGGGAAGAATTCTTCAGGTCTGCCATATGGTGAATGAGCTTGATTTGTTGAGTTTTTTTTTTAACTGAAGTGCATTGGGCTTGGTTTTTTCAATCCAGAATCAAGTTCGAGTTGTTTCTCAGGCACTCCTGTTTCTGAGTGATTGATCATTCAGAGACAAGAGATGCCAATTGAGACCATTTATGCAGTGGTTGCAAGAGCAGGGTGAGAGCGATGCATGGGGCACTGAAACACATCAGAGGCTGCTGCCACTTCTCTGCTCCTAACAAAGAGCTCTGGGCTTGCAGATGTGACTCAGAGGACCAAACAGGAATGCTAAATGAATGATGGGAGAGCAGCTGTGTTACAGATGGGTTGCCGGCCACCCTGCGGGCCATGAAATCTTGTGTTATCTACAAGGTTTGACAGGCTCTGTGTGTTTATGTGACAGAAAGCCTCCTACTGCAGCCATTAAAAGATTTAAAGAGGTTAAGGTCTGTAGTAAACTGATTCTTCCTAGTTCTGTCCCCATAGCAGATGTGTGCTGCAGTAGGGTTGTAACACACAGGCATTCATAGTGTCTCTCTGTCTCTCTCTAGGTTCTCAAGCATCTGCGACACTTAAATTTCACCAATAACATGGGGGAGCAAGTGGATTTTGATGAGTTTGGAGACCTGGTAGGAAATTACTCAATAATCAATTGGCATCTCTCTCCGGAGGATGGCTCAGTTGTCTTCGAAGAGGTTGGGCACTACAATGTTTATGCCAAGAAAGGGGAGAGGCTCTTTATCAATGAAAACAAGATCCTATGGGGTGGATTCTCTAAGGAGGTAAGTGCTTATATCCTCACAGCAATGTCTTCCAGGTTTCCACAAGCTGACATTTGAACTAACCCTGCACACTCTTCGTATTATGGCTCCATGTCTCATTAAAAGATCCATTCACCTTACTGTATACATGGCCTCTGCCATAGTCTTTCATGCTCTTCCTACATACTGAAATAACAGACAGCTGCTCTTCCCCTCCTGTACTTTTGTTGACCCTGGGTATTAATAGCTTAAATAATATCTTTTTTTCCTAGTAGAATTTTATAGCACTGTTTCAACAGGGATGAGAAATTCATTACCCAAGTCTGGTTGTTGACTAAATGAAGTTTTCCTGAGCTCAGTAGTTTCATTGCTGAAAAGAGCCATCTCTTTCACTCTCAGTATCTCTGTATCAAAAAGTGTCTCTTCTTGCTCTTACTTATATTTGCAACTCTTTCTACTGGCTTCACCCACCAAGTCCCAGAGCCTTCCTCACACCCTTGCCTTGCAAACCAAACAGAACAAGCCCTGTCAAGCTGCCCATGTTAACTTGATCATGGTGCTCAAGTAGTGGGAGACGCCAGCACCTGCTACTTTTATTTGTATTCTCCTTGAGAATGCTTCTGCAGTCTCAGAAGTAGTGATCTCAAGATTTATCAATTGACTTTATTCAGGCCTAAGTCCTTCTCCACTGTCTTGTACACATTAAATATTCTCAGCATAATAACTGTCACTAGCATCCCGGCTGTGTCTGACCCACATGATGGAAATGTGTGGACATCTCCAGACGAGCCAGATGAACTGCTGTCATAGCTGGCAGCAGCTAGCTAGGCAGCAACTCTGACTCCCAGAGGGAATACTGAGCAGGCATATGGTTTGTGGTCTGGGAATTGACACAGGAATGTCGCTACCAGGCCCTGCTGCGATGTGTAGATGTGTTAAACCAGCACCTGATTAATGAACAAGGCAATTCACTTCCAGGTGATTGTTCACATTAACTGACAGATCAGGAAATTCTTCTGCCTTAGCTACACTAGCCCAAAACACTTACAGCATCAGTTCAGACCTGTCTTTACTCCAGTTTTACTTCTGGTCTAAGTCGAGAGTGCTCTGAAGGAGGCATGGATTGAGAAGAGCGTAACACCACAGAAATACTGAGCTCAGGCTTTTCTAAGCCCAGCTGGAGTCTCTGAGCACAAACTACAAGTGGAACTTTAAAAACCCTGATATTCTAATCCCTTCTTTTGATTCAAATGCAACTTACACTTTTTTCCAACAATTAGGATTTTATTGGTTTTTACTTAAACTGAGTAAATGTGTTCTCTTGGTCTAAATTTCTCCAGCAGTCCAATATTTAACTTTCATTCTCTGTCCTAAACTGTTAAAAATGTGATAGGATGTTGCTGAGTGTAATACCAGGCAATGTAAATTTTCTGCAGTGGATGGATCTGCAATGTCTGTGTCTCCTGCAGCCTTTTTTTTCAGTTTATAGACTTCTAATTTCTTTCAGATAATAGGCTGTGCTCAAAGAGAGTAGCCAGTACTTCACTTACTATGCCTCTTGTCATCCTCAACAAAAGTTTAAATGTAGATAATTTTAACAGAGGAACTGCAGCATTGGGCAGACTTGCAAAAGAATGAGTTAAAGAGTAGGTATGATAGATAGATTCATTTTGGCAGAACGTGATGAAATTCCCCACAGAATACTTAAGAATTCAGCCAAAGCAATCACAAAAGTACTAGCAATTCATCTTTGAGAAATGTGGAGGATGCATGATGTCTCAAAGGATTAGAGAGTAATCGTAATACCTGTTTTTAAAGCAGTTATAGGAGAGCCAAGGGAATTACACACAATTGAGTTGAGCTTCAGTAACGTAAAAGACTTGATAAAAAAAATATCAAACAGTTTATAAACACTTAAGGATAATAAACTGATAAGAACAAGCCGACATGTATTTGTCAAGATAAAATCATGCCAAACCAATTTAATTTTCCTCCTTGGAAGCTCAGTCAGCTTAGTAGATAATGGGGAAGCAGTGCGTGACTTCAGCCAGGCCTTTGATTCAGCCCTGTTCAAAATCACTGGTGGCAGCCTAGGGATAGATAGCCTAGACTGATGAAGTCCTCTTGATGGATGCACTGGCTGCTCAAAGACTGTCCTGAGGGAATAGGAACACTGAGTCAAATAGCAGCAGGTGCTAACAGCAAAGAGTGCTTCAAGGGGGGAGCTGCAGGAGTTTGCCCTGAGTATGTGTCCGTCCAATTAATGATGTAATCCTGATCAACACCTTAGGAACAGCATTCCCCAACTGTAGCTGCAGCTACACTTCAGAGTGATAGGCAACAGAGACTGCCCCCAGCTGCAGGTGAATACCTGAGCCACAGAGGGGTCATCTCTGCACAGGAGTTGCCATTACTGAGGTCTTGCTACCCCTGTGGCTGAGGTTGATGCACAGGCAACTTCCAAACCACACCCAGGACTCACTGCTTAAGTGCATCAGTACAGGAGGTCCCTGGAGATCAGCAGGTTGGCAGCACTCAGGTAAACCAGCAGCAAACTTCCAAAAAGCTGAATGGAGGCTTCCAGACAGAATAACCATTAAATATGTATGGATCATGGTACTTTGGTAGCAGTGGAAATTGTAGGTTTAACTCTCCTGAGCTGAGAAAGCCATCTTCTGTGTCAACTCCCTTTCCTTAATATAGCTGGGAAAAGATGACCTCAAGGTCAGGTCATGATCCTGCGTGACAAAGGCCCAGGCTTCCATTTACCATGCTGAAATCCTTGTGTCAGTGTACTTCAGGCATGCAGTGAGCGTGCCCATGAAACCACTTGCTCCCGTGACACGACAATGCCCTGGTGGGCTCAGGCACAGCATAAATGCACGGTCAGCAGGTAACACAGCTCATTATTTGCAGCAGCAGAGGTCTGGAAACCTCTGGATCTATATAGAGCAACTGATTTGCATCTTTAGATGCTCAGTGTCATTAAAGAAGAAGTGGGTTTCAGAAAACTCTTTTAATTCCCATAAATTATTAGCAGACAATATGCAATATATGGAATTAGGGATCAGTAGTCAGGGCCCATCATTTCCAAGGCTGACTCAAATTCCTGCCAGTAGAGACTGATGGTCTTTTCTTTTAACAATCTAACTGTTTTGGGGTATGTATATCATGGTCTCATACCAGTTTACAATGTCCACAACACAGCAGAGATTACAAAGATCTGCTGATCTTCCATACCATCCCTTGATGTGTTCCTTGGAAGAAATCTCACTGCAGTGGCTTAGGGAAGGACTATTGTGCAAAATGTGTCTGTTCTGTGGGGAGAAGAGGTGAGCATTTGAGGCTCTTCACCTGGCATGCCAACCAAGAAATAAACCCTTAGAGGAAGCCCAAGGTTTTTCCATAGAAAGGCACTGGCATCTTTCACTCAGTCTGTTTTCTTGCAGGTGCCTTTCTCCAACTGCAGCAGGGACTGCCTACCAGGCACGAGGAAGGGCATCATTGAGGGAGAGCCCACCTGCTGCTTCGAGTGCGTGGACTGCCCTGACGGGGAGTACAGCGATGAGACAGGTAACACCCACAGAGCTGCTCTGGGCCTTGTTGAGGGTGGTGCCTTCTGGGCATCTCCTGAAATTGTGGAGAAATCTCCTCCCTGCAGTGCTGGGCTGGTGCCTGCCTTGCCAGGAGGCTTCACAGAAAGTCTGAGGGACTTCTGAAAAGCTTATAAGAGTTGAGTCCTGTGATACTCAGGTCCTGTCTACCGCTAAGCCTGCTTATCCCTTCTGCTCTGCGTTAGGAAAATTAAGGCAGAGAACTTGAAAAACAACTTGCATGTAGAAAGCCTCTCAGGCAGCCACAAGCAAATGCTATTGCACTGTAGTAGTAGCTTCTCTTCCTCCAAAAACCTGGAGGAGGGAGATATTCCCCATCCTAAATTCTGTAGTTATCTGTCTGCCTCCAACTTTTCCTCATATTGTCAGGGTTTTATTTCATGCTTTTGAAAGAAATAAAATCCGTTACATCCCAGATTTCACAAGCAGAGAGGAATATTTCCCTTTATGGCCTCACCAGTTATGGGTTCTGTTGATCACTGGCACTGCAAAAGATCAGAATCTCTGAATCCTATCAAACACTCATGTGTTTGTTTCATTGGAAGCTTGGATCAAACTACTCAGGTTCTGCAGTAGAGGAAAAAGGTAACCTGAGTTTTAGAAATGGTTGAAAAATTTTGAATTTCCAACTCCACTAGCACTCCCTCAGTGCTGGGCATCCCCAGGGTAATGAAGGCAAGTAAAGTCTTTCAGGATATCAGTCCTCTCCACACTGTAGAGCACTTGGGACCCCCTCACACCCTCTCCAGTGCTCTGGTCCCAGCAAACACTGCAGACCTTGCCTGAGAGGAGCAATTCAGTAAACTGCTTGCAAAAGTGAACAGGTGTTCTTTGGGAGAATCAAATTTGTGTCCTATCAGACAGGAATGATTTTTTTTTTTTTAGCATGACCATATAGTACTACAGAATGCTTGGAACTAACATTTTCAGATTAAATAGAAGCAATTCTGGTCATGTGTAATAGGGGTCTTCTGGTGTTTTTCACGTAATTTTGGGAGCTAACTCTGGTGTGGAGGTGAAATTTATGGGGCTGAAGTGACAACTATCTTCTGACTCTAGAATTTCCTGCTGAAATTTTAGCTGACAGTAATGGTCTTTATTTCCTGTGCTTGCCAGTTTTATAGGTATAGAGAGAACTTTTACAACCAGTTTCATCCAGCTGAGACAGTGATGCTACCTTAGGAAACAATCTCTCCTTTCCCAGCTGTTTGCTCCCGCCCTTTGTCTGGGAGCAGTGCTGGTACTTGTGCGACCATTGAGCGAGTTGGATCAGGTCTTTGGTCTTCCTGAAAACGAACTCTCAGGAGGCTGAGTTTCCAACTAGAATGAGAAGCTGCATGCCTTTTGGTGCTGACAACACAAAGGAGGGGGCAGGAATGAGCCTTGGAGGAGGAGGATGACCTGGTTTACTCCCTTCAGTGGCAGCACGGTCTCTCAGCCACCACAAAATAGCAGTGAAAGTATAACTTTAGGGTGCAGTGCTAAATAACTGGCCATGTCTCTGGTAAAGGCAGCTGCATTCCCTGCTACGTGAAATTAGCTGTGCCTTGTCTGCAGTTTGCAGTTTGCAATGAGCTTCCAGGTAAAAGACACAAGAAAAAATGAGAATTATTGGCTGGATGGATGTAAATGAAATGACCTGGTGATGACAGCTTCTGACTGAGCTTTTTCATCTAGTACCAGGTTTTCAAATGAACAGCTTAGGTGAGGCAAAAAGTCCTTAGGAAAGCAGTATCATATCAGGTCATGGATGTTCCCTCCAACCAGACCTCAAGAACAAGAGAGCTTGAAAACTTTTGCCCTCGTTAGCTGGGCATTCCTGACCTTCTCTATAGCATCATTCTCTGCTCTGGAAGCTATGGTCGGAGTCTGTGCTCAGGTGCAAAGCTCAGAGGGTGATTGCTGTTAAAGGGGTTTATGAACTCACTGCAGCCCCTTGCTATCCTGCTGAGATTCCAAAGGCCGAGGTAAGTTGAGACCTCCAACTTTCTAAACCCCTTTCTAATGCCATCAAAGGAGTCATGACCCTCCCTGCTGGAGCACAAGACCCATTTGAGTCAAAGAAGAGCAGTAGCAGCAAGTCCTTGCTTTTTGATCATGCCGCCCATTGGTATGACCATGCCATCACAGCAGGCACAACTGCTTTCATGTAGAGGAAGGAGATGGAGACACCAGTTTTCCCTTTGCCAGTATTAGTGGGATATTTGCTGGGTGTAGGGAGAGTGATATCATTAAGACATGTCTTCCCTTGGCATTCCAACATGAAATGAGAATGTGCTGGGAGTCAAGGACATTGCCTGCCTTCAGGGAAGAGCAATTTAAACACTAAGACTTGCCTCCATGGAATATGAAATAGGCTCTCAAAGCATTTAAGGAGGCAAGCACGTTTTTAATTTTCTCTGTAATAGAAAAGGCAGGATATTCAAATGATGATAAAAGTGTGAGAGGTATGAAGGCAGACAGAAGTAGAAGATAAAAGTAAAGGAACAAGGAAGAGGGAAATACAGAGCCTGTGTAACAGCTGATAGCAATCAAAGTTTGCAAACTTTTGCCAAGAAATGGATTATAAAAAACATGAGTGCGGGGACAGGACTTCTTTTAAGCCGGAACCAAGTATGTTTTCTGTTTTGCTATATAGCCCATGGGAAGTTGGTTGTTTTTGTGTAAGAAACTCTGAGACATCAATATGTGACAGACACAGGAGTGGAACCCTCCGTGTATTTAAGATCAAGGCTAGTACATAGCTGCCATATATGTCATCCCACATTTCAGCCTCTCATTCTGACAAACCTTCCCTCTCCTTATCACTCCTTTTTCAGATGCAAGTGCCTGTGACAAGTGCCCTGAGGATTACTGGTCCAACGAGAACCACACATCCTGCATCCCCAAGCAGATAGAGTTTCTGGCCTGGACTGAGCCCTTTGGGATCGCTCTGACTCTCTTTGCTGTACTTGGAATTTTCCTAACTTCTTTTGTTCTGGGAGTCTTCACCAAATTTCGCAACACACCCATCGTCAAGGCCACAAACCGGGAGCTATCCTACCTCCTCCTCTTTTCCTTGCTATGTTGCTTCTCCAGCTCATTGTTCTTCATTGGTGAGCCCCAGAACTGGACTTGCCGTCTGCGGCAGCCAGCTTTTGGCATCAGCTTTGTCCTCTGCATCTCCTGCATACTGGTGAAAACCAACCGTGTCCTGCTCGTCTTCGAGGCAAAGATCCCCACGAGTCTCCACCGAAAGTGGTGGGGCCTCAACCTCCAGTTCCTTCTGGTCTTCTTGTGCACGTTTGTGCAGATTGTTATCTGTGTGATTTGGCTCTATACAGCCCCACCATCCAGTTACCGAAACCATGAACTGGAGGATGAGATCATCTTCATCACCTGCCATGAAGGCTCCCTGATGGCCCTCGGCTTCCTCATTGGCTACACTTGCCTACTGGCAGCCATCTGTTTCTTCTTTGCCTTCAAGTCTCGAAAGCTGCCTGAGAATTTTAACGAGGCCAAGTTCATCACCTTCAGCATGCTGATATTCTTCATTGTGTGGATCTCTTTTATCCCTGCTTACGCCAGTACATACGGCAAGTTTGTCTCTGCTGTGGAGGTGATTGCAATACTGGCCGCCAGCTTTGGGCTTCTGGCCTGCATCTTCTTCAACAAAGTCTACATCATCCTCTTCAAGCCTTCCCGCAACACAATCGAGGAGGTGCGCTGCAGCACAGCTGCCCACGCTTTCAAAGTGGCTGCCAGGGCCACGCTGAGACGGAGCAATGTGTCCCGCAAGCGCTCCAACAGCCTGGGGGGCTCTACTGGCTCCACCCCTTCCTCCTCCATTAGCAGCAAGAGCAACCACGAGGACCCTTTTCCTCTACCAGCCTGTGCTGAGCGGCAGCGCCAGCAGCAGCGTGGGTGCAAGCAAAAAGTCAGCTTTGGGAGTGGCACAGTGACCCTGTCGCTGAGCTTCGAGGAGCCACAGAAGAACGCCATGGCCAACAGGAATGTCAAGCGCAGGAACTCGCTGGAGGCCCAGAACAGTGACGACAGCCTGATGCGGCACCGGGCCCTGCTTCCTCTGCAGATCAACGAGCCTCTCGGGGTTGAGCCCAGCTTCCAGGCAGCTTCCAGCCCAGAGACCAGCTCGCAAGAGTCGGTCGTGGGAGACAACAAAGAAGAGGTACCAAGCCCTGAGGCAGAGCCTTCCCCGCCATCGGCTAACTCCCGAAATTTCATAGGCACTGGAGGTGGCTCTGTCACAGAGAACACGGTACATTCCTAACAAAAGAAGTTTGTGGAAGCACACCAGCCCCCAAGAGGAACTTGCTCACCTCTTGCTTCTGAATGGGAAGGCCAAGAAAGACACACCACTGCAACACAGCCCCACCACACCTTAATGTTAGTGCCAGCAGGGTAACACATGTACCTCCAGAGGAAGGACTGTGTCTGGGGAGCCTTGGATTGAATTTGCATTTGCTTTATTGAAACCAGAACATTTCAGAAGGACAAGCAAAGATCACCTCTGGTGGGGCTTAAGCAGAAGTCTGCATGCTGCCTTGCCTCCATAAGCTTTTCCTGCCAGACTGCAACTCAGCTGACTATGGGAGGCTCTAGGCAATTCCACTATACCCTGCTTTTACATTTATGTATAATATTCCTCTTTCCCACTATGTATAATATTCCCTCTTTATCCAGTATATGTGATCTGTAACCATGTGCATCAGGACTCTCAGCTCTACAAAAGCAAGGTCCACAGTTTCACTTCAGGAAAGCAGTCATGGGGAAAATAAAAAAAGCCCCAACATCCTGCATGCTGTGTACAGCCAAGGGTGTGAACATGTAAAGTATTTAATGTGACAGAGCGCCCTGCTATTTATATTTAGTAATGTCCCAGTCTCTCCTTTCTGCCCAACAGGAAATATTGGACAATACTCACCATAGACTCCATTGCACTAGACCAAGCTACTTAGGTTCCTGCTGGTTTCCTCCAGCTGGAGTAGCTTTATCTCCAGCCTGCCTGCTTTGGTAGAGGGGAAGAACAGCTTGTAAATCCCTCCCGGAGAATGTTGTGAGAGCACAGTGAGATGTATCCCTTATTGATTATGTTGCTAGTAGTTGTATGCTTAACTAAGTGTTGCTGCTGTACTATCCCACAAGGCATACATGGCTAACTCTTTTACACCATAGTCAGTGTTGTGCTTTGCCATATTAATCTGCCTCACACCTACACGGAACATCGCGCCAGTCCTGGTGGTACTGGTGAGCCTGACACAGCAAATGAAACAAAGAGAAATGGAGGAGTTAGGGATGGAGGAGGAGTCCCCCAGCTGTGGTAATAGGATCACCAGAGCAGGTGAATATCTGAAGTGTGTGTGCTGGTAGATGACTGGGTGAGGAAGATATTCAGGCCTGGACACACATAGACACAAATGGATGAACTGGATATAGTTTGACTCCTATAGGCCACCTACTAGGTTATTTCCCTAGGTTCTTCCCTTGAAGAGAAGGCACCTATCACAAAATTGGTGGACCATACCGAGAGAAAAACAAGTAAGGACTTCAGCAGAGAGCATAGCAAAACTTCATTACTCTTGTCCCACTCTTCCTAAAGCAGATGTAAGTGCTCCTGGTTTTGCAAGGCATGCCTGGTTGTTTCTGATTCATGCTGGAAAAGTTGAAGAGAGTCATTAGAAGAGAGATTTGTTGCAGCCTGATGAGAGAAAAAGCACCCCTGGGCAGCCTGGCAGGAGGGGCTAGGGTTACATTGCAGAATTTATTTCCCTCTTCCCAGATTCCATGTGCAAGAACAAGCATCTGTCAAGAAGATGTCAGTACCCTCCCTCATTTAAATATGAAGGTAGTCTAGACCACTACGGAAAGGTAGATGGGCCTGCAGCTCAGTGTGTGAGCAGAGACAAAAGGATTGTATTCGAATGCATTGGGGAAAAACACCACAATTCTCTTGTTACTGTTTTTGCTTGGTTGTTTTTTTGCCAGGGCAGGCAAATAAAACTTACAGGTGACATTACTGCATAAAAACTTTGTTTTGCCACCTCCAGTTGTTGTTGATAAGGAAGAGGAGTTTTGACTTAGGAAAGCAAAGTGGAAGTCCAGAACTCCAAGAAGCAGACTGTTCAGACAAGTTATTTTAACTCTTTTGTTGGTCTGTTACATCCTCCTTGGAGTGGGCTCAGATTTTAATTACACCACATAAGAACCAATCCAACTATAATTGTAAGGCTCGCAAACAACATTTGATTAAAACTATGGCATAGATGGTTGGGGAATGTCTCGGTTTAGAGACAAGTTTTGAGAGAAAACACTCTGGAATGCGTGTTTCCTCTAAGAAAAGGGGTTTTAACAATCCCTTCCTGGCAAGATGAAATAAATATTGGCCAGTGAGAGTGAAAAAAAAAAAGTTTATTTAACAAAGTGCCCACACTACACAAAAGAAATTAACTGTTAGATATTGGACCTTCAAAACCTTACACACAGCTACATCCATAGCAGAACAAACAAACTCAAAAATGCCAGGGGAAGGGACTAAACCGCCACTGGCCACGTGCTAGGGAAAAACAAAATGGCCGATGGCTTTGTCTCTGCTTAGGGAAGAAGAGTCCACACAGCAGGTTGGGGACGAGAAAAAAACAGATGGGAACCTGGTGAACTCCAATGTTGTTGGTCTCATCTTCACTACAGATGAAACTGGTGGGTTTTAAAGTCCCTTCTTTCGCTGGCTCAGCTTTTCCCAAGGTCTGGCTAAGATGGGGTGTCCCCACAGCTTCCCCGCCGGTCGGCACTGGGCAGCCCCTGCCGATGGTAGGATCTCAGACAAGAGCTGAGCCAAAGAGTTCCTGAAGAAACCACAGAAGCTGCCGGAGGATACTGTTGCAGTCCAGGGAAAAAACTTCTTCCCTTGGCTAGCGAGAACCAAGCTAGCTAAGAGCAACAATATAATGCGCGTCCGAGGCACACTCCGAGCACGCAGTGACTGAGGGCTTGAAGAAAACCCTCAGACTTCCCCCGGCTCCCGCCCCCACCCTGGACTCAGCTTAAAGCAGCAGGACCCATTTCTGGGCATAAAGCAGGCGATCAGGAATAGAGTGTCATCCTAAAATCACCCCAAGACAGGGGGGGAAGGAAAAAAAAAAAAACCAACAGTGATTAAAACCACAAATCCTTCTAGCCCCGAGTTTGGAAACCACATTCTACCCCTGAACCCAGCAAGAGCTGCTCACTGCTTCTGAAACCCAGATCCCTTCCCCCGGCTGCTGACTGTGGCCTGTGGACTCAGTTTAGGGTATGGAATTGAGCCTGAGGTCTCCTCAGTCTAACTGCACAAACAGGGATGAGCACTAGATGGCAGAAAGGGCTAAAAAAAATATTTTGGTTATGGCCTACACTTCCAAAAATTTCAATAACCAAGTAGTTTTAGTGCTAGTGAATCATTCCTCTTGGGGCAAACCCAGCACAGTAGCCCCTGAAGTGAAGCTGATAGCATTGAAACATGTAAGAGTTCAATGAGTGAAATGACAATGACACCATTTACAAACAAAAGACTATGTATGAATACATGCAATGTAAGAAAAAGAAAGTCAGCGTCAGCTGCCTTATTTGGTGAGAAATATTCACCAGCTATGTATACAGTAGATAATATTGACATTTGGGTGCTTTTCATTCCTTGAGTGTTTTTCATTCTTTGCATTTACTTAAAAGGAATTTATAACCTGGCACACAATGAGTCTCTAAGAGCTGCAATCAGTTTTTAGCATGGCCAGCCATGCTGTATTTCCTGGGGTAACCCTAATCCACTTTCCCTGCTCTCATACTTGGAGCCTTAAGCCTCCAGCTCCAATGCTATGTGAGAGATGCTGCTCCTGCACTGTGACACACACGCTGGACTCAAGGGAAGTTAAGTAAAAAAGGACCCCTTTGGGAATGTGCTTTACAACCAAACCCTTTTTCCCATGCACAGAGAGAGGGATATGTTCTCATCCTGCCAAGTCCAGGAGAAGAGGAGGCTTGGTCAGGCACCTGTCCAGAAGCCTGTTGGTGTGTCACACATGACAACACTGATGAAGACACACTGGGGAACATTCTTCTGCTGAAACCCTGAGAACTTCCACTGATATTTCCTACCAGAAGATGCACACCTGAATGGCTGCCCCATACCATACACCATGGCATAAAAACCATGGAAAGCCTGCCCCAATGCGGTATTTCCTGAACCATCCAGTAGTGAAGCCACAACAGAGCATATCAGCTGTCTGCTGGGATTTCCACTGGAAAACTTGGGAACCATCCCAGTGAAGAGACCCACCCTTCATCCCCAGTCTCATCACAAACCCAGCAGAGCTCTGCCTACCCAAAGCCCCAGCAGAGCATTTATTTATAGGTGATGCCAGAGGAAAGAAAACCTTCTTCCCCGCTCTATTTCATGCTTCTCACCATGTCCTCTGTATCAGTCCGGGAGCTCCATTCAGTTTGCAATTCCTGCTATTATTAAATTTAAATTTAGGTTTCTGTTGACCAACCTTACCGAGGGGTGCTGCAAAGCAGGAGGAGGAAGGTAGGTGTGTGCTTTTGGGTTTTTTTCCAAGCAGTCTGGACGTTTAAATTGTGAGGAAATCTAGGCAAAGACCTGAACATTCAGACTGAAATCTGCCCAGGGATTTCCCAGAGCCTGGAAAATTCAGCACTGCCTTCAGTGTGCTGGCTGAGGAGCAGCAAAATCAGCCTGGGAGGGGGAATGATGAACGTGAGACCGAGGGAGTCCTGGAGCTGGAACTTGCCATGCGGCTAAAGCGAACATTCCGCTGCTGGGAAAGGTGACACACAGGAAGGGAAAGCGCAGCAGCCGAGGGCAACCATGTCCTCATGTGGGGCTGTCACGGAGGCGCCGCTCGCTGAGGGGCGACTGCAGCCCATCTGTCCAGAGCACAGAATAAATTCTGCCGGCCGCTGTCACCGCAAGTGTCTCTTTGGGCTGTTTTTGTCTTCAATCGGCTGTTGGGCCGCGATGCCCCCGCCAAGCCAGGGCAGCGCCGGTCCCGCTGGGCCGCGCTGAGGCACCCCGGCTGGGCGGTGCCAAGCCCGGGCGCTGCCACCCGCCGCCGCCTCGGCAACCGAACGCCCGCCCGGGCGTTCCAGCCCCGGGCCCGGCACCGCCCCCGACACCGTCCCGGCTCCGCCCCAGTGGCAGGATCGGCCCAGAGCGGCGCAGGGAGAACCGGAGGGGTGCTACCATGTTGTGCGGGGGCGCTTCGGCGGCCCGGCCTGCCACCGACGAGACGCAGCGGATCGCGGAGGAGGTGAGGGGCCGGGGCGAGCTCCGGGAAGGACGCGCGGGCGCGGGAAGGGCCTGTGCAGGGCCTGTCCGGGGCCCAGGGAGTGCTCGGCCATTGCTCTGCGCGGCCGAGCGCCGAGACACCGCTCACCGCCCCCCAGTGTAAAAGGTGGAAGGAACGGGGAATGCACGGAACAGCCACCGGTTCTGGAGCTCTCCGTTCCTGTGCCCTCCCGGCGTGGCTGTGTTGTGTCCAGAGGGAGCGTGGGCAGCGCTGGGTGTGGGGGGAGAGATGGCATGGAGCCAGCGCCGCCCCCGCAGGGCGGGGGATGTGCTGCGAGCCCCGGGAGCCCGGCTCGGAGACCGAGCTCCAGCGCCTCCTACGAGGTCTGAACCTTGTGCACACATTGGGTTTGAGTTTTGGTTGCTTTGAGGTTTTGGTTTCGTGTTTTTGTTTGGTTGGGGTTTAGGTTCTTGGGGGGCGAGTGGTGTTTTGAGGGAGAGGGACGAGGAATAAGCAAGGAAACTTCTTCGCTGCTTCTCCTTTTCCCCCAAAACAGAATTCAGCTCCAACCACTGCCAGCTCCCAATTCCGATACTACTTACTGTACCTTATCTTACTGCTCGTGATACTGGAGCACATCCTTTTACTCTAAAAATGCCAATGTCCAACTAAGTTCTTTCAAAGCACATGTTCTTCTTTTTGTCATGGAAACTCAAGCTCCTTCTGCTTTTTGGCTTTGTGAATTAAGATGTGGTAAGCTAGAGAGAAAAGATGAAGGATGAACTCCAGCTTCTGGTGCTCTTTGTCATTGCCCAGGTTTGTTCTGCAGGCTGCAGCAGACACTCAAATTAGCATTTAGCTTGTGAAGTCTGATGATTCTGTGTTTTAAAAAAAGAGAGGGATGTGCATCACCTAAGCACCAGCCTGAGTTTGCAGGAATAAGCTAATGATTGAGAATTGCTGAGAGAGTCACAAGTATTGCTTTGAGCTGAAAAGGCCTACATGTCATGTTAAAGGTAATGCAGATATGCAATTGACATTGTACATGATCCTGACTTTCTGTTCTATGGCAGATTGCAGTGTTTTGGTAATCCCAAACCAAGGAGTATGAAAACGAAAGCTCATTGGATTCAGAAGTGAACAAAAATAACCCAGAATCTCGTATTTTTCACATAAATACTTCAAAGTTTGTGCAGCTTGTTTTGACTGCCAGTTTAAATTACCTTATTTAATAAAATACAGGTGGGAAAACCCAAACCTGAAACTTGTCCATGCAGTCATACTCTCATCTGGATGCTGACTGGAGAAAACATTAGTTGTGTTAAATTGAGGTAGGCTTCTCAAATTGTTTTGTTTGCTTAAAGTCAGATCTTTGTGGAGATTTATCAGAGCCTGCCAGTTTGCTTGCCATAAACATATTCCCTGTTCCAGCTTTTCCAGTTCTTCCCTTCATTTTACTGGTGTTTCATAAGAACCCTTGTGATGGCTGAATGTTGTTCAGTTTTGTGACCCAGAGCAGGTATAGTGTCACAGAGGGCAGGATGGCTTCCTTCAGCAGTGTCTGGCTTAGGAATCCCATGGGAACAGCCTCCTCATGGCAAGGCTTTTCACCCAGGCCTGTTCAGGCTTTGGCTTCTCACTGGCATCTGTGGCAGAGCTTATTCAGGGTGATTCTGAACCATCTGCATTTTAGTTAACTGCTCTGGGAATGCATGGCAAACAGGCCGTGCAGGGCAGCAAAGAGCCTTCAGGGCGTGATCATTTCAGCCCTCTGACAGAACCATGGATTGTTTGGGTGGGAAGGGACTGCACCTCCTGCCTGAGCACAGGGTCAGCATCCCCAGGCTGCTCGGAGCTTTTTTCTGTCAGGTCTTGAAAACTTCTAAGGATGGAAACTCCGCAGCTTCTAGGAGCACTCCTGCTGTACTGCAGGAGTGTCCTCAGGGGAACTGTTTCTCCTTCTGTCCAATCTGAAGCTCCAGTTTCAGTTTATGACCATTGTGTTTCATTCTTCTGCCATCACCTTCCTGGAAAGAGCCTGGATTCTTGTGAGTACTGGAAAGTTTTCCTCAAAGCCTTCTCTTCCGCTGGGCTGAGCAAGCTCATTTTGTTCCTCTCCTCACAGCTTGTCCTGCCCCAGCCATCCTGGTGTGCTCATGGAGTGCTCCTGGCAGCCCTTCACTGAGCTCACTCCAGTTTATTGGTATCTGTCTTGTGCTGGGGGCCCCGAACTGGAAACAGCATTCCAAATTTTCTAACAAGGGTCAAGTGAAGGGCAATAATCATTAGCCTGTCTTCTGGCTAGGCTCCTGCTGCTGATGCCATTAACTTTGGTACCACCAGGACACAGTGCTGGCTCCTGTCCTCCAGGACCACCAGACCCAGACTGAGATCAAGACCCAGGTCTTTGGGAGAGTGTTCCTGTCTGGGATCTCCCTCTCCACACTGACTCAGGATGCTCATTTATCACATGCTGTGGTGACTCACTGCCACAAGTGATAGCACTCTGACAAGTTTGCAGCTGCAGGACTCTGAGCTGTCTGCACCCAGAGCCCCGTGTTCAGCTCGCTGGTGAAAATACAAAATGTGCTGAGCTGGGGTGATTTAGAGATCGTGGAAACCAATGTTGCAGTGTGGCTAGGATTGCTAAAGGAGCAGAGGACAGGATAGGGTCACTGGAAAGGCACCAGAGTTCCGGGTGCTGGTGAGGTGGGAGAGCATAGCCTGTTGCAGGAATTATTTCTGTTCCTACGTCACCTACAGCACTTGAGCAGTGCCAGGCTGGCACTTGTTTTTCCCCAAGGAAGCATGTGGGATTCAGGCAGGAGAGCAGATGTATCTATTTCCCTTGAATTTAGGAAGAAGGAGAAGTACACCATATAGCTGGAAAATCTACTCATTGCTGGTACTACTGCCCTGGGAGCAAAGGGAAGGCTACACAATGATGCAGTTCAGGAAGTACACCCTGGAGCAAGAAAGGACTTGCAAGCAAGGACCCCAAGACTGATTCATCTTGCCCTGCAAAACAAAGGCTGAAATCTAGTGCTTTCCTGCCCAAGAATTTTCCATGTAACAACGATGTTCTAGAAGGCCAAGTGCAAGAGAGAAGTGCTGCATCTGGGGAGCTTTTGGCTCCCTCTAGGATGTTGGACAGATTATTTTGACTTCTTGAGCAGTGATTTGCATTTTGAAAACACAGATTCCAGCAGATATGCTGGAAGAACTATCAAGTGTTGTCTAGACTTGGTGTCAGCCTGTAATGACTGACTCCCACCTTGATCTCAGCTTTGCCACCTCCCTAGATTCCTGGTCCTGCTTTCACACAGAACTTAACATGATTCATTTTGATCTTTTAATATCTTGGAAAAGTGGGAACTCTGTGTCTGGGAATTCAGCAGCAGTGACCTGTAAGCCTTAAGTCCTAAATATTTGAATCTTGCATCAGTCTTAAATAACCTATTGTTTCCTTAAGGTAAAAGCTCAGCTAGAAGAAAAAGAAGGGAAAACCTTTGATGTCTTCACTGCAGTGGAGTTTAGAACTCAGTTGGTTGCTGGAACAAACTACTTCATCAAGGTAGAGGGCGCTGGGTTGGGTTTTTTTATATTAATGTGTATAATCTTTGGAATGGTGGGGTTTTTTTCTTTCTTAACTAGAGGAGAATGCTTACTATTTGGCCTTAAGAAGAAAAAGTCATGCATTTTAAAATTGCATTTAAAAACCCCCAATATCCACCTCCCAGCCCCTCTGCCCATCTGTTAGAGAGATACTCTTTTCTCCATTTTCTTGGGAAGATGAGGTGATATTTCCACAAAGTCATGGCTCCTAGTGTGGTTTAAAACAAGCCAGTGGTTTTTCTTACTGCCTGTGTGTTTCTCCAGCCTCAAACCAGCCCAGCCTCTGCCACTCCTCATGCTGCAGGCTGCTCCCTCTCCAGGGATTTCACTGGGCTTCATGTTTTGCAGGTCCATGTTGGGAATGATGAGTTCATGCACCTGCGGGTGTTCAAGAGCCTCCCCCATGAGAATGAACAGCTGAGCCTCCACAGTTACCAGGGCAGCAAGACAAAGCACGATGAACTGGCTTATTTCTAGCAACCTTCTCTGCTGTGTTTCCCTAACTGGTTCTTACATGCATTTTCTACAGGCTGCAAAATGTTGACTCCTGTGCCAACAAAGGCAGAAAAAGTGTCTTTTTTTAACATGATGGTGGAAAAAATCAATTTCTTTTATGCCATTCCCTTCCTGTGCAATCTCCATATCTGAGAGTGCCATGGCTCTCCTGTTACCTGCACTAATGTAAACGCAGCTTTTGTTGCAGCTTAACTTAGACATTAGTGCAACTTACACTGTGGCTGAGTCCTGTTTGTGGACTTCCTTGGTCTGGAAATCAAAGGGGGAGTGACACCAGCACTCGTGTTTGCAGCAAGGAACAAAAGAAAAGGCTCAATCTTTTCTGCGCTGTTTTGCAACGGTGAATATATGTGTAGATTTAAATTGTACTTTATATTTTATGGGCAAAGCCCTGATGAGAGACTCAAGCTGAAGCAATTTTGTAAGGAAGAGAAAGAGGATTACAGTAATTTGAAACAAACATTCCCTTGCTAATCATGGTCATCCTCTTGCAGCAGTAGCATAGAATGTCCTGTAGAGGGTGTGTGTGTGTGTTTAAAATACCAAATGAGCCTGCTTATGTTTTCAGTCCTATGGAAAAGTCCTTGAAAGGAACTCTAAGCTGGACAAGCATTTCTGCATTTATAACAATAAACATTTCTTTTGCCTTGAGATGTGGTCTTTGACTGGTGTTTTAGTATTCTCTTCCATCGTTTTCACTATGGGTTATTATCTTGCTCAGCTTTTTTTCCTTAAGTGTTTTTGATACTCAAGATAACCTTATGTTTATTCTATGTCTTAATTAGAAATACTTTAATCTTGTGATTGACATGAAAGATAAGAAAAAGAAAAGCCTCTACAGGTTTATCAGCAGCAAAAGGAAAATAAGGACAATAGCTTTCAAAATTCAGTTTATTTACTGTCACAGGCAGAACCCCCATAGGACTTGCAGAGGTGAGGCACTGCACCTCATCATCTCTCAGAAGTAGGTCAGAGGGTCATCTCTGGTTTTGCCGGTCTGAAATCTGACAAGGCTGGGACCTTGGTTCTCTTGAGGAAGACTCTGGAACACCTTTAGGTGGACATACTCATCATCGGAAACTTGGACCTAGAAACCAAAAGAGCAGGGAAGGGAGGATCATGGGCTCAAAACAGGTTCAAACAAAAGGATATTCTTTACATTCTTGAGAGAACATCTTTGCTCAGGAGCTTACTTTTAGATGTATCTTCATTTTTACTTCAACAGCTGTTACCCAAGTCTGAATAGTAACTGGTGGCATAAACTGTCTACACCTGTAGAAAACTGTACTAAAAACCTTCAGACTCAGGTAAAGGGAAAATGAGCAGAACTGTTTGGGTGTGGAAGCACCAGAAGACACAAGAGGAGAAAGGTTTTGATGGTGTCCTTCCTGTCACCAGGATGCCAGCTCAGCAGCTCTCAGCTTCCTGGCACACTCGTAGGAGACAAGAGACAATGAGGAAACCTCAGTGACTCGGGGGTGGGGTAAGATGCAGACACCATGTCTGCTCCTAGAGGATACGGGAACATCTAATACAGAAGGACCAGCACGTGGTCCTGAGAAGCAATGACTACCTGAAAGCCAGGATCCCTGGTCTGCAGCGTGACCCCAAACACATCAGTGTCTGAACAGGGAACCAGACACATCCTGGTGCTTGTGGGAGTGCCCTGGAATAATTACTTTTTCAAAGAAACTCACCTTCTCTCCCCACCTTAAAGTCATCACATAAAGACTTGCTAGGAAGCTGTAAATTTTCATTCTTACAGAGCCAAGCACAACAGGCACTAAACTCTCCCTCGGAGGTGCATGGAAACTTTAGTGCCTTAGGCTCCAAGAGGTTTTTACATGCTTCCTGGTAGCTGCAGTGTGGCACTATGCTTGGTCTGAGTTGCATCTCAGCTGTAAGTCTGCTGGTAAAACGTCAGTAGTGTGAAAGATTCAGAAATATAAAAGAATGAATCTTGTGGCAGAGTTTGTTCCAGTTAATGCTAAAATGAGGAACTCTTTCCAATCACTGACAAATTGGGGAAAGAAGAGACAAATCATCCATTTTCAGTGTTACAAATGGGTTTTCTTCCACATTCAGTAACACATCAATCTTCATTTCTGAATAGTCTGCTGTCCCTGCTAAGCCTTGTGACCAAACAAGTTTTTTACATTGCCTAGGTCAGCAATAAGAGTGCACTAAGTGTAGAAATCCAGCCAGGCCTGACTCCTGGCTGTACCTGTAAATTGTTACTCTTCATTACTCAGTGCTTTGTCCACAAAGTGAAAGCACATCTCATAGGAGCAAGGGAAGGATAAACATCAGTCATGTAGGGGAGACTCTGACTGGCCACATAACAGGTATTCTGTCAGTACCATCCCCTGGTGCCCACAGGACACAAATAAAGTTATTTTAAGGAAGCACCTGGGAAAGAAGAAGGTTTGGCATAATCTGTCCTTCCTGAGATGAACTAAATATGACAAGTGTGGCGCTAATAATGCTCACAGTGTCTCTCTGCAGAACTACTCTCTCCCCCAAACACTATGGGCCAATTTCTCTAATAAAAACCCCGATTCTTCCAATTCCCTTGTCAAGGGAGCATATCCTGCCAGGCACATGCCTGCACATGCTTGGTGTTTCAGACACAGCAGTCACAGGCCATGTCTGCTCTGCTCCAGAAGGCCAGCCTGCTGCTCAGCAGTGCTTGCTGGCCTCCAGATGCAAAATGCACCGAGCCATTTCTCCTTTTCTTCACAGAAAGCTGCTCATATCTGTGGGTCAGAGCTTCCAGCAGAGGAGGAATGGCGCTATCAGAGGGCTCCAAATGAAGCATTACCCATTTTTCCTCTGCAGCAGAGAGGGGGTTTTGAAAATACAGAAAGAAGCAGCAGGCAGGCTGTACCTCTGCAGCACCTGACGCAGAACCAAAACATCAACACACCTGCTTGCATGCAAAACCAGTCAGCAGAGTTGAGGTGCTTGCACTGCATTACAGAATTGATTCTATCTCTCCATCAGTTCCTCAAGCTGACTTCAATTTGATCCCAGCAAACAAAACTGAAGGACACAGACACTACTTGGCCTTGAAAGGAAACAGGAGACCAGTTATGACTTGTTTAAATCATTTGAGTTGGGAAGGCAGTCTATAGTCCTTGAGGGGGATGAGCCCACGAAGCTTACCAGTCACATCTGAATAAGCACAGGGCATACTTTGTAAATATTTATATTCCTGCTTACAATAGTGCCAAACAGAGGAATTTTATAAGCATTTGGAGGTACTCCCCATTTCTATTACTCACATCAGATTTGCTTCTCTTTCTAGCTGTAAGCCACACTGCAAGTCACCTGAGTCATTTAACTCCAACATACTCCTTCATACAATATATACAAACCTTAATAAAATAGATTGTCCCAGCAACCACTTGACTCTTATATGCTATGGCTGTAAAGACAGCACAGGTTGTGTTTGCCTGGCTTTCAAACTGTGGCTTCACCTGTAAAAAGAAAGAGAAAAATGATTGGTAGGTTGATATTTATGGTTTTCTTTCACATATAGCACTCCAAATTTCATCCTTTCAAACATACTCCCTTAATAAAAGTCCACAAACTGACTGAGGGTGCCCTCGATCCATTCATCCAAACTGTCAATATAGACATTAAACAGGACTGGGCCCAACACTGAACCCTGGGGAGCACCACCTGTGTGTGACCAGCTGGATGTAACTCCATTCACTTCTCCCTGGGCTCAGCCATCTAGCCAGTTTTTCACCTAGTGAACATTGCATCTGCCCAGGCTTCTTCAGGAGAATGCTGCAGGAATTAGTGTCAAAGGGTTTACTAAGGTCCAGGGAGACAATATCCACAGCCTTTCCCTCATCCACTAAGCAGGTCACCCTGTCATGGAAAAAGATCAGGTTGGTCAAGCAGGACCTGCCTTTCCTAAACCCATCCTGGCTGGGCTTGAATCCCTGGTTGCGCTGCACATGCTGTGTGATGGCACTCAGGATGAGCTGTTCCATGACCTTCCCTGGCACTGAGGTCAGCCTGACGTGTGTAGTTCCCTCGATCCTCTTTTCTGCCGTTCTTGTAGATGGTCTTGTAGATGGGTGTCACATTGGCCAACCTCTGGTTGTCTGAGACCTCCCCGCTTTGCCAGAACTGCTGGTAAATCATAGGTGGTGGCTTGGAGAGCTCTTCATGAGCTCCCTCAGTAGGATTCCATCCAGCCTCATAGATTCGCACAGGTTGGAGTGGAAAAGCAGAGCACTAACTGTTTCCTGCTGGATTGTGGGAGCTTCATTTTGCTCCTTGTCTCTGTCTTCCAGCTCAGGGAGCTGGTACCCTGAGGACAACTGGTTTGACTATTAATGATTGAGGCTAAGAAGGCAGTAAATACTTCAGCCTTTTCTTTATTTTTGGTGGCAATGCTTTCCCCAACATCCAGAAAATGATGGAGATTCTCCTTCGTCCTCTTTTTGGTGCTGATGGATTTGTAAGAAACTTCTTGTCATCCCTTTTGGCAGTGGTCAGATTGAAGTTCTAAGTGGGCTTTTGCCTTTCTAACTTTCTCTCTGCATAACCTCACAACACCTTTGTAATCCTCCAGAGTTGCCTGCCCTGCCTTCCAAAGTTCATAAACTGGTTTTGAGCCTGAGTTCCAGCCAAAACTCTCTGTTCAGCCAGTCCAGCCTTCTTCCCCACTGTCTTTTGGCACATGGGGACACCCTGCTCCTGCACCTTTAGGATCTCCTTCTTGAAGAATGGCCAGTTTTCCTGGACCTCTTTGCGCTTCAGGACTGCCTTCCAAGGGACTCTCTCAAGCAGTCTCCCAATGAGGCCAAAGTCTGCCCTTCAGAAGTCCAAGTTTTGCTGTTGCCCTTCCTTACTTCTTCAAGAATTCAAAACTCTCTCATCTCATGATCATTGTGGGACCACCACACTGCAGCACAGCCAGTCTTTCCTAGGCTGGGTGCCACGGTGCCCCTCTGCACATGACACCCAGGCTAGGGTGTCAGATGAATTCCTGAGTTTGGGCAGAGGAGCAGTGTCAGTGTCAGCCTGCTCAGGCTGCCCTGGGCAGGGCCAGCAGCACCTCAGCGCTTCTCACCACCCACCTGTTTCACAGGAATGCACAAAATTAATTTGCTTTCTCAGCACATGCACTTACAGCTGGCTGCCACTCCCGTGACATTCCTTCCTAGCAGGAAGGTCACAGAAAGCACCCAAGGGTCATCCAGATCGTTTCCAGAAGGCCAGAAATTATCATCCTATTCAGCTTCCTCACGATCTCTTACTCTGCTCGTCTGCTGAGCAGCTTCCACAGGGTTTCTATCCCCAGGAACCAACAGCAATACTTTCAACTTGGGAGCTGCTAACTCTGGCAAACCAGGGAAACTTTATTCCCAACACCCTTCCTGGCAGGGGCAGGGCCCTTCTACTATGCTCCTAAGTGCAACTTTGGGTGCATCATATTCCTCTCTCAGAACAAAACAAAACAAAGCCACTTCTCTCCAGTTTTGCTCTCTCTCCTGTGGCCACTATGTTCCCCATTTGTTATTTACAGACTGAGCTTTCAGTAAAATCAGGCAGGCAAACAGCTCCTTAATCCTCAGGTGAAAAAATATAACATTCCTAAGATCTTATCTAGCAGTACCCTAAACCCAAAACATTCCTCAGTTTTGGGCAACAGCTGTAAAACAAGGTGACTGAATAAATAACATTCCTCAGCTCACTAATGATGGCCAGAGACAAGGCACAGGTGTAAGTAAATAATTATGTAATCCCAAGAGCAGACACACATTGAGCATCCCAAGCTCTGCAGATGCTCTTCACAACTTCACTGAAATCATAAGAACTGCTTCTCTGCTTAGCAGAGCATAAAATCCCACAGAATTGCTTCATGAAAGGGTGACACTTATGCTGGAAACATAGCAGGATTTCACCAACATAAGGTTTCCGTAAGAATATTTTCCTTAGAGAGCTGTACCAAAGCCTCTGCAAGGGGGAAAAGGATGAGGGAGAGTTCTCTCTCCTGCTCTCAGCACAGGGCAGAAATTTCACCTTACAGAAGATAAAGCGCAAAGAACAATCTGCTTTCATTTTCCTGAAGCTACTGAGAACAAAATAACACCAAAATTAGGACTGGTCCTTTTCTGGAATCAAACTGAAACTCTGTACCATCCACATTTCGGATTCCGTATTTACCCTGTACTCTGGGAGCATTAGCACTGCCTGAGACCAGCATTCACATTTTTTAGTGCCTATTTGCTCACTGACACCCAGGTGCTGTGGTTTCACCTCCAATATACACTGCAAGACTTCTGATCATCCATAAGTAACGCAGCCTAGCATTGAAAACGAAGTTCAGTATCTGGCATGGGTGCTTGAGGCATTTCACAGACTCATTAATTAAATTTCACAGCCCTCAGCTGGCCCCATCTTAAGCAGGAGGAAACAACAATGGCAAATACACAAGTCCCTTTCTAGAGTCTCCCCTCCATACGTAAAAGGGAATTTCTGATCTCTGTGAGTGCTGCTCCTTCAAACATTCCTGTCAGCATAGGAAAACAGTGATACTGCTCCCAAGTAATCCGACTGGTGTTCCCAAAACAACTGTAGATCATCTGTTTCTCTTTCTGTTCTGCAGTAAGTCATCTCCCCTCTGACTAACCCGTTACCCCAAACTCCAGCCCTCCCCCAGGTACGTGTCCCCAGCTCTGGTGACCCCAGCTGTGACTGACCAATAAAGCCCTACAATGGAAGAAGGCTCAGAGGAGCTGGGGAGGTCGATGTGCCACCCATAAAACTCAGGGAATAACGCAGGGTGTGACTGACCACAGCTTTTGCAGATAAGCTGACTTCATCTCAACACAAAAGGAACCACAGGGTGTTTGGGATAAATAGCTCTGCCAGACAAGGGAATCATGTGGTGGTGCAACTCCCTGAGTTCAAGAGAAGAAAGTGAATGTCCCCCTGAGTTAGCCAGAGCAGCATGGGGGGAGTGAACACATGGCTCTGCCCAACTCTGAGTATAAAAACTAAACAGTGAACAAAAGAATTTTGAAGAAAACAGCTGGATAGAGCTGACTTCGAGCCACATCCACCTTCCCAGTGACTGAGGATGCAATTACACGGAGCATGTAGTACAGACCAGGGGTGCAGAGCACATCAGCGTCCTCAGGGAACTGGGATTGCAGTCGCTACATTTTGCTAATAGTAACTTAGACCTGTATCAAGTTACTGCACAAGACCTGTATACCAGTATATTTGCATCACTGCTAAATCAGAAGCCTTGTGTAACATGGCACATCTGCAAATCAGTCACCTGGAGTTTTAAACGTTATCCCCTCCACCTGTGGACTATGGAAAAGAGCTTTCAGAGTACTGGGCTGCCTGGTCTCAGTGTGCAAGATCTCAGGAGCTGGTGCAGACTCTGTCCTCGGTGGCACAGCAAAGGAGAGAGCAGGGAGCCCTGCACACCAGGCAGAGGGAGTGTGCAGCACTGTCGGCCAATGCGTTCAGCCCCACTACTTCCTGGTTTTGTTTCCTCAAAGAGCACCTGAGTGCAGTTACCAAAGGGAGAAGAGCTCATCTTTCAAAGCCAGAGGATTGAGTGGCTGCAAGCATCAGATGGGAGAGACAGGACCTTTCCCATGCCGTGTTGTTCCCTTTTCATTCCTCAGGATGCATTTTATACTTTCTTTTAAAAGTCCTGCTGCACTGCAGGACATTAGAGAATCTGCAGAGGTGCTGCTCACACAGCTGCTCCAGGACAGGACTACTGCCTGTAACCAACCACCTGGCAACTGGGCTCACTCCCTGGCCTGCCTTGTGCCAAGCTCACCTTGCCCCACCAGCAGCTCCTGCATAACAGCCCTAACACCAGAAGACGTCAGCAGGGAATACACAACTTAAAAACAGCTTTGTCCTGCCTATACAGTTTTTAACTGCATGTTAGCATGTGGTTTGTCCTATGCAGTTCTTCACTGAGGAATTAATTCTACCAGGTACAACCTTTCCCTTCCAGTATGCCACCTCTCATTTCAAACAGGGAACCTCAGTACTGGCATAGCAGAGCTGGGCTTTGAACTTCACACAGGCATTAAGTGAAGGTAGCCAGTGCCCTTGCCCAGCCATTGACAAAGAGGAGACAGAAAAGTGGTTTGTCTCAGCCTTACCAGGGCACTGCCTACACACAATGCTGAGAAAACACTGACAGCCAACCATGGGGATTCCCACTTTCAGCATGAGCTTCTTCAGTTCAAACCCTGGCTCAGTCTCACTACCTGCTCTCCCAGACTCTACACAAGCTGCAGGAGTGACCTCTTTGCACACGAGGCAGTTAATCTACAGACAGGGTGAAACTCACCTGGTTAACAATCTGCTGAACTTCTGGAGTAGCAGCCCTGGTGTCAGATAAGCCCCCAGGCATCATAGTGGCAGGTGACTTCTCCGAAACGACCGGTGGTTCTGAAGAGGGAAGTTCAGCGCAGTCTGAGCAGAGTCCCCAAGCATCTCACATATATACATACACATGTGTCATAGAATCATGTGACCTGTAACACATGGAGCCTACCATTACTGAACTGAAGAAGGAGACAAATGGGGAAAAGAGGAGGGGAAAGCAATGTAAAGCACTGGCAATATTAATAATGAATGTAAAAAGCACTTAAAGAAGTGTTTATGGTCTTCACATCAAAAAGAAAAGTAAACATCAGCCTCCAGTCACACCACATCTTAAGAGAGTTGGTTTGGCCTGCAAATGGAACCTCTCGCCTCTCCACCCATGTGCAGATGACTAGGCTGAGCTCTTGGGAAACAGATCAAAGACACACCCAGTATTTCCCAACACCTTTCCTGATTAGAAGAATGGATGCAGTACTTTCGTTAGCATAGGTCCTGTTCAACTTGAAATTCTGTTGTCTCAATATCCTTCTAAGCGGGGAAATGGGAGCAGTTGGTATCTTACACTCAGTGATTTCACTCCCCTCTGCCTGACCAGAAAGGCACCGAGGTAAACACCAGCACAGGAAGTAGAAAAAAAATTCAATCTCAGATTCAGGTAAGTACTACAAATAAGGTATTTTTGCTTCTTTCCCATTAAACCAAGAGCTGCATTCAGGCAATCGTAATAGCAACTGAATATGCAATAAAATGTACTTTTTAACTCTAGTGCCAATTTCGTGGAAGACAAAGTACAATCCCCCTCACTAGAGGAGCAGTGTGTACACAACAGCTGCCCTAATTTCAAGGTATGCTGCTGAAACACATACCATGAGAATACAGTCAGAAATATCGATCCTGCAGTTACAGTCCCACACGGCACAGCCACATTCATGAATGCAAATGTACAAAGCTCAAACCCACTGGGGGAAGGCTAACAATTGCTAGCAGCCTTCCCTAGTAACGGGAGAACTAACACTTCAAGACCACAGAAAAAAATACTGCCTGTCAGTATTCCTGGCATCCCCCTGACCAGCAAATGTGAGGCATGTTGTTCCAGAGCGAGGACCAGAGAAGCAGCAACAGACCAGGCATTTCTTAGTCTCTATGGGTAGGTACATGGGAGCAGATGAAATGAGAGTATGTGCTGCACACAGGCAATAGGCATTTCTGCTGGGATCAGCATCAGGGAATTTACTAGAATCAGGTGGGTTTATGGCCACAGCAACAAATTGATCTGTGTCCTACCCATGCTACTGACCCTCCTCCTCACAGATAACAAGTGATGCAACAGACTCTAAAAAAGTACTTCACATCTGACTTCAAGGCCTGGTTTTGGTACAAAGCCCCTGAGATTGAGAAACTGGGGCTACAGGGGCCCTACACTCAACAGTATTGATGAGTATTACAGCATGGTTCTGAAAAAGAGATTGTAGCATTTCCCAAACTTGAGCAGCAGTGCTGTGGAAGTGGACAAAAAGTATTTGAGGAAAAATCATTGTCCTGAGACAACATTTTTATGAACAGGCAAAAAAATCCTTCCAGTTCTCAGGAAAAAGGGAGTGGCAGCTGTTAAAACTGGAATTCTGCCACTTTCATCAACTTCTCTCCAGATGAGGAGTTCCTCAGAGCCCTATTCATGGAGCTGATGACAACTCAAACCTTCTTCTGCACAAGACCCTGCTGATGCACTCAAATGCTGATCATGTTGCACCACTTGTGCCTTATTCACACAGCAGGACAGATAAGCTAAGGAACTGGAAGAGCCAGCTCACCTTACCAAGGCCAGGAGTCAGAAAATGCGTCCAACAATCGCACAGCGCCAATGCCAAACCAGGATATTTTATAAACCTATCCACTCACCAGGACACAGACCCCATTAAGTTCCTTGGGAAGGGATGTTAAGATCCCCTGGGCAGCAGTACGCTCCTGGAGAACTCTGGATTCTTTCTAGCAACAAATACACTGAGCACAAAGTCTAGGAGGGTTCATTTATAATCTTGGAAAGACTCTAAGTGTGAAACTAAAGATGTTAATGTGGTATGGAAAACATTCATTGGACTCCATATTTCTGGGTTTGCTGGTTTTTTACTTTAAAGCATAACAACTTTTTTTCCCCAGAATGCACAGAGTTGTGCAGAAGGGAGGGAAAATCAACACTAATTGTCAGCTGAAGTTTACAGAGGTAAATCAGACTGTTTCCTTTCCACAGCAGTGCTAATGACTGTCCCAAAAGCCAGTGATATTTCTAAGACTGGGATGCAGTACTCATCCTGCTACAAGTATTTAATGAAGTCACTTGGAAATGCTGACATTTCACAGACCTGTGATCAAAGATGATCAGTGGCAACTCATCAACCTTATCGTGGGCAACCCCCACCTCCACCCCTCTCCTACACTAAGTTTTAGATGTAATGAATCAGGATTTGGAACACTGCCATGAAAAGAGCAGCTGCCCCCACCCCATCTCTTGCACAGCATTGATAAACTGGTGAGTGTCCCCCCTGTAGCGTTTGAGATGTGGCTGGTGTCACGTACCAGTCCAGCCTACGCTCCCAGTTGACACAGATGGCAACTCCCCCTCACGTCACTGTGCTGCTCTTATCTTGGAGAATCTCTGCTGGGACACCACCACTGGCATTCTTGACTCCTTTGAAGATGAGTAACATCTTGCACCATCTACTATTCCAAACCAGAAGAAACAGATCTTTACAGCTTGCAGGCCACTACTCCCTGGTCCTGTTTAAGCAAATTTAAGAGGTACAAGTTATTGTCAATAAAAACACCAGCACAGTAACAAAACAAAACAAACAAAATAAACTGTAACAAAAACCCTACCAAAAATCCAAAACCCAGGGTTATGTATTTACAAGTCAGTTTCAAACCAGGGATGAAGCTCTGTAGAAATGATTGTGAAAACTGAGTCAGTCAGGTCAGTCTTCTGATTTCACAGTGACAAGATACGTCATTGTGAGTGGATATGACACATGCTCTGAATGTCTTTAAGAGCTTCCAGAGGAAAGCAGCCCTCCATGTACCAGCTGAGGATCTGTTTTCATCATCACAGGAATAAAACAGCCTTGATTTTCGACGTGCTGGTCTGCAAAAAAGCTTTGCCCTCCTGTTACCCAGCCTGATTTCAATAGATTTCTGACATCATACATCAACAAGGATCAACAGAAACCTGACCTTCTGCAGCACAAAGTCACCAAAGCCCAGCCTATGCTGAGCTTCTGGTACCAGTAAAGAGCCTCTTCCCCTCACTCTGCTTCAAGACAGCTGTATTCTACCCTTAAAGATACTCTATAAAGAAATTACCTGTTTCATCAGTCTTTCACACTTACAGGCTGCAGAAAGCAACAGCACTGAGTGCCAGCAAAAACACACCTCTTTCTGTTTTGCATAAGAAAATGAGATGCACAAGTTTGAGAGGATTTTCCAAACAAATGGGATCTGCCCACCTCCTTTCACCACCTCCAAGCAATGGGAAAGCCCCAGCAGAGGGGGGCAAGGCACCCACAGGACTCTGGATAGGGCCATCAGTTGTACTCAAGTGCCTTTACTTGCAGAAACGGAAGTTAAACCCAGGGAAAGGATGAAATGCTATTTGTGAGGAACAGGATTTGATTCCCACATGACAGCAATCAGCCCAGTAATTTTGTAGCTACCTCGATGGTAACGTTGAAGCAAGGTTCAATCCCAGACCAACCATGACCCTGGAATCCTCAGGAGTCCCTAGGCACAGAGAACTGACTCGCCTGTGTTCAGTGTGGCACACAGCTCACACCGATGCAGTCTGCACACATCAAAAAACATCCCACCCCAAGTGCAGCTCTGAGGTACTCAGGAAACAGCAGAGCCACCTTCTCCTGCCCTGAGCCCCAAAGTGTGGCGTGCAATTTCATTTCCTCACCTTCGTGTTCCATCAAGTTCAACAGCAACATTCAAACAGCCTCTGATCCATGTGATTTGCCATGGACTACTGTAAGAGACAGCCCGCTGTGCTCAGAGCAAGCTAAATCAAGTAACCCTCTGTATTCAACCTGCAAACACCCAAGGAAGGGATGTTTGGGATTTAGGAGTCTTCTCATGGTATCAGTTTTTCATATTCAGGTTTGTATAGGACTACTTGTTTGGCCTTATATTCAAAACAAAAATAATTCTATGTTGGGCTGATTTTTTGAGGTTGTGTGTTTTGGGGTTTTTTAAACATAGTTTCCTCATAAAAAATGCAAAAAAAAATCTGTGTATATATCGCATCCGTTTCACAGGTCACTTATCACAGCATCTGCTTAAGTGAAGAAGCTTTCCCACAAGAGCTGAGCAAATATCTGGATGGATAAAGGAAGACAATGATTAATTCTCATTACAGGCTTTGGTTTATACAGAAATAAAAGATTACATTTCAAGGCTATTGATCCAAGTCTATACACTCTGGCAGAAGTTTCTATCATAAACACTCTTAAAAGGAGAATGTGTCCTTGCAGTTGATCCAAGCACTGGAGAGAACAAATATTTTAAATACCTATGTTAGAGGTCAATATCAAAGTACCAGCTTTGAAATCACAACTGACTGTTCTCAAGATCTCATTAATTGATCATGTCCTGTGGAAATTACATTAGTGCCAATTCAGCCCAGAGTTCTTAGCAGTACTTGATTTACACTGGGATGATTAACAATTCTATGAATTTAACAGTTGTAGAACAAACACATTTTCTGCTTTCAGAGTTGCAGAAAAACAATGACGAAGCTTCAAGAATGAGTGCTCCAACTCAAGTAAATTCCTGCATAGAGCAGTTGCAGTACCTTGAGGAAAAAAAAAAAAGAAAAAAAAAGGAAGTGTGAACATTAGGATTTACATCCTCAAAGAATTAAAGGATATTTCTGCTTCATTCTCAAAAGAAAGTGAGACAAAATGAGCCTGTTGCCTAAAAAGAAGAGGCTGAGACCTCTGTTTCCATTCACCTTCTTGCTTTAGTAAATCCACATTCTTAAAGTTATATCACTAAGTAATAAAACCAGCTGGCAACCACACAGACATTGTCACTTGACTGTCAGCCAATCTGGGATACATGTAAGATTAAATTAAAAAGTCAAATATACAGGTGTAATTGCAGCAATTCATCTTTCCTCCTACTTATCTATCTGCCTTTAAATGCCGTGTTACTGCAGGGGAGCTGCATTAAAGCTTTCTGAACAAAACACCATGGCCAGGATCAACAGGATCAGGTATGCGCAGCTGTTTGCTCAGCTGAAACACAATTCACCTTTAGAACTAATCTTAAAGGTTCAAAAGGAGGGACAAAAATGCATCTCTGGACAGTCTCATTCCCAGCTGACACATCTCCAACCCAAAGTGGCTTTAATCGACACCACATTCTCTGTACAAAGGAAAGCTCCAGAACTTGGTAACACAGATCAAAGGACAGTCAGCATTGCAGGAGCAATGGCAAACCTCTCTCCACACACAACTCTGGGCCACTGCTGCTCGTGTTGAGCAGTTCAGAACAAGGCTGGTAACTTCCTAATTTCAGAGATGCTGAACCTACTACACTTGCTGATCAGTCTGCAATTTTTATTTCCTTTCAGACTTTAGCAGATTATTTCCACAAAAAGACCATGTTCACTGATATGTTAGCAGACACCAGCTTAGGGAGAGCCTTGTCCTCCCTGCTCAGGACGGGTTTTACTGTTTCTTCCCCTCTGGGATCACTGAAGCTGTGGAAGTTCAAGAAAGATGCCAGTTTTGCATTTCGTTTGAAAATTGTTTTAATACTATAAAACTCATTTGTTCACATATTTTGTACAAAAGATGAGTTGTTTTCTCTTAATTACAGGAGAATCATTTCAAGCTTGAGAATTCAGTTAAGTAGGTCCAAAATAGAACAAGACTGGGTTCTACTGGTTCTGGAGGGTCCCAATTCAGCTCACCCAAGGTCTCTTTCCAGTTTGGCTCTCACAGTTATGGACCACCTTGATGGAAAATATCCCACATCATCACTGACTCTTTGGAGGCTTGTAGTGAATTCGGCACCGCTCATTAAATACCTGAGACACCAGAACAGAAGAGCAAAAACAAATCAGCCTCATCCAGGAGATGAGCAGAACTTCACAGACAGTTCAGACAACTACCTCTTTCTTCTCTTGAGATGTAGCACCCATCTCAAGCAGCCCAGCCCTGATATACCTATAAATGGCACTTACCAAGACCTCTGTTTCCATTCACCTTCTCTCCTCGCTTTAGTAAATCCAGAGTCTGCAGCCTGATGCTGGAAGACTGCACAGCACTAAGTGTGCTCCCTCAGATAATGCAGACTCTTAAACCTGGCAGCCTGTTATCACCAAAAAGGCTGATGCCTTTTTGTTTTTAAAATGGAGGGAAATAATCAGTGGAAGGCTCCTGAATGGTTCTGTTCTGTTAAGTTCACTCTGGCATTCAAATTTGGGCACCGTATTCCTGTCTTTCCTGAGCAGGCACATTTTACACTACCATGACAGCCAAGAAGAGGGGCAAGGGCTCCTGGAAGCCACATGCACACTTCCAGTGATCTGCCTGCCCGTGCCGATGCTGCCAGCACTCCCTGCAAAGGGCACACCACTCCTGCCTCACTCACTTCTGGCACCTTCTCTGGGTAAAATTTAGTTTACAGAACTGGATACTGAGGATCGTGTATATTTAGCTTGAGCTGCTGCCAGCCTGCCCTAAGGAGGGCCAATAAACGTGACTATTTAAAGCAAGGCAGTCTGAATCCAAAGCAAAGCACGCAGGCTCCCACCAAGGTTGTGGGTGCTCTTCACAAGCCATTTATTCGGTTATTTATCAATTTTCATCCATCATCCAGCACAAGTCCTGAAAGCGACACAAGCACCACCTAACACCAAGCTGAGGCTCTGGCAAGTATTGGTTGTCCCACCAGAATTCCCACAAGAGTGTATTTTGCCAAGCTGTCCAGGGATTTCACAGACCCACATGCCTGTGATCCTCAGGATATGAGGTTTTGTGAACTCTCCCGTGGGCTTTACATGCAAAGTGAGTGGTCTTGTAATTGTGGGGAAGTTATCCAACACTTTATATAAATACACTATTTCAAGTTCTATCTTCCTAGAATCTCCTACTTCTACAGCTGATCTTATTCACGGTTCAGAACCTATAGCAACTTCAGCAAAAGTGAAGCTTGGAGCACACATTAGTTACTGCATTGGTTCTCAACAACTTTGGAATAATTATGAACTTCCTTTCAAATTTAATTTAAGAAACAGACATGTATTACAAACTGCTTCATATTGCAGAAAACAAAAACTCTGATATAGTTTCTTTCACACCTCTGGACAAGTTCAGACTAGGCAGAGGTTTGAGATCAGTGATAGGAGGAAACCGCAGAAATTAAGAGCAATAGAGGGTTCCAATTCAGAAACATTTTAATACCAAGCAAATCACAACGTTTTTTGTCCATTGTCTGTTGATGAGATTTAAACGCCATATATGTCTAAAAGGGTGCTGGAAATACTCTCTAAA
Source organism: Dasyornis broadbenti (assembly GCA_013397935.1). NCBI lineage: Eukaryota > Metazoa > Chordata > Aves > Passeriformes > Dasyornithidae > Dasyornis > Dasyornis broadbenti. Next base: position 2,292,006 of record VZRN01001939.1, read on the forward strand.
GCACTTGCATCAAACAACACACCAGCTTGCTTGCTATCATGCAAACTTTTCTAAAAGTATCTTTAACAGTAATTCTGCAGCCTATGGAAGGAAGACCAACACTGCAATCTTACTAACACTGCCTCCTACTTTTAGGATCATTGACTCACAGATCTCACTGTGTTACTGAGGCCATTTAACTCCATTGGTCTACCTGTGAAGTGCTATTCTCATTTTTCAGACAGGAAAAACAGTGGCTGAGAAACCTTAACATGAATGTTACTATGCAGAAGTTTGATTTTGCTGGCTTTTACATATTAGTATAAACCACTCCAACTATAACCTTCAGTGTGAAGGTGCTATACAGAGATTAATGCAAGTGTCTTGTTTTAAAAGTCACTTCCTCATTTGGTATCATCCAAATTCCACTGCATGCATTTCTACAAAGCAGCATCCGTCTGTATGCCAGTATACTTACTATCAGCCAGTGTTTAAAAAAACTGTTTCCTAATCAGATTTTTCCAATCAGTTTTCAGCTGTTTAGGGTTAATGGAAACACATAAGTCTACTTCCCAGCTAGAAATCTACAAGAGTAAAACACCAGCCTGCAAACCAATAATTGCATCCAGTCTGCCACTATAATCGGTTTTAATTCCATCAGTGACATTTTTACAGGCAGCTAAACGAGCCATTTATGTTTATATTCAGACACAATATGGCAGAGCTGGAGATAAACCCTACAAATATTTATCTCTTCAAGCCCCACTCTGAACATTTGCTGAGGAATGCACTAACAGGCTAAAGTACCCTTGCACCATGCATACCTCACTGCTTATAAACTCTCCATCTTCAGGAAAAATTAGACAGTTTTGTCACTAGTAAAATCTTAATGCAGCTGCAAGAAACCTCTGGGATCATTATTAACTTTGGTGCTCCAGAATGAAGATTAGGGTAGGGGCTGTTCCCCTATAGCAGAGCCACCATACAACATTTGCCCTGGTGACCTGCAGGATGTTGTTTTTAATGCTGTGGCATAGCTTAGTCAGATCTGAGCCGGTTTAAAATTAAGCTGGAGTGCAGGCTTAGCTTTTTGGGACCATACAGAGGAGTATGGATGGCAAAGCACATGTGGAAAACTGTAAATGCTCGTTTCATCAGCCTGCACTGACGTCATTGAAGAACACACAAGATTTAAAGCTGTATCGGTTTTACACTGGTGCAATCCAGGGGAATAAAATCACGAAGTAGGGATTAAAAAGGAAGGTGCATCTAGCACTAGCTATTTGCAAAAATCCTTTCTTTTTGCATTTAAAGAGGGAAAGAAGTTCCCTCTGCAGCACTGAAAGCTCTGAAAAGCTACACCAAACCAGAAAAGGATGCCAGATGTGAAACACTGCAGTGACACAATACAGGCACTTCAGAATTTAAGCTTAGTGTTAAAATCACCAAATAGACTTCGGGGCCGTCAGTCCAGAGGGTGATCTGCACCCTCTGCTGACACAGGAGAGCAAAGGCAAGGCTGCCTTTTGCACCAGGGAGTGTCAGATCAGGCCTGAGGAAACTCCATCAGGGAAAGGTTCAGCTTCTACAGCCACGCCCTCCCATTCACGGACTCTGCTCAGAGTTGTGGTCAGCACCAGATAGAGGCAAATGTCAAAGACCCATCTCTCTGACATTGCTAGAGGCAAATGTGAAAGACCCATCTCTCTGACATTGCTAGAGGCCCAGCAAAGCTTTTTGGAGAGGTTACCATAGAAAAGCCTACGAAGTGCTCAGCCACTGGGCAAGGTGGAGAAAGGGACACTAGGAATTATCTACGGTTCTTCCTTCCCCCTAAATCAGATGCTTTTCTTTCCTTTGCAGTGCAACCAAATAGCTTTGATCTCTGCATCCAGAACTGGGAAAATGACTGACTTGAATCATTTTCCCCAGCTCTGCCTTCATCCATTTCTAGTCAATCTGCTTCGGAAGGCACCAGTCCCCCATCTCCAGTGCAGGACTGTCTCTTGGGACAGAACATCATCACTATTAAATGACTGAGTACCTTCCAGCTTCTGTCGTTCACCACTTCTTCAACATTGAGCTCCGACTGCATCAATTTCAACTGCAGGAAGTAACAGATAAAGAGGTTATTGTCAAACTGGTCTCCCTGCAGCCTTCCCTATTTACTACCATTGCAACTTTCCAGCTCCCAACCCCACACCAGGTGCACACCTCCTCTGGTGGTGCAAACCAAAGGGCACGATGTGTAATCACCCTGAGAGCCTGGCCCTTCCCATCAGCCAGTGCTCGGGGCACACACAAGTCTGCAAGGGCACAGTGAAGGCAGCCTGGCAAAGCAAGCCTGGCACCTGATTACTCATGCTCTATACCTAAATATTGCCCAGCAAGATTTGCTAGCAATTCACTGATTAACACTGATGGCTTCACAGGCATAAAAAACTGCACCTAATTCAAGCACTCAGCACGGGAAATGCCAAGGCTGGGGTTAGCTCTGCAGCCTTGAGTTGCCATTCTTGCATTAAGAGTCATCTATGGAGCTGGCAGCCAAGCTTGGAATCCAGCTAGGATTCTGGATTTAAAATTATGGCTATGAACAGACCTTCTCTGCTTCATTTTCCATCTACTCTGCGCACTGACAAAAAGGGTCTGCAGTCTGATCATGTGTATTTGTGCTGTCAGAACCAGTTCATATTTTATGTCATCACTGCAGGACACGTCAGCTTTACACAGATGCAAAAGCTCTGGCAAGAACCACCACAATGCACAGTTCTTGAGCACTCGCTCAGCCCACAAGAAAGGCAAGAATCTCTTTGTTTCACACCTATTAGAAACCCCAAGGAGCAGGTGTGACAGTTGTGTTCAGGTAATTTGGTCCTGGAGCAATAGTAGGAGATACAAGAACCATCTGCCATTTTTGCCCAATATTTAAGATGTATTCTTGTTGGAGTCTTTAACACAACAGACTAAGGGTCTTAGTTTATCCATTTTTAATACATGGTTCCAATCAGAGGCCTGGTTAACAGATGCAAGCCAAGACAGCAGTCCCATTAAAAACCTTCCAAGTAAGATATCCAGGCACACAGAGCTGCTACAGTTGTTGGATGGGCTTTCCCCAACTCAACAGGATTTCAAAGTGTTTGAAATAACAATCCAGCATCCACAGAGCGACTGGATGACCAGGATAAGTCTCTATAAAATAAACACTCAGAGGATCTTTAGCAGTTCAAAGAAACTACTACTCCAAGTTTTCTCCTCAATGATCCAGACATAATAATTTTGCATAATATCCTCCAATTTGTACAATAACCAGGATGAGAGAAACACATTTAGCAAGGGAAAAGAGATCTGTATTACAACCAAGTGAATAGATATTTGAAATTCCCAGTCTTAAAACTAGGATGTGTTCTGTCAAGATAGCTTTTCTGACTTGTAGAAAAAACACAACCCTCATGGAGAGCCAAAATAAAAAAAGCAGGGGGATCACACCTCACAAGGTCCAAGCACAAATCTGAGGTGATCTCATAAAAAAATTTCTGACACGTTTATAAATCATGGATTGCTTTCAACATTTGAAGCCACCTCCAACCATTAAGCACTATCATTGTGATCCTCCCGATGTTTTCAGTGAGAGGTTTCAGGCTCAGTAAGTAAATGATTTAAAGATTTCGCTCTGCAAACAAAATTTGTAGAACATACTGAACTACCATTCTAGTTTTCCAAATTAATATTCATGCTTCTTAGTAGTGCAGAAACTGAGGTTTTCAGAATAAAACTGCTTGTCTGCCACACGGTTCTCTCACTATCCTCTTCCTCACAAAGGGGGCCCTGGAACTGGGGTGAGAAGTTCAGTAGTGATCCTTTCTCCATCTCGATCACCTCTGGTAAAGTACACTTTCCTGCCAGAAGGTTGAGAAGGCATTTGCACATTAGAATTCCTTATGTAAACCCAGAAGTCTCTCTCACACCATCACAAGGTACTGCAAATACTACTCCAAGAAATACCAAACGGCAGAAAAGTTGTAAGGGGTAAGTGGAATTCAAAGGTTGCCTGGAAGCATCTTTTAGAGGAGAGGAAAAGTTAAGTTATGCCTCAGTGGTGTCAGTCAGTGAAGGTTAGAATCCACCATGGGGAAGAACACATGTTTTTCTATGGCATTTGTGTAAAAGAATCTCAGAAAGTGCACCACTTGCAGGATAAAGGCAGCTCTGTCTTGAGGGCTTGGGAAAATGGTTCTCACAGACCCAGCCAACAAGAACCTCAGAAAAGACTGCCTGAGTCAGTATTCATTTTGGGTTCTCACCACTTGTGTTGGTTTTGCTTGGCCTGGTTTTTGGTAGCAGTGGGGCCACAGAGGCGGCTTCTGTGAGAAGCTGCTAGAAGCTTCCACCATGTCCGGCAGAGCCAATCCCTGATGGCTCTGAAGATGGACATGCCACCGTGTCCCAAATGCAAAGATACCCTATTCTTCCTCTGTAATTCATCTCTAAAAAGCTTCACCACTCACCTTTGTCTGCTCTTTCCTGAGTTGCTTTAATAATGCCACATCGTCATGGGCCTTTTCCCTCTCTTCTTTGAGAGTTTTCACTACAGAGGAAGTCTGAGAGATGCAGTTTTTGATGATTCTTTCTCTATTAGCGTGAGCATCCATCAACTAAATAGGGAGAGAAAGAAAGTCACAATGACTCATCAGAGAATAAAAACTTCTGAGTTACAAGTTAAAACAGACACCTTCTAAAGTCATGGTATTGCTGTGCCTATAGAAATCCCTTTGAAATCATAATCCCGGTGTAGGAAACAGCACTGCTTTGAGCAGCAGCCACTCCCAACTCACACAATTCTGTGGTTTTTGCTCTTGCCAAGTTATCAAAAGTCAAAAGTAAACATGAGAAGGAGTCTTGCAGAGTAGTAGTAAAAGCAAGCACCCTTTTAAAAAGATCCTTGAAGGATCAGTCTTGCAGAACAAGAAATTTCCCCACATGGTTTTAAATTGATGCAGTTGTTACACACATGGGTGTGAGGAGATGCCGAGTGGGACAGTTAGGAATACACAAAGCAGGATCTACCAAGGCAGTGTTTTCCTCAGACACTGAGGATGCTTTACTGGCCACTCCATGTGATAAAGCAGCAAAAAGTGATCTGAAAGTGGAAAGTGTGGGCACTCACAGACTGATAGAGCTCTTTACACGTCTGGCCAGGATCAACTTTCCCCACAAAAGAAGCTGTTGGAATTGTAGTGTTTAATTCATGGACGATTCTATCATCAATCGTCCTCATCACCTTGAGCAGCTCCTGAATTAAATAACAGACAGAGAGAGAGATACTTGGTTATATCTCTGAGTAAAGCCTGCTACAAAAAAATTTGCACGATTAACCTTTTGAATAGAAAACTAAAAATAATTCCTTACAAGGAGTTAGAAACACACCAAAGGAACAATTCCCACATGCAGGAGTATGTACTGCAAACCATGAAGTTTCCTTGGCAGCAAAGGCCAGAGAAGGGGTGAGTGACTGATGCCCCCTTAAGCACCCTGGCCCTGCGGGCAGCATGGACAGGCTGAAGAGCCTCTGTCCAAGTCCCCATCCCCACTTCCAGCCGGGAAACTGGGCACAACCTGCACCAAAATGGCAAACTTTGAATAAACCCCACACCATTCTGAGGGGCGTGAAGCTAAGTTGGGGGAGGTTTAGGTTGGAGTATAGGAAAAAGCTTTTCACGCAGAGGGTGGCTAGACAATGGAACAGGATCCCCAAGGAAGTGGTCACAGCACCAAGCCTGCCAGAATTCAAAAAGCGTTTGGACAACGCTCCGAGGCACACGGTGTGACCCTTGGGGTGTCCTGTGCAGGGCCGGGAGTTGGACTCGATGATTCCTGAGGTGAGGGTCCCTTGCCACTCGGGATATTCTGTGATTCTGTGTTCGAGGAACAGGCCGGTTCCCACCGCCCCGCCGGCCTGGGCCATTCTCGCACCGCTGAAGACACGGGTGGCTCTTCACGCTCCGTAAACGACACGGAGGCGCTCACGGAGCTCCTGCCGCCCGTGGAGGCTACGGCGCCGCGAGCGCTCCGTCCCCGGAAAGGGACCCTGTGAAGAATGGGAGATGGCCTGCCCGGCTTCTGCCGGAGGGATGAGGGAAGGGGAGTGGGGAAGGCCTG
>VZRN01001939.1:2302284-2339797 GCA_013397935.1 Dasyornis broadbenti
TTTTTTTTGTTTTTGTTTTTGTTTTTTGCAAAGGGATGACCAGCATTTATCACATGTTTAATTAGAAAAACATGACCGATCAGTTCATTTTTACTCTTCTCTCACAATGAGCAAGCTTTTTTCATACACTGGTGTAAGCTTTTCCTAGTGTTTTCCATTATATGTCAGTCTCCTGCTGTGGGAAACATTCATATACAGCTATAAAGTAACTGAAACTCATATAAAATATTAATACTATATAATACCTAAAAGGCATTCCTTTACTGTTGGAATTTAAACTAACAAACAGTGTAAAGGCTCCCTAACTATATATAGTCAAAATTTCCCTGTTGCTGCCAAGTCCAAATGTCAAAGCTTTGTCCAGTGTGGAAAACAGAAAATAAAACTGGATGTTCTCATTTGCATATGAAAAATAAAGATCAAACTTACCAACAAGTTAACTATTAGTTTAAAAAACATTCCTAGTGATAGTACAGTTATCTTATAAAATATCCTCGTAATGCTTTTAAATACATGTATTTATTTAAATTAAAAAGATACAGTAAATCTTGCACTACTTGAGTAAGAAAATGATGTAGCTGCCCTCTAAATATTTTCTGTTTGGATGCATCGCATGGGAATTGAAAATCCACCCCGTATTTAAATGTATCACAATGAATAAATGTTGTTAAAGTGGAATCCTTCAATTTTGTATTATTTTTCATAATACTACATTTGAAATACATACAGGCGTAAATCCTGTATTTTTGCATACCACTTGTTATGAGTGTTTTTAAGAAAACAGAGTTAGCAGAGTGATTTATTTCAGTAGTTTATTGAAAGGACAAACCAACTTCTGATAAAAGCTGACCGTTTTTGCAAGTGCATAGGGAACTTTTTTTATTTAGACAAGTAATTCAGCCAAATCTGAGAAGACAACTGAGAACTATAAAAACACAAAAACTTGTTTGCCTGTTCTGAGATTAATTGCAAGTTGTAAGGGTTTGTGATAAAACTCAATCTTGTAAAATGTGGTGAAGCAACCTATTTATTAAACAAATGTTGAACTTAGCTACTGAATTGATTTAAAATGCAAGTTGTGTTCAGATATCTACCTTTTGCACTTGTAAATTCTTAACACATCTAAGGTATTTCCAAAATTAACTAGCAAACTTTTTTTAATCCTACTGCTGTGCATTTCAGCTTAATTGCAGCCTGCACTCAAGGCTTTCATTGCAGATTATTAGCAGAAACAACCTGGATGCTAAAATTAACCATTAGTTTCATTGTAGATGGATGTGTTTGTTCCCTATGATCAGAAACCTTGTACTCAAATTACTACTCTGACAAAAACAAGAACAAAACTTCTCAGCTCTCAGGTCCTGTGTGATTTTACCACATTGAACTATCATGCATCCTTAAGTATCTTTTCTTTTTCTTCCAAATATAAAGGTCAAAATGTAGTAAAATATTCCATATTTACTCATGTTTGTGTACAGTAATAATATCCCAGTTCCATTAAATCCATTCTCCATGTTAGTTTTGGGGTATAATTGACCTAGTTTGATGCATTTATTCTTTGTATCACACAATGTTGGCACTTTTTTAGTCTTCTGAAATTTTATCATGTGCCAAATATAATCAGTGAGAATATTAGACCTCCTTAAGAAGGGAGTCATCAGTTTTAAATTTTGCAAGGAGAGTTAAATATACAGGGTGTAGGTCTTTGGTTATTGTGGAAAGCACTTCTAAAAAGTATTAATGCTTCACTGGCCCTTTTTGCATTGTTCTAACAGAAAATTTGCTGTAACCAAGATGTCATTTGGGTAAAATGATCTTCAGAGTTTAACTCAAAATAAATGATCTTTTGTTTTTACTCTTCACATGTACAGCTGAAAGGTGTTAATAACAGCTACTCTTCTGGTGGAAGACTTCTGGTTTTTAAAAGATAATAGCAGCGTAGGCAACAGGTTTCCCAAAAGGGTAGTATAGCTACTGGTGTGGCTAGGTAAGCCCCCTGAAATTAAAAACCAATATATTTAGAGTTTCCCTGTCCAAAGCTGATGTTGGAAAGTTTATGATCCTCCACACCTCCTTAGTTTCTCAGGAAAACAGATCACTTTAAGACTATTTACTCCAGCAGAAATAGGAACCACTGGTCTTTTACCAAGTTCTATTCAGAATTTCTGAGGAGTGTTGCATTCAGCAGCCTGTGTGTTATGAATAGCACTGTCAAGTCCTGTAGCAGAGGAAGCCACCTTTCTGGAAAGTAAGACTGCATCATAAATGAAACCATTTTGAAGTTCAGGCAGAAGAAATTGCAAAGCTGTGATAAGGCTTCCCTCTGCCCAAGAAATTCTCAACTGTTAAAACACTGTATTTTGGTGTTTACCATACTTCTGCTATTGTGAGAGAAATGTATGTTTTACATTGTTAAAAACATCACAGTTACAATATGGATGGAGTTCTCCCTGACACTGCAGATATTGGAAGGTGGTAGTGAGCACAGAGGGAGTTAACAGTAAGAAAAATATTATATTTGTAAAACCATCCCTCTTTCTCCTTTTCTCTTCATAATGAATATACATACTTAAACACCACAGCCTTCCTCCTTTGCATTGCAGTCAAGTGGTCTGCAAAGGCAGTATTTTAACAAATTAAGTAACCAAAGTTTAAAAAGTTGGGTTTATTTCCAACTTTGAAGGGAATGCCTTTGTGACCAAGTATCTCCTAAGGTACTTAGGAATCAGCATTTCCTGTTGTTGTTAAACTTTTTTTGTGAAAAGAGCCAAGTACTGTTAGCATTACACAAAACTACCTAGATAGCATGCTAGGAGAAATTAAATAATTAGTCAAGTGAATTATTTGGGTCTCTGATTTATTCTTTCTTGAGGATTGAAACAGTGAGAGCAGCAAAGACCACACTGCGTGTGAAGTTCAGCTATGTCATGATTGCCTTGACCATAGTGGGATGCATCATCATGGTGGTCAGAGGGAAGCAGGTAAGCACAGAATTTTGGCTGATGAGGGCAATACATCTTCATATAAATTTCTCAGTTCCTCTATGAATTGTTAGTACTGTCTTGCTTTGGGGGTTAGGATTTTTATTCTGGGCTTTTTGTCATTTTATCACGAACAAAATTGTAACAAGTCCTCCTGGTTCCCCAGAAGTGACCTTCATTGACTAATTCCCATCAGAAAAGGACGATGTCACTGTTAAGAGGCTTCCTTTTAAAAAAAACTCAAACAAAAACCCCTGAGCTTAAAGCATCTGCATGGCAGAAGAATCTTATTTGTTATGCTGTCTTTGTCCGAAGGCTTTGACAATGTTCAGGTCTTGTTTCTATGGACTACTAAGTGTTCTAGAGAAACCTTGAAAGTAGTGACAGTCTTAACTCCAGTACTGTGAGCTACTGAGTATCAGCTGACACTTGTGTCAGCATTTGTCTACTAAACCAAAAAGGATGCAGCACTTTGAAATGAAACAGTGGAAGGATTTTTCCCTGGCTTTAACAGCAGAGATCAAACCCTGATGATTCCCAGAACGTAGTACAGATGATTCTTCTGTACTAGAGTAGTATGAATGCAAACACCAGGAAGAGAGGACAGCTACTTTGGAAGCCTTGTTTTCAAAGCAGCTGGAATTATTTGTTTCCTGAGATGAGCTCAGTTGGCCAGAGAATGGTGCTTAAGATGCCAAGGTTGCAAATTCGATCCCCCTGTGGGCCATTCACTGAAGAGTTGGAATTGATGATCCATGTGGCGTCCCTTCCAACACAAAATACTCTGTGAGTCTACGATTATGTTTAACTTTTGTTTCCAGTACCTCTGTCTTGTGAAAAACAGATCAGTATTAAATACTGACCAGAAGCACAGAATATATCTGCTAGTGCCTTGACAAAAGAGTTTTATTTATTGCCAGAGAAGTAATTACTTTCAGCCAAAATAATGTCTCAGTATTTTATTTTAACCCCTCTTGGCTTCCTAACATTAAAGCTGTCAGAAGTGTGCCTTGGTAAGGATAGGCCAGGTATTTTTTAAGTTACTGATTCTAGTTTCAATGCTGTGGTCTTTCAGGTGATAACTGATTATCTTATTACATTGTAGGCTGTAAAAAGACATGAATCTCTTACAAGCATAAACTTGGAGAAGAAAGCCCAGTGGAAAGCGGAAGGTACATCTGCTAAACCTTAGAGGAGGAAATGAAGAGACCAAGGACTGGGGAAGAAAAGCAAACTCCTTTTCAGCACTGAGAGGAGGATATAGTCACATCTTTCCTGTATGTTAGTTCTGTACACTCATGTTCAAGAAAGAAAGAAAGAGTATGTTGTCCTGTAATCAATAAAACTAGAAATACCTATTTTCTTTTCCTTATAACTGCCCCTTTCTTCCAAACTTTTTTCTTCATGGTCAGTGGGATAGGACACATGAGCAAACTGGATAAGCAATATAATTGTTTCCCACATGCTGTGCACCACACTAAGCATCTTTAAAAGTACTGCAGGACCTGTGCCTGCATTCTTGGTACCAATCCCCTACATGAAGTCTTATGCTCTTACTTACCACTTACAAGAAGGTAACTGTAACACAGAAGGACAGTCCGTTTGGTTTCCTCTTGTACATCCATGCTTGTACAAACAAAATGCCTTCACTGGGCAGTCATCACTGACTATTTCAGGTCCCCTCAGCAAGAGAACTGTATTTATTCTGTATTGGTACTGGCTACTTCCAGTAATCCATATGTTCCTCTTTGTGCAAGACAGAACAATTATTAAGGGAGCTCTTGAGCCAAAAGTTACTGTGTAAACTGCATTAACATCAGTACAATGATCCAAAGTTATTAGAAAGCCTGCTTCCCTGTTCTAGGTCCTGTTATTCTTGGCTGCACTTGTTGAAGTGAGGGATAACTTCCTGTGAAGAACTGCCTGCCTTCAATAAAACAAGGAGTGAGATGAAGAGTGAAATAGCATTTTAGAGAACCAGTGTTGCAGCTGACACCCTAAGAGTTGTCCCACTAGATCTAGAAGTGAGATGAGAGATCATCCAAGCTACAGGAATGGAGATGACTATTTCAAGGAATACTGAGCATCAGCTTCCACCTCTACTGTCAGATTTACTATTTAGAGGCACATTAGTACAAGAAAGTCAATCAGTGCTCTCTGCCACTAAGCTCCTTCTTTACAAAGCTCATTTAGATTTATACGTATTTTGCCCTTTTAAATTGTTATCTGTGCTTTCATGATACTAGGCCCACCTAGAGATTACCTGCCTCAAGAGTTCTATTTCTGGCATTGAGCCCAGAGTCACACACTATTCATGTTGAACAGCCTGCAGCAACCAGGGACAGTATTTTCCTTCCTCCTTTCAGTTCATTTGGAAGCAAAAGTAGATTAGAAGTGTCATAACTGCTCCAAACTATGTTACTGCCCAGCACTGCCCTGATGACTGGCCCTGGGGACTCCCAGAAGAGACGTATCAGTTTGACAGAATCAGTTTGTGAACTTTTCTTAGAGTGGGAGGGAGATTTTTTTTGTTGTTATACTCCTAAAAATTAGCAGTATTGCTGAGTAAATCAAAAAGCCCTTCAAAAATGCAGGGTAAACCTTCACTAGCTGCTGCAGTCCATCTATGAATTGCATTTCTGGGTATCACAATGAGATGTAACCCATCAGACAAGCTGTGTAGTCAATTCCACCACCTTCAGGTGATACAATGACCTGTGATCACATTCTCTGTATGGAAATTATTGTAAGTACACTGCCAGTCAAGCAGAGTGAGATTCCACGGATTTGTGCACTTAATTAGCACTGAATGCAAGCCATGCTCAATTTCACTGCAGGTATGTGAACAGATTTTCCAATTCTGGTTCTTCGCCACATCAGTAGGCACACAGGTGGGAACAAAAAAACAACCTTCTCAGATGACATGGCTGTACTCATGTATGTACTACATCACACCAAAAAAGAGAATGTGCACTTCAGAAAGCATTTCAGGTTTCTATGAAGAAAAACTTGTGATTTATGCTTGGTGATGGCAAAGCTTAAAATTCATCTCAAAAATACCACCCTTTCAATACACACTGAGTGCACTGTGAACAGAACTGGCAGGTACTTCTTCTAGTTTTGGAAATAAAACTATTTGGACTCACCCAGCTGGTAAAGTACTTCAAATAAAAATATGCAAAATACCACTTAGAAAGCAACACTCCAGAGCAGGACCGGTCACCAGTTTTTCATTTTACTTAAATTTCTAGAAGCTTTATGCCATTTACTCAAAAACTGAAGTCTGGTCCAGTGGTTTGACAAAAGCTCCACGTATCCTGTCATTCTGGTATCTCCACCATTTCAGTATCTGCCATAAAGACTGTGCATCACTGCCCACCTTCATGTTTTCTTTCAGTTTCTGCGTAGGCTTAAGTCTCAAACAAAATCCCAAGACAATGAGCTTTGTGTGGTCTCCAGCTTGCTCCCAAGCACTGCAGAATTTTCTTTCCCAGTAGCTGGGTACTAAAACATGATGCAAATCTTTTTCAGAGAGGTAATGAAAGGAAGCACCTTTTCCTGGTGTGATGGCTTCCAAGAAAGCACTTCTAAACACAGACAGTGGTTACAAAACCAGCACATAGTTCTCGCCAAAGCAGCCAGTCCAGCTGACACGAGAACTTAATACCCCTCAGACCACTGAGAACTCACAGCTTCAGCCCAAAACCTTTTAGCAGTGTACCATAGTGAGGAACATACTAAGCCCTTAAATGGTATCTCATTTTCTTTCTCCCCTTTGGCTTGGTCTATAACACCATTCACATTTATCCAGAACAGTCCAATTTATGAATCCTATACCATGTGCCATATTGCCATACCTAGTCCAGAGGCAACTGAAACTTCTTAATGCAATGATCAGCTGACAGCTTCACCATTGCCTCAGAAGAATATGCAAGAGCCCTATGGACACAGCCACAGCAGTACACAAAGAGGTCCTGCTTACTTTTCTACTAAGACTCAGGCAACCGAAGAAAGACTTCATGTTTAAAACTGATATGGGAGAGTACCAATGGTGTGTTGTGCCAATCTCCAGAAGCAAAAAAAAATACTGGAAGAGATGGGGATTTGCTTTAAGCTGGCATGGAGATCAAACTGTGCAGCGGTTAAGACAGCTGTTCTGGAAGTCCCCAGAGAAGCAGAGAAATGAATTGCCTGAAGAACTTTCACATGTAGGACCACATGGTGCAATCTGGTTCTTCAATAGTCTGACAGTAAAAAAAAAAAAAAAAAAAAAAAAAAAAAAAAAAGAAAAAAAAAAAAAAGAGAGAAGAAGAAAAAGAAAAAAATGCAGGTCCAAGAACACGTAGGTTCAGGGTCATTGTCTTCCTCCCTTCTTTCAACATTAGGCAAAGGGTCTTCAACCACCTGTATTTGGTTGGCATCAAGGAACAAACATAGGAATTCAAGAACAGGCTGAAGTTTCTAAGCAGCAGTTGCCTCAAATGATTATGTGATACCTTCCCAGGAGCCTGAAGTGCTGATCCTAGCATAGTTACTGAGCTTTCAGTAACCTGCTCCATCATTCTTTGTATCCTCCTGAATCCAAGACACTGACACGGCCTGCCATGTTTGACTGGGAACTCAACCAACAGAAAGAATAATGGCTCCTGTTTGCTCCCCCAAAAAAACCCACAACTTAAATGGCATTAAAGATCTGTGTGCTGGATGGCTAGATAGAAATTTCAGGCACTCCTGCATCTTCCCTTCTCTAACAGCCAGTTTAAAACAGACATTGTTAAAAATCTCAGTGCAGTGCTTCCACCTCATTACTGAGGTTTCAAAATTAATTCAATAAACCCTCATTACCAGCCTGCGGGGCTTTTGGAAGGCGGTTAGATTAGATCTCCACAACCAGACAGAAACAAATGCGTGTATTTCAATTTTGAAGAAAATATGAGATCACTTTCCTAGCATTACATGCTGCCTGACAGAGCTAAGAGAAGAACCAAAGAACTTGAACAGCTCCCTCACCTACCCTATACATGAGACCATGCTGCCTCCTATTTAGACACAAACCAATAACAGCTCATTCAAAACAGTGTGACCTTCACAGAAGTGGCAGCTAGAGGCATTCTCTGAGATGGTCCCTGTCTGAGCACATCCTTCAGAAGAGCAGGGAATACTGGTTTCAGTGTTTCTAGCAGGGGACACAGCTACAAAGAATTGTGTTAGGAAGTAGTGTTCAAGCAATAATGTATAATGATCCTTATACTTTCAGTGGCACTTTACCTCCAAAACAGAGTCTGCCATCTGTGGCCTGTTATTTATTAGACAGGTAACGTTACACTAATGTTTGGCTCTGTTAAAATGCAAATAATTTAGCTGCCTTTGGCTTGGCAAGTAATTCTGATCTGTCTGTATCAGTGAGCTTTTCCTTTCATAATTCACAAGCCTGATCTCCCTTCTGTACCCATTTAATTTGCAGCCTTTTTTAGAAGAAGATGTTGTTTCTTTTCAACCTATTAATAAGGCTAAGTAAAGCAATGCCAAGAACTGGTTGCTGGAAGATCCAGATGGAAATAGACTCAATTAAGCACCATTTAAAATTACATTGAGACCTATGAGTTAGCCACATTTTAATCCATTTAATGTGTGCCATGTTGATTCTTGTATTGGTGTGGTTTTCACTCAGAATATTATGCAGTACCAGTCAAATGCCTTACACAGTCTAAGTATTTATGACAACAATATCATCTGCATCAACCAGGCCTGTCACTTCAAACAAACATACGAAGTTTATAGATTTATACTTATCTGCTCTGAATTCACATATCCACGGCAAAAGTAACAAACACTGGCCAGGCTCCTTACACAGGAAGGCACACCAGTCAGCTTAAATGGACTCTTTTTTTAATTCACTCATTTAGAGGCAACTGTCATTACTTTCTTGGGGGGCAGGGGAGGGAAATGCCAATGCACCACATTGTTTTCACTAGCCTGGAAGAGAAAACACTTATATATATAGATATATAGGTATGTATATATATACACACACTTTATGCATGTGTGTATATATATGTGTGTGTGTATATATGTATATATACACGCTAGTGTATATATACACAGAATATACATATATGAATATACAGAATATATGCACACACACTTTGCTCAGATTTGTTTACAAAATATGTAGCATTTTTATACCATCCAATAAGAGGTACATGGTTTTAAACAAATCTTATAGAAATGACATGTTATTGGAAATTTACACGTAAAAAAATCCAGCACAAAAAAATCCAAAAGCTAAAACAAGATTTTGCTACTAATCAGTGCTTCTATCAACCTTCAAGAAAAGAGAAACACAGTTATTTATATGTGATGTAAAGGCAACATTGAGGGGTTTTTTTGCTTTTTTAAATTAACCACCAAATTTAACCCCCTAAAATTACAAAGAATTTAAGTCCATTTACAGATCAAGTGCAGTAAACTAAATGTTCCTTCAGCACAAAGCAGCACTAGAGAAAATAACTGGGAGAGGGAAAGTGGAGGCCAACTGGCTTAGACAGGGAGGCAGCAGGTGGCTTCTGCAGTGGCCACACAGGTCAGAGTCTCCATCCTGACACAGAGACAGAACAGAAGACATTATTTAAATAATGGTCACACAGAGCTGATGTTCAGGCCTTTGCCTAGCTTCTTTCAGCAGTATGACAAGTGACTCATGTATTTCTATAACTCTGTATCCAATGGGCTGGTTTTGCTTTTGCAGTGGCTTATCACTGAGAGGAGTCATGAGGATCTTGAAAACAGTTCTGCCACAAACATTTACCACAGGTACGTGATGCTGCAGTTGCCAGTGGCGATTTTGAAATGTTTACACTGGACAAATGTGTGTTCCAAGCATCCAAAATGGCTTGAAAGAACATAGCCCGATGCAGGGGGGAGCGGACGGCCTAGGGAATCCATTGCATCCTCCAAAATGGAACCACCACTTTCAATCACGTGGCATCTCCCCAGATGTGTGAAGAGTTTGGTGTCAATGTCAGCTGAACTCAGTGAGGAGTGGCTGGCCTTTGCATCAGAGGTCTGTGATCCAAGCAGGTTGCGGAGCCAAGAACATGCTGCTAGCAGAAGGGCAGTCGCCAGCTGCGCGCGGCAGCTGCCATGCAGTCAGCGATGCCTTACAGGTGTCACCTGGAGGAACCATGCGTTCCATGCTAATTCACCTGAAGTCTCATAAACAGCAAAAGGGAAAAGTGAAACGAGAGGGCCAGGTGGATCTGAATGTAATAGTACTATCCTGCGAATGTAGTGTCATTTTAGTTGTTAAATAAGGGCCTTGACCAGGAGGACTATATTCCATCAGGTGAGCTGGAGAGGAAGCTCTTGTCTCGTGAAAATGAAAAGGAGACCTAACACTCCTTGTGCTAAGTTTTACAAATTAAAATTTCTGTAGTCAGAAGTTAACTTTTCAGAAGACAAATCTGTTCAAGTCACGCTGTGTAAAAATGTAAAGAGGCAGACAGGAACTTTTCAGCCATAACTAGAATACCAAGGACCAGACTCTGGAGCATGGAGCCAGAAAGGGCTTGATTTCTAAGGAAGGCCCGGCTGGATCATACTGTGCTGGCAAGCAGAAGTGGGGGCAGTTTCTCCATTCTAGAAGCTGTTTTGGAAAGTCATTTCTGGGGAGGTGTTAAGAGTGACCTATTCACAGGTTCTTTTTTTGTGGATGGAGAGGAAAAACTGGGAAGGTATACAAATCTCCACAGTGGTCTGCAATCCAACTTGGGAGCTCAATGTTGAGACGGGATAGGGCCAGATGTGTTCAATATTCCTAAGAACCACAAAACATGTCCATTGCAGCCTGTTGTAGCAGGGGATAGAGAACTTACTCCATTGTTTGTAACATGTTCCTCATGCCAATAACCCCGGCTGGCACATACAGCAAGGTAGATACATCGCATGTGAAGGTTTAACGCATCTCTCGCAGCCATCCAAAAAGGCATCCAGGGGAAAACACAGGGGATGAATTCAGCTTTGTTCTCAGAAAGGCTGAACGTCTCCCTGGACTGCAGGCACACTCTGCAGCAAATACAAGACAAAGGTGGCCTTCTCTTGGATGCCAGGAGTGGGGAGCCAAGTGGAGGAGGGATTACTTTCCTGTAATAGGAACAGGGAATATCTCAAAGTATAGATAGGTGCCTCAACTCCACAAAGATGACAGTGGAGAGATTCAGAATCTAGAGGAGAAGGGTGATTCTGGTGACCCCTTGCCAAGGAGGGGGCATCCTGCCACAGAGAGCCAAAAGTTTTCCAGACGTATGTAAGAGCATGTGCACAAGGCAAGCGAATGAGCGCAAACAGGGTTATGGAAAACATTGAGAGAATCACTCCACGGGTGGCTTGTGGCTCGACAACAGGATTGGCTAGGTAGAGGAGCACACAGCACAGGGGCACCTCAAAGCTGGAAGCCTTCCATGGGAGCCTCACACTGCTGGAAGATGTACTGTTGCTGGTTGATATCCACTTGTGGGGCAATGCTGCTGTCTTCATCCTCTGTTCCAAAGTAGTGCTCAATCAGATCAAAGGCCTTCTGATAAATCTCTTGATTCTCATGGCTCTGCAGGAATTCAATCTTGTCCAGGCCTGCAGAGAAAAGCAGTACATAAAAGTTACAGCTCAGTGAAAGGAGACAATATTCAGTCTACTACACAATTCTCTCCCACCTTCAAGAACAACAGGCCCCTCTACGGAGACCCAACTTGTACTCTCCACAACCAAGGAAAGCCGGTTTGAACTATAGAGACCCCTGTAACTGTGCAAAGTGTTCCACACTTTCTGCCTGCCTCTACCCTTTCACTCAAAAATTAAATCAACAAGCTTGAATGGGTTAAGAACAAGGCTCAAACGCAGACTTTTTCTGAAGAAACTTTCAGGATCATGTTTCCTGAAAGTATGTTCATAGTATTCTCTATGAAGATGACAGCAGAATGACCTAAATTGAAATAGAGTTCTGATAATCATCTAGTCCAACCTGCAGCCCAACCCAGCAGTATTAACCAACACCAGATTAGATCTGATGTGTCTGTACAAGTATTCCAAACTTCCAAGGACAGAGACTCCACTTCCTAACCTGTATACAATGCAGGTTAACACAGGCAACCAGGTTTTGCCTAGGCATTAAGCAAATGGGCAAACTCAAGCCTTGTAGTCAGATACAAGGAAAAATAATACAGCACGGAATGATTCTATAATGAAATCCAAGTGTTAGCTATTCTAGTAAATCTCTACTATTGGGAATTGTAGTGGTTTTCTTGTTAATACCTTTTACTCTGTATGAATCAAGAACATAAGATCTGCACATTCTGTCTCCAATCTGTACACAAAGATAATGCAGAAGATGGAGTACACTGGAGACTTCTCAAAGAACAGACTATTTTCAGTAACTGCAATAAGGTAATTAACAGAATTGGGCCTACTGAGACTCCAATGGGTTTGTGACCACTGCTGTATCCCCTGACTTCCCCAGGTGTTTTGCTCATACCATACGCTTCTTCAATAAGAGCGCAGTAAGGATTAATGCCAGTGCCACTGCGTTTGGATTCCTGCTCTCCAAGCCTCAGGATGTTCTCCAGCCCATTCAGTGCTACTTGCACAATCTTTGAGTCCATTACTGTAAGGAGGTCGCAGAGTGGTTTGATGCATCCCAGTTCTACTAAATACCTGAAAAATGTCACATGGAACCCAGTAAATTGTCTGCAAAATTATAATTGGTGTAGCCATTTAAGCACTTAGCATGAAGGTCTAAGATTCAGAACAATCAGATAAAATATCAACTAGCGTGAAAAAATTAAGAGAAATTACAGGCATCTATTTCTAGCTAGACAATTCTGCTGAAACAATGAAAACAACTTTAAAATACTTTCTCTGTCTCACTTTATCTATATAGCTTTGAAATAATTATTTATTTTTGTACCATCATTTATATTTCTATAACAGTAACTTATAAATATTTTCTATAAAGAGCAATTGCATTACTTTAACATGCTTATAAAGTCATTTTTTTATTTTATACAAAACTGCATATAAGCATAATGTAGTGGTGTAAGTTAAAGAGGAAAAACAATGCCCATGATGCCATTGTCTGAGGGACTGAGCTATTCCTCTCCAGAGTGTTAATGCATTCTATTATACTCTACACCACTAAGAAATTAGTTTAAAAGTTGCATTTAGTTATTTTCATGTAAGGGAAATGGTTCAATCATTTAAGTAAATATTACAGCTGAAATACTTATGTGATTTCTCCCTGAAGGAATGAAAAGCTCATTCATAACAAGGACACAGTCTCTCTGGATACAACACTGAAAGCATACTGAAAGCTTTTCCAGTTCCTAGGCTGATAGTTTGTTTTCGTGCACAAACACTCAGTCAATTGCATGGAAAAATTTAAACTATTTCATACTTGATCTGTTCAGCAGAGCCTCCCGATGTTGCATTTGTGATTGCCCAAGCAGCTTCCTTCCTTGTCCGAAACTCAGCCGTTTGCAAAATATTTATAAGAGCTGGGAAGATATGGGCATCTATGACTGTCTGCAAAAATAAATGACATGGCAGGGTCATAATAAAAATTAGAAATAACTTCTTTGTCCTGAGTTAAAGTCCATGCTCAGCAGAACACATTAAACAATCAAATGTCACTTAACTGATGTCAAAACTGATAAATCAGTTTTCAGCTTCACATTCAAACCTTAGTTATTGCTGTGGTCTGTGCTTATCCTAAATTAATTCAAAACATTCAGACTGAAATGATTGCCATATCTAATGAGTTACTTAATCATACCCTGACAGCAAAAGAATGCCATATTTCCCTTATTTTTCCAGGTACTAAACCACTCAGCTAGTAAGTCAGTAAATGATTAAGTCATTAAAATCCCCTAAATTTCATAGGCCTGTGTGCCATAATACATCTTCACTGGGTGAGACAACGGAGCAAAGTTGTTCATGTAGGAACTGCTCAAAACAAGCAACCACCTGGTGAAAAGACAAAGTACCTGATGGTTTGGCAGTAGCATTATCTGCTTAGCTCAACAAAGTGACAGAAGTCAAATAAGCATTTGGGCAGCAACTCTTAAGTTTCTAGTAACTCCTTCTGAAAAGAATCTTTTGCCATAAGACAAAAACCAGTTTTGTTACACATCTGTGATAAGGATTTGAAACACTTTGATAAGGATCACTCAAACAAGGATGTTTAGGATTACATTTTTAATCTACCACTTTACACATATAAATTATAACAGATCCAATAAAGGAAAATTCAAAGAAAGACAAAAAGGTCCTTTTCACACAGCTCTGTAGAAGAAAACAGATTACATTCAGCAAAAAACTACAGTCAATTTACAGTGTGAATGGCTAACCTGGTAAATATAAAACAATTGTTTGATATTTCTTTTATCCTTCTTGTTTGTCTGGGCATCCACACTGCCTCTGCTTTGTAAATCCATACAGCCTATCAGCTGTATCAACAGTCCCACGAACACTGTCTCCTATGCCAAAGAATCCACACTTCTAACACAGCACTCTGGGGTCCTCAAGGAAAACTATTACTTCCATCATGCCACATTGTACTACATTTGTACATTGTCAAGAATATTAGAAGTATCCTTAACTGAATTTTTTGAACATGACTGCTGAAACTGTTAAGTCATAAAGAGGAGCCAGCTATTTTAAAAGAAACTAAAAATATAAAAGAAAGTATCTTTAAAAGAGACGCATTTTACCCCCTGACATATTTTACTGCAAAAAACCCCAGTTAATTTGTAAAAATATCATTGTAAGGGTATGTGGAACATGAGAGCATCTGCTTCATGAAAGTTATCAGATCAAGGACTTTTCCAGTTCAAAGACAGATACAAATAACAGGAGAATAATAAGTAAAACACAGTGACACAAATCTGATGGACAATGGGGAAGAGAAACAATCACAAGAAAAGGTTCCAGTCACAAATTAATAGGTCATTAAGAAACTACAGGCAGAGAGACAGACTGGACTTTGTAACTGATGACAGGGACAAGTGCAACTGTGCAAAACTTAGTAACAAATCTTTTCGTAATTATTTTACCATGTAACTACTCTCTCTATCCCACCTGAGCACTCTAAGGATTAGGTGCTAGCAACTGAGCCTGACTCACTTCGGACCAGGAACTGGACTAGACCTCAGGAGAATCCCTTGTGTCTGTGAGGCCTGCAGCTGGAGTGGGTTAGTGTCTCAGCATCAGCAGCTGGAAGAGCCATGAAATCAGGTCCCATAAAATGTGAATTCAGGACCAGCAACTGATGTCTGGCCCTGCATGAAAGCGGCCCTGCAACTGGAGCAGTGAAGGTCTCAGCATCAGCCACTGGGGCAGGATCACAGCCCACAGGACCCATGTGCCTGAATGCCAGCTACTAGGGGAACTACAGTGAAGTGAAGATCCCAGCACCTCAGCTGCAATGGGACTGTAGGTCACAGGACCCATATGCCTGGGCACCAGCTACATGTGGTGGGGGAATTTGTTATCCCCGAAAGTGGTGGTGGATGTGGAAGATCACAGCATACTTAGTTTGCTGGCAAACTGACAGGGCAGCAAGTGGGAAGCCCAGGATCCAGGCATGGACAGAGTGAGGATTTGTGCTGTTATTCACTGAGTATGCAAGTGTGGAGATGCCCAAGACAAACATATGCACCTGTTTGCCAGTGAGAATCAAGCTGAATCAGCCAGTGAGCAGAACCCAAGCACTGGGAGTTAAGAGAGCCCCTGATCCAGCCAGGGACAGCAGCTGAGCAGAGCCCACACTGGTATTTGAGATATCACTGTGCATCTAGAGAGTGAGAGTATGAGTGTTTTTCACAAGTGAACTTCAGTCCTCATCAGATGAAGAGGAGAAAGGGAACTTGTCAGTCCACACTTGGTTTTATATGAGTCCAGAGAATTCTATACAAGGGCATTGTTGAGGTAGAAGCCCTCAGAGAAACAATGTATTACAGGATGTCAAGCACTGTCTACTGAAAGATCTTGATATAGACCCAGGATATGGATATTTGAGGGTATTCGGATTTTACTATTGTGGCAAAGAACAAGTCAAAAACATCTCATTATCACTTCTTAAATGTTCTCCCCAAAAAAATCTTTTTACAGGAGATTTATTTCCTGTAGAAGTGTCTTCTTAAAACCAACTTCTAGAACAAGTACTAAAATCAGAGTATGTTACATGATAGCATGGAACTAAATCAGCACACCTTATCTGATAGGCAGTAACTACCACTTTGGCCTTCTTACTGCCAAAGAAAAAACCTTAAAATGTTTCAACTTAAACTTGTAAAATAGTAAGTGAATTCCAGAAAAAAGGGAACTAGCAACAACACCGCAATTCAGCAGGAGAAACACAAAACTGTTACTGTTTTTTTTCTGGCTCAATCAATTTTGAACTCTTAGCTTCAGTGCTTCCATACTCCAGTTCAGTGGGTAAAATTACAGTAAGAGCAGAGCAATGTACATTTGAACCTTTTCAGAAAGAGCTGAATCCAGATCTCACATCTCTTGGGTGAGTGTTGTTACCTCTGTTTCTATTGTATAAAAGGCTATGGGGTCCTTACCTAATTTCTGCTCTACAATGAAGCTGGCTATCTTTAGCCAAGCATAATAGGTTTTAAAGCACCACAACGAATCACACCTTCTAATAAGGCGCTTCTCTGGAAGAGACTGACTCAACAGAGAAGCAGGTTACCAGTCAGTATATTTTTATGTTTCCTACTCCTTGATAGGCAACATAAGTGTTGCTACCTCACCCTAGCGTGAGTCTTAGTTAAAGGTTCTCAACTGTCCCTCTGTAATTCCATCAAGCTTTTCCACCAGAACTCACTCACTCGACAGTTGAAACTCCAGAGCTTAGCTTTAAGAAAACAAAATACATTAACTAGATCAGAAAATCATCTGCTTTAACCTGAATATCTTCACTAGATTTCAAAAGTCTAGTTAAGCTCAGCAAGGGTGGAAACAATAAAGTACCAATACAGAGTAAGTGCTTAGCAACGTCTGCTATTTACACCCTATGACTTGTAGCCTGCCCACAGCAGCTACTCTTAAAAGCACACTAGAATGTCTAACGATTCCTATATCTATGATATTTTATGTGGGAACAACCGTTACTGTGGAAACATGTCATGTTTCTCTTTGAGGTAAACTTTTAAGTGATAAAATAGTAAATACTAGAACTGAATTTGATTTTGTTCTTTTTTTTTTTTTTCCTTGAAGAAAAGCAAGCCTCAGGCAGAGCAAAACCCTAAAGAACTGTGGTAGGATGAGACACTTAGAAGTTTTAAGGATTTAGAATGGCTTAATTCAAATTACTTTTTAGCATTCCTATACTGCATGTGCCTGACGTGGAAGTGTGGTCAGGACTAAAGTAGTGTAGTGCATAGAAAATGCTCAAGATAAGCACAGCTTTCAAACAAAAGGAACAGAGTTAAGGGATTTCAATTCAACAAGAACTTGAAAAACATGAAAGAAATAAAAAGGTTTTAGGCTGCTACTACACTAGGCACTGAAGTGCTATCTACAAAATACATTAGAAATCTCTTTCTTGCACAATAGGTAATCCAAAGCCCATCCTTTAATACATTAAACGAACACTGAAGTTTTTGCCCAGCTGCATCCATCGGTATTTGTTGGAACTAAGCCCCTTATTGAGTTGGAACTACGAGTCTTTCAAAAACTGAAACTGAATTTTAACTGAAATATGAACTTTCAAATTTAAACTGATTTGTAATGTTCAGTACTTCAGAAAATCTGGCCCTCACTGCCAAGTGTCAACTTTTTTATGTTTGGTTGGGATGTGTATGCTTTTTTTAGTTTGGGGTAGGTTTTTAAACAGTTGGTATCCCTGTGGTGTAGTCCTCCAAGAGAGTTGCCTGCCTCTTGGAAACATTCTACTTGTCTTATTTTAATCAAGCTTCTTCACAGTATTTGATTTTTGTAGAGTGAAGCTAGATTTAAAAATGAACTTTCAAAGCATCATTCAGAGTATATACATTTCAAAGTATACATCTGCATGGATGTTTAATCTAAAAACGTTGTAGTTGCTGTTAGGAAGGTCTTCAGACATAGTATATTAAATTCACATTTTGAGCTGGTCAATACCACGTGAGAATTTGCTTCTCCCCTTTTGGGTTCCCACACCTAAATCATTTTTGATATGCAAACACACATATACACATTTAGTGTGCACGTGCTGGCATCCCATGTCTGTGTATGATTCACCACATAAACATGAAAGAAAACAAGTCTCAGACTGTGACCACTTCCCTGCTCCTGCTAGCTCTGTCATTACCTTTAACAAATCAAAATTACAGTCACCATGTTGCTGACAGCTGCAAATACAGCCCTACTGCTATGACCTCCCCCACCTGGCTGGAAATTTTAGTTCATAGAGGTTTCTCAGTGACTTCTCTTCCAGTTACCTTGTTTATTCAGTTTATAGCAAATATTTATACACCAAAACTACTTCACACTATGGTATGGGTACAAAGAACACAGCATTCCTAGAGCAGGAGAGGAAGCACTTCAGATCTCAGTTCTAATGAACCTTTATTTTGTTGACACAGACACCTAAACCTATATACTCCAAACTGTATAAAGCAAACTTCTAGCCACTTTACAGAAAGTTATTACTGCTGTCAGGAAGAACCTGCAGTATAATGAGCAGCACCTTGTTGAGGTCTCTCCTGCTTTTAGGGTCCATCAGTCCTAATAAAAACAAAGAAAAAACCAAACCAAACAGACCAAACAATCTCCCAAAGGCATTAACACACCACTGACTGCTGTGGTTTTCAGTCAGAGTAAAGGAATTAACGGTATTCTAGCTCTGCTGCCCCCAATGTGGCATAAGGTATGTAAAAGCCTGAAAACAGATTTTGTACTTAAACACAAAGTTGAACCTGAAACAGATTAATCTTTGACTTTCACTAGTCTGCAAACTAATATGACCTTGTCAGCAATGCCGTATTTTCCTCGTAATGGAGATACTTTTTAAAGTTCTACTACTACAAACAGCATGTTAAGATTCTTAGATTACTTATGCAAACTATCACATAAACTAAACACACTTTATATTTAAGGTAATTTGATGCCTGTGTAAACCACAGCTCTGTGTGCATCATGTAATTCCTTTTCCATGTCCCCAGCACTACTTTTGGAGTGATCCCCAGTGGTCCTTTTGGAGAAGAGCCTCTGACAACTCTGAGCTTGTAACTACCACATTTTGTAAAAATGTATTTCATTCTAGAGTTTTTAAAATTGACACGCAAGGTGCTATCATTTCCTACACCTGCCCACGTCACTCTTCAGCAAGTTTGAGAAACCCCAGAGAAGGAAAAATATGGCACAGATCCTGTTGCTACCATGCCTAGCCATACTCAGACTTCCAGATGTTGTTGCGAAAATCTAAGGTATATTAGAAAAGAAGTGGTAAGTTTCTTAACCTGTCAAAAGGAGAGAACTCCTATGATGTCTTCACTGTCAGACATGGAAGATTGTGTCTGATGTACTGCCCTTCATAGATTTTCAACGGGTTGTGAAGTTAAGAGACAGAACATTTTCTGAGGTATGTGATAGCCTTTCATACCCTTCAGAAGGGTCGACAGTCAGGATTAAGCTTCAGTTGTGCAGTTCTCCTTCTGACTCCCAGGAAGATGTAGCTCCCCTTCTCCCTGACTGGGGAAGCTATCCACTGAAGTACAGCAAAGCTGTATACAAACTAGGAAATTAACAAACAAAAACTATACTTAGTGACAATCACGACTGCTTCAGGATATACACATCCACCCCAAACTTTGAAAGCACAGAAATAAAGAGGGGAAAGACTGCTGTATTCTACCACACCTTTCTGTTGCCTAGGCACTGTGGATAACACACTCTGAAAGGCTTTCACTTCCACCTTTGGCGTGGAAATAAACCCTAACCTCCTGAGCTTTAGCAAAAGCCACCAAAGAAAGTTCAGCACACACTTTCACTCAATTTCATGCATGTTAATTTACACTGCGTTAATGCTAGAAAGACTTTACTTGATTGTGTTGGAGTGCAAATCTAATAGTGATAGGCTGCTGCCTTATCTTTTAGAAACGGCAGTGAAAGCCTTTGGAGTGTGCTACCAAACAGCATTATAGGCAGTATGACAGTGCAGATGAATATAGAAGTCCTTCCCTCTAACTTTGTATTTCTATACTTTACAGTGGGTGAGTGGAGGGAGTGTAACCCAATGCAATCTTAAACAACACTAAATATAGTTCTGTCTGTTAATACTGGCTAGGTAAAATACCTATAAGGTTTACCAAAATATTTTAATGTCTTCTTGCTGTGCAGAAGCGATTGCCAGATTATGGGTTGAACACTACCCAAAGTTACCATAGTATTCTAACATCCCAGCTGCTCTGGAGTAACAACCCACTAGAGTTAGATCAGCTGGTAACTTGCAAAAATGTGGGTTACTATGCCAGGCAGACATGAAAAAAATCATCTGCTGAAATTTTTCTTGTCTGATTTCTGGATAAAGGTTGTGCATGTTCAAAATCCAGTAAGTATCATGGCGTGGAACAGATCTGCTCCAGTTTATGACCTATAGTAGCAACTATTGAGCAATTTAGAGGGACTGGGAAGAAAGAAAAACAAATCATTTCATTTAGAGCTGCATCTAGTATCTCAGAATTCCTTCTGTAAGGAAGACCAGTTCTCAAGAAATAATGTTATAATTCATCCCAATGTGAAATTAATGTAGAGAAAGAAAGGAAAACCTACCTCAAATCATAGATGAAATACCTTCACCCATGAACTTAGTTAAATCAAGTACTCATCCCAGATGGGAATTATCCTTTATCATCACAGCTATTAAAAACAGACTACACTTTTATTCTCCATTTTGGCATACGAACATCTTCAAGAAACATTTTACAGAACCGCATTTTTCAACTTCAGAAATTCTTTTTTTTAAGTGCTTTTCAGTACAATTATTTTGCCATTAAATAGGAGTTGTCTGAGGTAATACCTCAAAGGCTTTTTCTGAGAAATGCAGACTTATCATCTCTGGAGCTGAAAGGAGGTTTCATCACACCTTGTATCTCACATAACGTTCTCTAGGTTGAGACTAGAAACTAAAGAATCAAGGGTCTTTCTGGAACCTGTTACACATCTGTGATGAGACTTTCCTTTCAACACAAGGTAATCATTGTAATCACACCTACAATTGCCAATTTTACTTCCAAAAAACACTGGCTTTGAGCTCTCCAATCAAGCATGTTGTAAGCATTCTCCACTGTGCTTTACTTCACAACTTTCATCTAATGGGCCATCTTCTGCAGATCCAAACATCAAGGCCTCATGATGGATACGATTTGCACTATGTCATCAGTACCAGGATAGTTAAATCCCACTCACAATCAGAACCACTATTTTTTTAATCTCCTTTTTAGAACTTCAATATAGATTAAATTGGGTATGCACTTAGGGCAGTCAGTGTTTCACTACAAAGCATGTGAGTGCTTGGAGTTTCAAGGCAGATCAATTACTCTGAATGGGGCCCAAGGGACTCTTAAACGAAATACAGCTTTCACTTTTGAGAAGCTGTTTCTTACATTCTTTTTCCCTGGACTTGCATAACGCATCAACACACTTCCAACTTTGTCTGTGACATACGCTAAGGCTGCTGCTTTTAAGCTTGATTCTTTTAAATCCACATGTATTCTGGAGATTTGTTTTACACTGTTTTCTTCCTGGTACAAGGCTCCTGAGAAAGAGAGCTTCTATTCATGTAATCACAACTATTTTTGTATGCAGACTTAAAGGGCTTTTTTTGGGCTTTTTAAGAGTCACTGCTAGAAATGGAGGTGCATATTAACGGCTCATAGCATCAATTTCCCTCTCCCTACCTTCTGACCTCACCTTTTCAAGTCACCATGCAATTCTAATCTGTTCTCAATATAAAGGCAGCTGATCTGTGATAAAATACCCCAAAACATTTAAAAACTGCAAAACACACACATGCATAGACCGACAATTTTTTTCAGGTAGATTAGGCAGATTCTGTTTTAACAAAGGAGAGATTATTTTATCCTTCCTCATTTTCGAAAAAAGACATGATAACAGTTTACAAGACCAAGGATTACCAGGGATACAGTCAAGACTCTCCAACTAAAGCCTCACTTGTACATTGCCTGAGTAGTGGATACCAGAGTTAAGAGTACTGTGCAAACAAGGACAGGCACCTACTCCTTCATTTGAAAACAGGAAAATGTGGTACAGTGAATACTTATGAAGAAGTTACAGAAGTGAATACACAACTGAAACAGCTTCTGGTGCACTAGAATTCAGGTTTCCTCTAGGACTCTTCATAACTTTACCTTCACTGGAACAAGAATATGAAAATAGAGATCCCGAAGTTTTGAAAAAAAGCTCTAACAATGAATTACTTTCCATTGTCACTTCTGATATGTCTTTATGGAATGACTTGTATAGATATCTGGTTTCCTAAAGCTCTTAAGTTTGGAATATCCCTATACCATTGCACATCCTGAAGCAACCCTCCAATAGACTTGAGAAAAAACACAAACTTAAGACAATGTATTTGGCTAGACTGTTCCTCAGAAAATACTCTTAGACCTTCCAGAAAAAGAAGAAATACCCTTCTAGAGAGAAAATACTGTATTTCTAAGGTGGTAGTTGAAAAGATAAAGAGCCAAAAAAAGGAATTCTTTACTGCAAGAAACACAAAGGCAAAAACATTTTTACCTTGGTACAAGCAGTAGTAACCTACCTTCTCTGCACCCCTACTTGCACAGCAATTACAATTGCTGGCGTGGGGAAAAAACCGATGGTACAATTGCTGATTTTACACAGCAGTTTTTGTTAGAAATTCAGCTAATCCATGGATTAACACACAAACCACAATAAAGGCAGAATCAAAATTCTTGGAGCTCTACCAAGGTTAGATTGAGTAACCATATCGTTCTCTATATCTGACAAAAAACATGACCTTCGGTGGTAAAAACAAAATCCTGACTGAGAAAGCCAGAGCAAATATCACTGTAGGGGGTTTCTTTCCTCACAGTCCTACTTCAATCTTAGCCACATCTTTACATCTGACAAGAAGGACCTACAGAGCTTTCCACCTTCATAAATTTTTGGGTTTTACCTACTAATTTCCTAACATAAGCATCTCTGAATGTTAGATGAGCATTTGCTCTTATTTTCAGGAATTTCAGGTAGCTTAAAAAAGACTGAATTATCTTCCATGAACGTATTAATTATATTTCCTATGCTTTCTGAGATGAAGCCCTCATTCAAGGTATTAAGGCTTTATGCTGCCCCTTCGGCAGCTAAATGTTCTTTGTAAGGGAGAACATAAACCCGAAAGATTCCAAATGTCATCAGCAAAAGGTATAGCACACTTACTCCTCAGGGAAAATATGTAGCCTTTTCTTGTGCAAGTTTTCTGCAAAATGAGAAGTAATTCCACCCCATAGGTGAAGAGAGTTAACCACTTCATGCTAATTCTGATCACATAGAATGAATAATCTAGTCATCATTGTAAGAGCTGCAATCAGGCTGCCTTCCAAGGAAAACAGAGGCAACAAGTATGCTTCGGCTACTTTTGCCAACATATGAAGAGGCTTGGTTCACTTTCTGTGTAAACATTGTTTCTTCAAGGCTACTAATGAGTAACACAAATATTTCAAGTGTCTCATATTTCTGACATTTATTGCCATTCCTCAAAGGATAAAATGTCTCCAGTCGGACTTTAATGCATCCTCTTCAATCTCTGAAAATACTTTCTGTATCCAGAAAAGAATTGAAAAACGTAATCTCAGAACTAAATTTGATTTATATTAGACTGTTATGCAACTGCCTTGATGGAAACACTTGTATTTATCAGATAAAGCCTGGTTTCAGGGCCAAGCTGGATGGGGCCCTGGGCAACCTGATCTAGTGAATGCTGATCTAGCATCCCTGCCCACGGCTGGGGGGCTGGAACTAGATGATCTTTAAGGTCCCTTCCAACTCAAGCTTGCATGATTCTATGATTCAGCACTATCTGTTTTTCCAACACTTGTGCAAAAGAGAAGGAATGAGGCAATGTTCTTTGTATTGGGTTTGCATGGCCAGGTTTTGGCAGCAGTGGAGGGAGCTACAGGGTTGGTTTCTGTGAGAAGCTGCCAAAAGCTTCCCCCATGTCTGACAGAATCAATGCCAGCTGGCTCCAAGATGGACCTGCAACTGGCCAAGGCTGCGCCCATCAGCGACAGCGATACCAGCTCTGTGATAACTTATTTAAGAAGGGGAAAAAATTATTGGGCAAAAGTAATTGCAGCCAGAGAAGAGAGGAGTGAGAACATGTGAGAGAATCAGCACTGCAGACATCAAGGTCAGTGCAGAAGGAAGGGCAGGAGGTGCTCCAGGTGCCAGAGCTGAGATTCCCCTGCAGCCCCGTGGTACAGATAGATCATGGTGAGGCAGGATCTCTCCTGCAGTCCGTGGAGGTCCATGGGGGAGCAGAGATCCACCTGCAGCCCATACAGGACCTCAGAGCAGGTGGATACCTGATAGAGTCTGTGACCCCTTAGGAAGCCCACACTAGACCAGGGTCCTTAACCTCAAACTCATGAAACTTTCCTTGTATTTTCTCCCTGCTGCCCAGTTGAGAAGAAGAGTGATAGATCAGCTTTGGGGGACACCTGACATCCAACGAGGTCAAACCACATCCTTGAAAGACAACAAAAAATTCCCTTAGTAAACCAGTTCTTGAACAAAACTCCATATTCAGGGAAAACAGAATATATTGAGCTGTTTCTTCTTCATCTAGCCAAAGACTTTTCTCAAAGGAAAAGATGCTCCATCTCTCATTTTTACCACCTGGAGACAAGTCCTTGGAATTCTTCCTGATGGGTGATACTCAATCCAGACTCAGAACAATGATTAGTTCTTTTGGAGGCCTAATTGCAATGACTGAAATAAGGGAGTGGGACTCATCTGCTTCTGTGTGCTATCACTTAAGAAGGGATTACAACATTTAGTGTAATCAGAAAGGACAAATCCCAGGGCAACATGTTGGATAGCCTCCATTATTGTTCAGTTTAATAAGCAGCAGATTTAGATTTGGCTAAGCACACATGCCTAGGATGGGGCATTGTAAGGCACATTTATGGAAATTATAAAATAATTATAAGAAAATATAAACAGAAATAAAATACTGTCAAACGTAGGTGTCTGATGTTGAAATCAAGAAATATGTAAAGTTACTTGATTCTCAAAGTTTGAAGCTTATTCTTTTCATACTTGAGAATTTCTGTACCCTAGTGATTGTCAAAAGCACAAAGTAAATTATTTAAGACAAAATTTTCTTGAGCTTAGCCATGTTTTGTCATTTTTTGCCATCACTGTCTTCCCCCCATAAAATGTGTAAATGACTAGAAAATTTAATTATTTTAATTTGGAGATTACTGGGCCATTGAAATATTCTAATTACACACAACAATATACTTCTTGTATGTAATTATGCATCTGTGACAGTGCATACACACAAATATGCACTTTACATACAAAAAAATC
Source organism: Dasyornis broadbenti (assembly GCA_013397935.1). Classification (NCBI taxonomy): domain Eukaryota; kingdom Metazoa; phylum Chordata; class Aves; order Passeriformes; family Dasyornithidae; genus Dasyornis; species Dasyornis broadbenti. Next base: position 2,327,880 of record VZRN01001939.1, read on the forward strand.
ACCTGATGTGTGTTCCTTCTAGTCTGCAAGACAAAGACTACTGATCATAGCTGAAAAGGTTACCTGGATCTGGGCTTTGTTTCCAGCTGTTATATTAGATATTGTCCAGCATGCTTCCTTTTTGATAGATTCTTTTGGGCTGCTTAGCAAGTGCAGCAAACTCTGCAGGGCTGAACAATTCAGAATTACCTGAATAGAAGAGGAAAACCAAACAAAACACAACATTAGAAGAAATTTAGGATAAAGAATCACAGTAACTAGGAGTACAATGTCTTGAAAATCTAAAAAGCATACCCCATTAGATGACCCCAGAGATTTTTTTAAGAAAACCCCTTTTTTAAGAAAACTACTAAATATATGCAAAAAAAAAAAAANAAAAAAAAAAAAAAAAAAAAAAAAAAAAAAAAAAAAAAAAAAAAAAAAAAAAAAAAAAAACCCAACAACCAAAAAAACCCCAACCAACAACAAAAAACCCCCAGCAAGAACTAAGAAGTAAATGTTTGCAGGAAAGCTAAAGAGCAAAACTACTAAGTCATTCAGGCAACAAATCATGCCTTCATAATGATTTCAGTGTGACCTGAGCACAAAAAGATACTAAGCATATTATGACCAAACAAAAATAAGATGATGGTATTTTCCTTTATTTTTGTACTGTTGTAAGCCCCAACTACTTCTGTTTTCCACATCTGCTGGCACTGTGGTGCATACTGTTACCAGTGTTGTGTCGAGTGACATTATTACAATTCTTCTTTACAAAATCACAAAAATTGTGAAAATCCTGCAATTTTACAGTACACAAAAATTGAAGCAGAATTTCCATTTCCTAAATGATCAAAGTACAACAGAAAATGCCCCAGAACTTAAATGTTACAAGACACTTGATTATGTTATGTGTGATAGTGAAGGGCTTTTTGACCCTCTAAAAGGTCATAACAGGATTCAAAGACTGAAAAATTAACTTCTTTTTCTTTTTTTCAATTAAATTCCAACACCAAGAATTGGGAGAATTTACTAAGGAGCACAGAGTTTTGCCTTGTGCGGCAAAAGCAGACACCTTAGAAATAACAGTGTGGTACAGAATTTTATGAGAAATACTCCAATCAAGCTGAATCATGGTCATGACTTCTGATCATGGAATCTGAAGACTTAATTCCCTTGCTTACATCGCCCTCGCTCCATATTCTTAAAATCTTTGTACTTTCCACTAAGATTAAAAAAGCAAAGATTATGGCTCAGGATTTTATCAGGTGTCTGCTGGGACAAATGGTTTTTTTCCTCATGCATACTATCTATGCTTTTGGCCATCTCCAAGTACTGGCAATTGTTACTAGCTGGTAATGAGAGAAAAAGTAAAAGCAAGTTCGTGCTCCAAGGTTTTACAAGAAGTTTTTGAAGAACTGTCTAGTATGTTGCACTCCTATTCAGAAATAGATCAGCTCTCAAAGCTGGGCTCTTCCTTCTGATTACTGATTTTTATATGCATCCTGTATCACTTTTTCATATAGAGCACAATCTGCAGGCAGGACTATCAAACTATCCCATTTACACAGTTCTCCAGAATTTTAGGAAAGCTCATGGTAAGATCCTCTGAAAAAATCATGCACAACAAAAAAAGTCTGAACTTTTTTTAATTAAAATCTAAGATTTGTGCAGTATTTAATAACCTGCATTACATGTGAATTAGTGATCCCTTGTGGTTTTATCTTTAATGAATTTAAAATCACACCTCAATCATTCTTTATGCCTGATCTGCGAAACAAATGCAACTGAAAAAATCCACAGGAATGTCTCTGCAATTCAGCTACACAATATATTATAACAATCAAATATCATGTTATCTTCCTCCTAGGGATAAAATATTCAACCAATGCCCTAGTGCTGCTAACTCATCTTTAACTCCAGTCTCTGTGTCACAGAAGTACAGAAGCATCCAAGTGACAATCTAGTGCCTCTGAAGCACCAGGTTTCCTGGCTTCCAATTAAATTCCAATACAGTGGTGGGAGTCACTGCCTCCTGCCAATGTTTCTCCAAACAGATGCCCAGACACAGCTACAAACCACTCAAAATCTGACCAGACACTTGTTTTTCAACATAAATATTACATACTTTCATCACACATATGATATATTCCTCACAAATTGCCAACAGCACTGAATGTGACAGGCCTTTGATGACCCTGCCAGGGCACATCACTCAGCATGAAATTCAGCCTAACAGACAGACTTGCTTTAAATAAACCAAAAACATCCCACCCTTGAGGGGTATTGCACAGCTGTTCACAAGTCCAGATACAGCTACCTAAGAATCAGCACCAGTTCAGGACTGAACAGAAAAACTGTGAAAACTACCACACTTTGAAGCAATTACTGTCATCAACCTTCACTTTCAATCTTAAAAAGGAACAAGAGGAGGTGCTTGTGAAGAGGTTACTACAATTAACAGAAAGATGAACGGCGTACAACACAAGTGAAACTTCATCCATACCTGGGTCTGGATATCATCTCCTGTAACAATGTTCCCAACAGCTCGTAAGGCAGGAGATACAACTTTGTAGTCATTATGCCTAAAATTGACAAAGAAAAATGTAAGTATTAATCTTCCTGAAGCATCTCCATCTTTGCATTCTCAAAAAAGGAACATCTATCAGCCAGGGGGAAATTCTCTGTTAAATCTGACTTTCACTATCTAAATAAACACTCTGATTTTAAACTAATGGTAAGCTCTTCTACGGTCTCTAAATATTTAGACCTTTAGATGTCATTCAGCAGCATAAAAATAAAATATTAAAAGAATAAAAGTGCTTCAAAGTATTTCCAAGCATCCTTGGGAGGAAAAAGTAATCCACTTTAACTATAAAATACACTTAATGTAGCACACACAAAGGCTGAAAATGAGACAGAAGAACAGGGATAGCAATTGTGTGTTTAACCCATAGAGCTGTTTGATCATCTTCTGTCATCATATGCATCCATCCATCATCATTGTTAAATCAGGACTGGCATAGGAAAGGTGAAGTAAGGAATTTTTTTCTCAAATTAAAACACTTCTTTATAAAAAGCTACTTAGAGGCAATATGTTCTATTCATTAATCCAGCACCACATCTGCTCTAATGTTAGAAGCCTTAATAGTCTTTTTATTTACATCACTGAAAACCATTATTGCTTGTTCTTAGGCAATTGAATGGTCCATGTCCTGACCTTAGATCTGAAGCAATGGCCCTGACCAAGGCCACTCTCTGTGACCTCAACTCTCACAGCCACACTTTACTGACCAAAGTGGGCACATACTCTTCTACAGCAAGGGTTGAGGAAATTATATTTCACCTCCCTGGTACTGTCAATTCTAGTAAACTGAACTATTTCTTACATTTTTATCTTTGATATCCTTAGGAAATTTCCTTGTTAGGTAACTATAACACAGACTTCAATGGCACAGGGAAAATTCCAATGTGTATTACGGATTTTACAAAAATGTAGCTCTTAGGTACAGGAGAAAACCTCTTAAGAAACAGCAGAACTAGTACAAGAGAAGTTCCATTGCTTTTGTTACTCATGACAAATAGAGAACACTGAACAGACAAGTAAAATTAAAACTCAAATCTTGCTCTTTGGAAATTACATTTCAAGACCAATTTAATTAAACTTCCTATTGTTATAATATGATTTCAGGGAAATCAAGGAAAGGGAATGCTTGCAACAGATTTCTTACATCAGCAGTTCCACAAGTCTTCTGCAGACTCCTGCATCAATCACAGCCTGGATTTTATCATTGGGGCCATCAGACAAATAGGACAAAGCCCAGCAGGCATCAGCTAATACATCAGTATCATTGACAAAGAGCAGCCAGGAAAGCACACCAAGACAAGGTGAAACCTGTAAGACATTAAGAGGAGATATATACAATTAAAAGGGCCAGAAGATCTATTATTACGTCAGCTAATGTTGTATGTCATTATAAGCTAGGCACTGGCATCTTAAGATTCAATACTCAGAAAATTCCAGACCTAGGTAGCAGTTCCATGCAGAGTTGTAGCTATATAAGCACAGAGGAGCATGTCTGCAGAAAAGCACTACAGAACTCTTCAGCCTCTACAGAAGTGTGTCTGCCAATGAAATTCAGACTTGCCCACTAAGACGTGTCATGTGTTGCTCTACAGCAGCCAAGATGTACAGAGTTTTGTTCTGCTATGGGACAGTCATCTCCACTACACAAACAGTAACAAGAAGTTAGGAGGCAGCCATGTTAAAACCGTGGTTGTGAATGTCTGCCCAAAGTACTAAACAAAAAGCTTCATCTGTAAGAAGCCCATCAAATATTTCAGAATTCCTCTGAAACATTCTTTCTTTTAGTTCAGGTTTCACCACCTTAAACTAATAATTTGGCTATCACCACAACATATTTTCTTTCAACCATCTCTTACCTTGGCAAAATCAGGAGGAGGATTTTTCCCTCTGCACAGGTTGGACAGAGCCCATACAGCATTTCGGGTCATAGTGAGACGATTCTGTTTTGAAAGCAATCTAAAACAAACCAACAAAAAATTCCAACCCTTGCTTTTAAAAAAAATCTAAACCAGGCAACCCTGTCAACTGTGTGAACCACGCAAGCAAACTGTTTTTAACATATACCAGGGCAAAATATGGTGGATTTTTTTTTCTATAAAAATACATCCTGAGGAAAATCATCCTTGATGGCTACTAACATAGATACTGGAATCTAAGTATCCCAACAAGAACAGGAACCACTACACTAAATTTCACTTAATTGCTTAGATACTGATGTGGCAGATTAACAGTCAAAAGGTACAAGAATTGTGACAGAACTACTCTAAGAAGAAGGACATGCAGGTCGTTTAGGAGAGTACTCTCTTAGCCAAACTGCATTTTTATGTCAGTCTCAGTCTGTCAGACCCACTTTGGCCCAGAAAAATGAAGAAAGGCAAGACCTAGTTTTCCCACAAGTGTAATAACTCTGTTTCTTTTTCTCTTAGCCATCCCCCACTATACCAATGTCTTTAGGAGAGCACAGGAGAATTCCCCTCTGCAAAGGACAGAAACTGAGTAATCGTAATTTGGACATGACAACACAAGATGGTGTCACTGTTTCAGCAATAATACGGTCCTTAAGCAGAAGACCATCAAGATAATTAGCAGGCTAGAGAAATTACACGCAATGGGCGTCAGTGACCTGGATTTGTTCAGCCTTAGAAAGAGACAGTGCAAGTGGAGCTACAACTGCTGCCAACAACCTTTAACAGGTGGATATAGAAAACAGGAAGCCAAATCCTTCTCAAAGGTGCACAGTGACAGGACAAAAAGCACTGTCACAAGGTAAAATAGAAAATTCTAATTAGGTATCAGAACACTGTGTTTCACCACGCCATGTTCAAATACTGCAACAGGTTACCCCAGGTAGTTACGGAATCTACTTCTGATATTCCAAATTTGACTGGTTAAGTAGTTGAGCAATCTAATCTGATCTCACCTGCTATGAAGAAAGGCTTTGACTAGATGACCTCTAAAGGTGCCTTTCAATTAAATTATTCTGTGACTCTAAAATAAGCCCAGACATCCACCCACACAGTAGAATAAAACAGTTCCAGCTTAGCTGCTTCTAAAACATTTTGCCATTTTAGCGTCATTACAAAAGCAGTTCAGGACTCCCCACTAAAAACTCTGATTAGTCCACAATAAAAAAAACAATATTATTATTCTTCAAGGCAAAACCTGAATATCAGTCTTATCAGACACTCAAGTAAAATTCTGGAAAATATATTAAAACACACTTACTGCAATAAAGGGGGCAAGATATTACAGTCCAATACATAATCTCTGCACATAGTGCTGTCTCCAGCAATGTTGCCAAGAGCCCATACTGCCTGCAATGAAAAACAGAATAATAATTACTTTTATTCTCAAAATTCCACTAATTAAACATATGTTTTAGAGTTGGGAGATAATCTGTTCTCACTGTTAGGTCCTGGACAATGTACACCAGGGGAATACATTCTGGTTGAGTATTAAACGTATACACTCAAGCTCACTATATGATTCAGGAATATTTATGGAGCTCTAAGAGGAACACCGTAACAACAAACATGTATGTCTACAAACACTCTGCAGGCAGACATACCCTTGTTCTGTTTACAATGTAAGAGATGAGCTCACCTCCTCAGGCTTAAGAACATTCTAATTCTACATTCCTTGTTCACAACTAATTTAAATCCAGATGTTTGTAGCACAGGTCAAGCAAGTCTGTATCTACCCAAAAATCTTTGTGTGGAACAGACCATATTAGTATTTACTAAGAAGCCATAAAAGCATGCATTGTTTACACAGTCATGGATAAAAATGAGAATCTATGTGCAAGATAAACTAATATTCAGAATCGAAAATTTCAGATGGGCATTGATATATATTCTTTAAAATAAAACTACATGAGACAGAACTAGTGTTGCTGATTAAGTCATATCTATGGCAAAATGTAAGGGTAGATACTTTCTGCCTTGGAAATCAGTACTGCCTGTAACACTTCATTTTGAGAGGATCAAAAATACCAGAATTAAAGCAGCATGAAATCCATTTTCTGTAATACAATAAGAATAAAATATTTAATTGGTTTTGATTTATTCATTTGGGCCCAGTGGTGTTTTTGATATCATTGTCCACTAATATGAGAGCTATAATTTAAAAAATTACAAGTAGTCTATGCAAAGTATAAAAGCAATTTTATTAATTCCATGCAAATTACAATATTCTGTCACACAAGAAAGCTTGTGAAGTTCACATTTGCTATTTACTTCAAGTTAGCAGAAGGCTAAGCGTCATATTAAATAGATACATGTATCTGCGTATTTGGTTGGCTTATTAGGCTTTTGGCTTTACAAATACATGTACCTACACAACCACTGGGAATACTTCCAATGCTGCATATAGAGGACAAAAGCAAACCTATTTGTCACGGATAGCAGCTGAAATGTCCTCCCCAGATTTCTCTTCAGTTGAAGGTTATGTATGTAGCTACAGTAGAATTTCTTACAGTACATAACTATTTCTCCATTTGAACATAGCAAGTTCCTCACACAAAATAAATACAGTTTTCCCTCTCCCTATACCTATTTGAAATAAATTGCTCCTCTAAAGAAACTGACAGAATTGCCAATTTTTTTACCTAAAGGAAATTGTTGGATAACGTGTTAAATTGTTGGATATTAATAAATACTTATTAATAAACATATTTATTCATTTTCTATATGGAGTCAATTTATTTATTGCATTAGGTTTCTCCTGTAACACAGTTTTAAACGGTGGCAAAAAGTTGCTATTTTAAAAAACAGACTCAAACCAAACTCTAGAGGCCCAAACCCACTAGCAAACCCTGCAAAATGAATACAGCTAAAACCAGAAGCATATACAGAAAGTAAATACAGATGCCAGCTTGGTAGATTCAAAATAAAAAGATTCCTCTGTACCAGTACTACTGACAACAGCATACGATCGGAGCCATTAAACTGCAAGTTGTGAAGAGAGTAGGCGACTGTTCTGGGGAAGGATTAGCCTGTTTTGTTTTCTACTGTTTTCCAGGCTTCTGCTGTCAGTCAGTCAGAAGCAGGGCACGAGACTATACTGACCTTTGCTATGAAATAGCACAGCCATTATTACTATGCAATGTTCCCCCAAAACTCATCTTCATCATTGTTTTTCATTCTAATTCTTATTCTTTTTACAACTGTTGTGGTAACAGTTTGCCTAAAAAGTATAACCTTGGGTCTGGCAGCCTCTTGGACTCAAGGCACAGAAGACAGCTACCAGAAGAATTTAGCTTAAGAGACAGAACACATGCCACTTCCTGCAAAATGTCATTCCTGTTAGAACTTCAAGGAGCCACACCTGTTGCTCACTCCAGTGTTTGCATTTCTGCAGCAAGGAGAAGCCTGAGGAATTAACCAAAGATTTCAGACAGTTCTAAATAAACGTGCGAATCCTCTGAAAACACTTAGCGGGGAGAAATGTTGGACTCTGCAATAATTCCCTTTCACTGAAGAAGTGAGTAATTTTGTATGAAGACACAGTCTCCTTGCCTGGACACCCTTACACAGGTAAAAAACAAGGAAGTCCTATTTCATTTGTCTCTGGTCTTTCTTTCTGCCGTTATAGCAATATCTATTTTTAGGGTTGACAAGAGTGATAATCACTTAATCCAAGAAGCCATTCTGACCCTGAATGACTGACTGGTTTTGCAACAGCATATCTCACATCAAAAAGTCTGACCAGAGAAGTCAAATAGCATCTCTGTTGCTTTCCCACTCTTTCATTTTTTTATGGCGAGATAAGCCTGGCTGAGTAGTCTGGTATCACAGGACCTGGTTAAAGAAGATGTTGCAAGAAATCCTTGTAATGATAATGACTGATAGGACACAACATGCCAATAAACTGAAACATCTTTAGAAAAATACTCAAGGTTTAATTCAATAAGGAAGACATATTTCCTTAAGGAATTACTTCAGCTCTTCAGATAAGTAAGGAATGCAAGTCAAGCTCATTTAAACTCTTCTCATCAGACACTGCCATAAAAACAAAGCCCTGTCATGGTTTCCAGAACAACACATGAACAATGACAAGTTTCTTCAGGGTTTATCTGAATAATGTTCAATGATTTTCATTTCTTCTTTTGTGCACTCCTCAAGATGCAAAAACTTGCCACAATATTTTGGCTTTGGCTTTGTTCGACACAACTCAAATGTTTTCATCTTCTTTCCCGGATAGTTGCAGAAATAAAAGGATATTTATTTCCATTAAATTTCAGAGCTTATTAAATAAAAAAAACACTTGACTAAAAAAAAAATCCATTTCAGTACTTTCTACTATCTAAATCCAGACTTAAAGATGACAGTAATTTTAAGATTTGTAGCCCAGCTTTTTAACCCACACCTTAGGTAGAAAGCTGTGTGAAAACTGAAAGTGCAAATGCTGCCTTGTTAATTGACAGCACCTATTTTTAAACACTGGTATAAATTTCCATTTACTGCTAACAGTGGAGTAGGGTTTGTTGCAAATCTTCAGTTTATTTTACTCATCATTGAACTCCAGTGTTTTTTCCTGCAGTGCCGGACAACTTTAGTAGTCAGTAAAAATAAAGTGCAAGTCTTGTAGAGTACTGTTGAACCACATGGCGCCTTCCGTGAATAACCCATGTGCTTTTTGCCAACTCTCCACTTTCCTCCGGATTCTGAAGACTCTCAGCCATTATTTCTTTGGATATTTAAATTAAGTGCTTAAACCAATCACCAACAGTGTGCAGAGTTTGTGTCTCCCAGTGGAAAAGAAATATTATGAAGAATCAACACTTTCTCAACATTTGGATGCTCACTTGGGAAAAGGATCTAATGCTGGGATGAAGACTTGCATACAAGCGTGATTGGGTAAGTGAATACAAGGAAGGATACTGGAAGAACACATTCCTAGGAGATGACTACTACTGTCTAACAAAGGAAACATCTTTCTTTCAGTGGCTGAAGTGGTCATAGTTCCTTCTTCTCACATCTCATCTGTGAAACGGAGAAAGCAGCCCATACTCACACATTGACTGTTTGTTCTGATTTTGATTACTAAGAACTTGTTAATAAGACTACTGATGTAAAAGCCAAACAGAACCTGGACAGCAGACTCACAGGTCAGCTCTGTCAAGCAAGTGATGGATACCAAAAGGAATAGCAATACAACCAGAAATGGAAAAATACTGAGGGAAAAACATACTGGTTGCCTCAGCTGAAAATGCAAGCTTTCCCAAAGGAGAACAGGGAAGCTGGGGATGCTCATGCCACTGGCTGTCCAGCAGAGCATGATGACACATATCTGTCACTGTGCGACAAACTCAATCCTCTTCGACAGGCAGCACAATGCTTTACATGGTTTTTGAAGGAAATTCAAAGTTCATCAAGGAAACCCAAGCTGACATATGGGTTTTAACTACCGCAGCAGGGGAAGTCAGGAAACAACTGCAGCTAAGACACTGCTGAAGCCACATCAACCTTTAGCATGTCTAAAGGGCTTTGCTGGAGTCTTTCAGTATGAATAATTTCAGGCAGGTAGATAAAAATTTCTAGATGTCTTTTGGAAGAAAAAAATTGTGATAAGTGTAAAAGGGCTAGGACATATTCCACTGACTAAATCTAAAAATCAGTACACCAAAAACAGAAATGGAGAGAGGCAGGGAGATGTAGCCAGTGTTTTTCATAAATAATGCAGATGTAGGTTCTGTGATAAATTCCATTCCTCTGATGGGAAAAATGGATGCCAAATGGTTTGACCACTGACCAGGGAAAAAGACTGACACACAATGCAAGTAATGAAAGAGTTAAAGGACAGCAGGCTAATTCAACGAGGCCTGCTAGCTTAATGGGAAACAGCTCTTGTAAAAAGACATAAGGCATCATTTCATTAACATATATGTTGTTTATTAAACATACCTATAAAGATTCCCTCATAAACTTCTATAAAACAGCTGATTTAGAATCTTCAGTAAATTCAGAAATAAACATATGCAAAGGAAAAAAGTGCCTCATGTTACATTAAAACTGGCTTATAAATACAAAAAATACATGTTAGCAATATATGTTCCTGAGCCACACCTACGGGAAGTTAGAAATAAAAGACAAAGTAAACATGTAAATCTTTAAGACTGACTTACTGTAAAACAAAAATAGTGAATAATGACTAGCCAGTAAGTAAAATATTATACATATTTTTTGTTTATGCTATGCTACATATTCAAAATCATGTTATCACCTAACATTTCCTTCTATAGAATTTCTATCCCAATTAAAACAAAGAATGACTACATAAACACAGCCTTCAATATTTCTTTTTCTCTTTATCCTTTACTATATGATTATAGGGTTAGCTTCTGGCCCCTCTGCCCTGAACATGTCATTACATTTTCTGTATTTTCCTGTATTTTTGTAATTTGTCGCAAATGCAGTTGCTTGCAAATAATAAGCTTCACGGTACTACTGTGATACACAATTAGGGTGATCATTCTACAGGGGAGACAATTGTGGCCAAGTATTACCAAGTTTCAGACATCTAGCTTGAGAAACCCAGGATCAGACCTGCTCAAAACACAGGCCTAACTATAAAAATTACCGCTGAGTTGTCCTCAACTACAAAATGAAAAAGAAATATTTCACCTTGAGCATTTAAGTACAAGTATCCACTTACTGAAAACTGACGGAAGAAAATAGATGTCCAGCATCAGACGCTAAGCAGTAAAAACATTTTTCTCACAAACCTGTAATCGCCTTAATTGTAAGAATTTCTTCCCTATTCTCCTCCATGCACTATAATTTGTTCCAACTTTAACAAACAGGGTCACAATGTGACAAATAAAAGCCTCCTTTACTACCCACTCTTCTGTTACCAGGGCAACAATCTGTGCATATACTGAAAGAGACGAGTCATCTGGAAAAATACTATGCAATTGTGTACTACCACTATCCTGTAATACAGAAGTACAAGAGCAAACTTCTCAGTGCTTATATGCTTTTAATTTTTGTTTCAGATGATACTGTGGTGAAGTGCTTGAAATGCTTTTTAAAGCTGTTGGGAAAAAAGCAGAATTCCTTTCATGTTGGCCTGCATTAAACCCCAAGTCAGCTGTGAGCAGGGCTGCAATCTCCAGAGCTGCAGCACAGAAACCCACTACAAAACAGTGAAGGTAACACTTTGCACTGGTACATTTTCCTTCTTCAGCACAGCTTACTATAGAGCAATCCGCAACTGGTATTTAGAGATTACCTGTAAGAGAGTGATCATGGATTTAGAAGCACCTGAACTGCATGGAAAAATATTTTCCCATAATGACAATCAAGCCACTCTACCTGCCTGCAATCTGAACTTCAACATGTCAGCAGTTTAT
>VZRN01001939.1:2339862-2361125 GCA_013397935.1 Dasyornis broadbenti
AGCCAGATAAACTACTTAACTATGGCCCCTAAGCTCTTCTGTTAATTCAGGCATCTTAAGATTGAAGGCTGCACAACTTAATCTAAACAGGTTTGCTCTTCCCTCCTGCTCTCTGAACATCAGTAGGGATGATAACAACCTAATAAAAAAAGGAAGTTAGCTCTTGGACTGAAGATCAGTCAATAGGAGAAAAAACCAGTAAGAGTAGCCTTTACCATACACAGAGCACCAATCATGCTGCAGGAACAGCATTCTTCAAGTGATGGCTGACTTTAGAAAGTAATGCTACCAAGTTCAACCCCCAAAATACAAAATCTAAAAGGCACCATATAGCTAAGTCTGGATGGATTTTCACAGGGGCAGAACATAGCATTTATCTGACATTTTGGCAAGTTCCCGATCACGTTTCTAATTTCTACAACAACAGCAGACTCAATTCCTCAAAGCTAAAATAATTGACCAAAAATACTTCTTGTTTTCTTTATTAGTTTTCCAAACACCAGAATTCCATTCCTCTTTAAAAGCTTTCTCAACGATAATTCAGTCTGAGACAGAATGCTGAAAACGGAAAGATACAAAGTGGAGTAACTTGAAGCAACTGAGAAAAAAAATCTGTCTTGTGGAAAATGTTAGGCAACCTGAAGTACAGGTAGTACATTCTGAGCCAGCTACAAGAAAGAAAGGCAAGTTACACAAAGCAGTCCAATGTTTATAAGTTGGGACTCCTCCAATCATGCATCTCAATACAGCCAAACGCAAGGTCAGACATCTAGGAACACAGAATAGAGGTCACACTTACAAGACGGAGAACTGAACCCTGGAAGTCAGTGACTCTGAAAAGAACAATGGATCATACTGAATAATCATCTTAACCTGAGCTCACAGCCCACTTCTGTGGCAAGGAGTCCACAAAGACGCTGGATATTTACACACCAAAGTATCAAGCAGAAGTGAAAATGAGGGACTAGCTCTGCAAACAATAATGGTGAAAGAGTGCTACTGGAATAGCCAGTGCTTATAATTTCACCACCACAAAAAGATACTGACACTAAGACATGTTCAGAAAAAGGTCACCAAAAAGCAAACCAACCACCACAGAAATACTTTCAAAATGAGAATTCAGTGCTTAATTTAATTTATTTAAGTAAAGCTTAAGCTATGGTCTGTGAGTAGCTATAGGAAAAAACACAGAACTTACTAATGGAGTAGAGAATGTAACAAAAGCAATACCTGGACTCAAAGCTAGTCAAATTTGTACAGTAAAGGTACATACTTTCAAGTTCGGATTAAGACTGACTAAAATTAAATTTGTTAACATCATTAATGTTTCATCACCATAAGTTTTCAAAGCAAGATTATCCGCCTGAAGTACATCCTTGTTCAAACGCAAGTTATAGACCTCAAGTGCAAATTACTGAATCAAATGTTTGGTCTGTGCTTTAGACTGATCCCTGTGGGCCTTGAAGAATATTCATCTATGCTGTAAGAAACTTGGAGAACAAACTGTAATTTCCCTACTCATGTTTTATCTTCTGGAGAAACAGGCACGAACTTTCCACATATAAAGTAATTATTCAAACAAGGCTCCCTGAATTCCTCAATACACAGAAATATACTAACCCGTCAGAGAACAAAATTGATTACTCCAATAGCTATGGTGAAATACATAATTTCCAGAAAGAGAAAAAAATAATACTTGCTTAGATAACTTAACACATTCTAAACAGAAAGCAACTGTTGTGTAAAATTGCCAAATACTGCAATTTCTCTAAAGGCTTTCTTACATGATAGCCTTGTTCCTTTCCAGAGAAGGGAAAAAGACCCAAAAAAACCCACCAAACAAACAAACAAACAAAATCAAACAAAAAAGCCTCCAACTCCACAAATTAACACACACATACACAGACACACACACAAAATTCAACATTGTTCTCAATCTTTACCTGTTCCTGTACGTCTTCAAATTCTGAACTAAGCAGCTCTATGAAGATGGGGACAGCTCCTGCTTGGATCACTATTCGAGTCTGAAGGGAATTTCCCGAGGCAATATTTGTCAGCACCCACGCAGCTTCAAACTGAAAAACAAATACAAGTCCGTTTACCAGGAGCTTTCTGTGCCACACTAAACATGGAGACTAAACGTCTTTTAAAACCAGAGAGATCTGGCAGATTTAGCATAGGAAAAATATGAGATATTACTGATTAACAAACAATTTGCAAAGAACTAGAATCATATATTTAAGAGTTATCACTATCACTTGAAATAAAAATCTGCAGAAGTTCCTTACGAGAACATCAGATTTGCTGTGGCTTTTCAAATCTCTTTTTTTTTTTTTTTGCTATGTATTTATGTTACCTTTGCCTTTCTTACCAGCTAAGAATCTGTACACAAAACAATGTGCTTTCCTACATGACATGACACCTGCATTCACTGAATCACCAGTGATATTCCTGAAGATGCAGAAGATATTGTTTGACAAAACTTCACGGATATGCAGCAAATAAAATATTTATAGATTTTAAAAAGAGATTTTAAAAAAACCAAACCCAAAAACCAAACAGAAAAAGAGAGAAACAGAAACAGATTTCTAAAAAACAACTCAAAGTACTTCTCTCCAACTCTGGTGATCAGTATTGATGCCAAATGTTATTAGTCTACGATGTTTTTATTCAAGACTTGAAGCAAAAGTGAGATCCTGAATTAACACTTTGCATCTTTTAACTGGTTTTGCCATTTATTATTTTAATCTCAAATTGCAAAAGCATTAATGTTTTTAAGATTAAATGCAAATTTTAACACTACCTGAGACCGCAGGCCTCAGAAAACACAGATTCTGGAAATCCACATTTGAGTAGGTTTCTGTATGCTTTCAGTCCAAAGATTATTACACTACACTAGCAAATTTAAATCTTATCAGGTACATTCAGACTCTACAGAATTAAAAGACTGCTAAAAGTTGAATGAAAAGTAAAAATCAACAAACAGTAAAAATGGAAAGTTGTAAGCTATCAATGACCAATTTTGACATTACCAAAAGATGCTGAACCAGCACTATTCCAGTGAAAATACTGACATACCTTCAAAAACTATCTGTCTCTGAAGAGCAGCAAGGACTTATATTCAGGGTTTAATCACAAAAACAACTCCTGCTAAGGAGTTGCACCAAATCCTGAAATGTGCCTGAAATAATAACTCAAGAATTAACCCTAGACTTCTAAGGTTTTTCATTTTAACTGTTATTAAAGACTTTGGTTTTGAAAATACAATTAATCCTGCCCTTCTGATCAACTGAAGAAGAAACTATCTTCTAGTAAGATTTGATCAGAACAATTCCAAAATACATCACTACAATACATGAGTATGGGCTGCAAAATAAAGCAGAAACACACAAAGTCAAAACTGCAAGATTTAACGTTAATGAACTAGAAATTAAACAGTCTTGCCAGAGCCTAAGGCCAACATAAAATGTTGCTTTCCTGTAATTTTACTTTCTCTGAAGTGAATATCCAGTGTTTGGAGATACATTATAACATAAGTATTACTCATGTTTCAAAAACAGAGGTTTCTTACCTCTATTTTAGAATTTGCCCTCTGGCTTCCTAATGGATGCCACCAGCTTCAACTGGAGACACACTGTCTCCAGTGTAAGTCACAGAAAGGTTAGAAAGTGACAGTTCCTCTCCTCCTTCTCTGTGGACACCTGATGCTCCAGGATGTATAAACTAAGGAACAGTCACAGGTTAACGGCAAAGACATCTGTGTGGTGTTGTTCTTTTTTAAGATTCCTCTCTCCACATGAGACAAATGTACTTGTTCATGTACGGTTTAAGTGACCCTGGAGAACAGGGAGCTTTTTCAAGTCTTGAATTCAACTTGAGTAAAAACAGGATAGAGGAATTCCTAACAAATTAGGCCTTCCTATCACTGATCTCAGAGGCCTAGTTTTTACAGGATATTCCACTGACAACACAGAAAAAACCCAGATCATAAATTCCCATGAAGTTCCAAGTTCATTAACATGGAAGTTGCCATATTCAATTCACCATATAAGCAGCTATAAATTGTACTTCACTGTCTCAGAATGAGTTGAAAATCCTTTCCCTCTACAGCTAGGCCTCACTTAAAAATGCCTAGAATGCCAAAATCAAAGGTATATTTTTGGAAACAATGACAGAGGAAATACAAGTATTAAAAGGGAGGTCCAGAGAACTTCCCAACTGATTGCAGCAAAAAGTTCTACCTGCAGACCCTAAACTGTCAAGCAGGTAGAGAGATTTGGCAAGATGGAGGAAAACTACCCAGGTAGAATGGAGTATCAAGAGCAACACACTGAAGCTTGTATTTTCCATGCTTTCCTACAAACTCTTTAGGACAAGCTTGCAAGTTTCCACTCTGACTGATTTTTCCTATTTCCTTGTAAAAATCAATACATGTTACACCAGTAAGGCCACAAGAATTGCTCCCATTTATCTGTTTGTCTCAGGTTTCTATGCTAGACCCCCACAAGTAATAAAAGGCATTCCATTTTTTTTACATCAGATAGCTTACAAGTTTTCCATTGCAGTTGCAAACCAACCAGCTTAAATCTGATACGTATTCTTAGATACTGTCCACAGATTCCTCAAAGGAAGCTAACAGACCTCTGGAATTCTGTGGATAACAATTTCAAAACTAATACCTGTAAAAGATTTCTCTAACGTGTAAGAAAACTGTAATTTTTTGCACATTTCCAGTGAACAAAATTTGGATTTCACATGGCATTCACAAACCTGTTGCCTTATGCATCTTGAAAGAACACTGCTTCTAATCTAAGTGTCGTATTTAATCATTACATGTTAACATATTTTTTCCTTAACTAGATGATCTGTTTTCTTTCACCTTCTATTAGCCAAGAAAGTCTGACCAGAAAAATGGACAGCTGGAAATGAGGCAAAAGTCCAAGAAAAATTAACCACCATTGCAGCACACATAATTCAGTTTCTACAAACCCCAGAAAGGTTTTCAGCTTTCTATGTTTGTCATTACAGATTGCATTTCTAAGGGGTTTTTTACTTCTAATAAAAATTTAAGTCCTAATTCTACAGATTCAAAGCTGTCTTCAATTAGTACAAAAAATACAAACATTAAAGTTTAGTTTAGTAGCTTTTCATCTGCTGAGCTCCAAATTTCAAGCTGTTTTTGTTAAAGTCTGAAGACCTCATCCTATCAATCACTCAATGCATGTCAGACATCTCTCTCTCTCCTGTCCTGTACCCAGAGGTCTTGCCAGAAATTCTGAAGATATAATAGCTTTTTTAATATAGTGAAGAAAGAAAAGTATAGCTGAACAAATCACTGATTTTTTTTTCCTATCTAATTTGCATCACCAAATGCCTTCCTAAATTAGAAAGTCAGATACATTTATATTTTTATACCTGTAATGTACAGTTTTCTTTTCGCTTCAGGAACTCCACAAACCTGGCCACCACTCCTTGTGTGCTTATAACTTCATCTATCGGAGGATTTGGTTCTGTTTAAAATAAAAAAGTGAAGTTAGATACATTTCTTCATAAAGAAATTGTCAAATTAATGCATCAAAACAATATTCAGTGACATACGCATTGTTCTTTTCTTAGAGTGTGTTCTTTTTTTACAATACTTTACTAAAAGGCAATGGATTCCTATTTGTCAGCATAAGAAAATTCCTGTCTGAGTTTTGAGGTAATAAAATAACATGATTCAAAGCAGTGAGGCACTCAGTAGTTTAGGCAGACTTACTTTATAGCAGCAGCTCTGTGCAGTCACTCTGGCATGCACACGTGCAGAGGAACTTTGGTATATCAGCGTATCTGAGCCAGAGAGACACTGCCTACAACATTTAAACTTACATCCAAGGGCACATCTCATATCTGCAACACTTAGTACAGATTTCAAGAAAAGAAGTGACTATTACATACATCAAGCTGACACTGTGTAAAGCAGAGCTTGACCCAGAAATTTCAGTGTGAAACTCAATTTTTATTGCTGTCAAAGTAAAACCATATGCCAGGGAGGCTTCTACATTTTTCTCTTAACTAATTTCAGCCCTTACCTTTAGAAAGAAGCTTTCGGAACTTCTGGGTGGCTGAAAGCTGCTGTTCTGGGCTATTGGAGAAAATCATCTCAATCATATCAGAGGTGATGACTGCACTCTAGGATTTAGGTGGGGAAACAGAATGAGGATGATAGAGAGCAAAAGGGGAAAAAAATCTGGGATTAGCAATAAACAGGTTACATTTGCTAAACCAGTATCAAGTTTATTTCTTATTGAATAAAAACTTAGGTAAGACTGTTATGCATAACAAAGGAATCATTATATACGCATATCTACATAAGGCAGCATTATTCTTTAGTGCAACTTTGCTTAACTGGAAGCCAAAATTCAATTTTTCCTTAAGATATGGCAAGAAAATTACTCTTCAGAATTTTTCACTGGTATTCTCTCTCTTCCTCTAAAACAGCTTCAACAAAAAATACTTATGTCATCATTTACATTTCCCTAACATCTACATTTTGACTTTCTCTCTTATACCAAAACGTATAGGACCTGTCACTTCTAGAAGAGCTCACAAACCCAATGCTTGTTATCATCATCATCAAGCAGGAGTATTAAATTTTCCACAATACTGAAGGTTTCCAATAATATGACTAAATTAAATCAGCAACCTTTCTTATGCTAGGTAAAATCTGACATTCTGTTCACCACACATGTACACCCATGTAAAGAAGCATAAGAAAAGTCAGATTTTTTGCTTCCACTTCTAATCTAAACCTTCAGATACATCTGATCCCAACTCTTAGACAGACAGGGAAACAGATGACAGTGCTGAAAATACTTAAGCGTTGTCTGTAACAGCCAACAGCTCCAACTGTTAAGAGCCTGAAATTAATAGCATACAACAAAGCAAACTGTGTAATGACAATATCTATCAATTAGGCAAAATCCTTTCCTTACTTTTTACTATCTACTTTTTTCACATAAGCTTCCACACAAATGATTAATGGTATTTAGGACTTGTCTGATATTTGAATACTATCTTGAAGAGTAAAACCATATATTCTATTATTGATCTACCACGCTGTTTATAAGCATTTATCTATTTCTTCGCAATCTTCAAGGCTCATATAACCACCAATAGCTCAGCCTGATTTCTATGGAAACATCACTTGCTTACTCTGAACACAGACACTGCGCAGATCAGCAACACTTTTAAGTGAGAACTGCATAGTCCTTAAACTTTTCTGTTATAGAACTGAAACCCTTACCATTTTTCTTTCCAGGGAAAAAGCAAAAAAGTCTAATTCCCACTTAAAGTTTTTTCTGTAGCATTAAATTCTAGCATAGAAAGGAGTTCAAGGCCTCATGCAGACAGTTAAGCTAGGTCTAGCTGTGTTTCCAACACTTTGGTTAAAATGGTGCCACTTGCAAGTCTTCTAAGAAAGATTTCCACTGAGCCCCTTTTTAACGTTGTGAATTGCAATAACATACTGCCTGATTTGTATTTTCATGTTTCAAGCATTACGAATTTCAGATTAAAAAAAACCCAACAACTCCAGGCAACAATTGACAGAATCACCCATTATGGTGAACATCAAATCCAGGACATAATCAGCCTGCCAGGACAATGACATTTTATTTCATTTTCTTGAGCACATATCCTCTGAAAAACCACTTACTGTATCTCTAACATTTTTCTCTCATGTAATCTGTTTCAGGGCAGTTCATTGAGACAGGTGTTTCAGAGCTGTCCATAAGATCTCTAAATGTGTTCTTCACGTTATTCTGGAATTTCATTCCTGCTCAACAGACCTGCCCAGTTTCAACAAACACTGTATTCATTTTTTATCACTTACAGAAGTCATCTCCATGTTGTTCATCTGAGCTTCATGGAAGCCCCCATCTGACATCACTTCCTCCTCCGCTTCTTCCTCAGCTGTTGCAACATTTCGGCGTTTAAACAGCTAAAGAGAGAGAGTATTTAATATATATGTACTTAATATATATTACATAGCCAATATATCCACAGGATGTCATGTTAGGATATAATCAAAATTACATATGCTATCACCAGAAAGGAAGTAGCACACTAGCTACAGGACTTCAACTGACAGCACATGGAGAACGTTTAGCCAGGGAGTAAATGAAAACAGCAATGTGCTTCAATATTGGTTCCTAATATTTCTGAAAAACATTCACTGATATCCCCTTCCCTTCTTCACCATCCGCCTCCATCTACAAGCTGTCTAGCTTCCAGACCATTACTTTCTTGCAGAGGGTGCTAGGGCTCAAAGACCTGATAAATTCCTGTGTATTTCACATCTTTATAGAACACCTGCACAGGCTCTGACAATCGAGTTACAGTGGCAAGGAGAGGGCTTTGGAGGATGATCATACATAGGATATTATACTGGGATAAGCAAAATTTGGTTGCTATGACTTAGAGAAGGTACCCAGTTTGAGATGTCATGAGAGCCAGAGAGGCTACAGCTACTAGTCAGACAGTTTTGCTCAAACCTTCAAGCTGCTCTGGCCAATGTTACACTTGAGTGAATGAGGAACACTCACTCTATTTCCTGTAGAGCCTGCAGAAGACGCAGTGAAGTCTGCAAGTGATTCGGATTTCAGACTGACTGTATGAATTTGGAGGGTGGGAACAACTAAAAGGGGCTTGGGAGAAGCAGAGAGCCAGACACACTGCAAGACAGGACTGTTTAAGGACTGGTCACAGATACCTCAACTGCTGTGCATTACCTGTTCCTCCCTCTTTTGCTTCCGTAGCTGAAGACCTTCTTCCTCCCGCCTGCGACGCATCTCGTCAGGGTTTAGAGATTTGTTCTTGTAGCTCTTCAGTCGGAAATTCTCTTTTCCTGAGGTCGTCATGATTCCTTCACAATGCAATTTTAAAAAGAAGACAAAATTACTCTTCAACAACACATCATTTTATATTCTGTCTCCACTTCTTAAACTCTGTAGCCATGAACTTCCAGTCACTGTCCCACTACATTCCATCACCTAACTTCCAATAAAACTTAGAAGATGGAAAGCAAAATTTCACAGAATTGTCACTTCAGTGTGTCAGCTCTTCACCTCAGTGCAACAAACTTTTATTTTATTTTTCGAGGCTTCAGAGAGTAAGTCAAATATTTTATTAAGAAAGTACTACGGTCTATAAGGCAGAGTATAAAAAAAAACTGCATTAAAAAATTTTAACATTTCTCCACACAGAGAATTAGCCAAATTACATACTCCTGTCTTTAATCAGAAGTGAAGGTGTCTTAGCTGCTTTTTAGCTTAATTTACTTCGCATGCCAGTACGGGGGCTTTTTTTTTTGCACTTCATATCCATGTTTCAAGTTAATTCAATACAACTCTGTTGAAGAAACCCTGTATTCTTTCTATCCAGATAAGGCCCACAAGGAAATTGAAATGAAAAGAAAAATTTTAGGTGAGGATGGTTTAACCATTGAAAATGCTCAGTCCTGCAAAGAAAGCAGTACCATTGTTCTCCTCCTCCCCACCCCCAGTCCCTAATCATGCCACTGTTTATGCAGAGGGGCCTTTTTCAGTCTGTGATTTCCAAGTACCATCTGTCTTACATAACTCAGTGGGTCAGCATTTACAGCTGCCCATGATGATTTTCCCATGTACAACACCTCACTTTGGAGTTCCTTAGCATAAAGCAGCAGGTAGAGAACTATGTGGAAAGAACTCATTCCCCTGAAATCAATGGGTGTGGATTGGGTCTCTACTCGTAGTGCTCCATTCTGCTGCTACTTCTCTCCTTACATTACCCCTTTAAATCCAAAAGAGGTTGGGAATAAAATTGTCAACATGTCAGTGTTTTCATGCATCTTCACAGAGATGCAGAATCTCCAATATATTATAAATCCTGTAATACAAAATTTAGGAACCTGCATTACATAAGAAGTTGCTATACAGGACTTTCAAAGCTCTCTTTCAAATGCTTTAATGTGTTGTATTAAATAGACTAACTACCTCACATTCCATAAGGACAGAATCACCAGATGATAAATGATCTCCTGTGCACTTTTTACTTTAAAATGGAGCAACATGAGTCTATACAGACTGTCACCAGCTTAGGTTTCGTATTTAAAATACATCAAATGTATAATCGAGTCTACTCTAACTACCCTTCTTTCAGTTAGCACAAAATGTTTTAACAGAACTTTAAAAAAAAAAGAGGATACTCAAATACGCTTCTTGTTAGAGCCTCTTTTTAAGTTGCTGCTACAGGACAACCATTTACTGGAATTCTGACAATCAGAACTGACTTTCACAGAAAACATTTTGGACAGCACTTCAAGTGTTACTGTCTTCTGATAATTGAGATTTTTAAAACTGTTCAGGGACACAAAACTACTGTATTTGTTGTCAGTCAGTCACAGTTTGCACCGAATGCAACACAAAAACCTAAGCATATGAGTAAGCAATTCAGCAGCCTAATTCTGCTGAGAAGGCTCTCCTGAAATGGCCTTTTTCTACAAAAAGGTACAGCAAAAAGATACATCTCAGAGTGTCAGAAGTTTCCCACATCTTTCGTAACAGCTTTGAGACCCCTTTCTTCCCGTGTTTACATGTTGGAGCTTCAAGTGTTAGTGTTTCTTACAATATGCTTGGCAATTATAAGTTCTTCACATTTTTAGTTTATGTGACTACTACCTCTATATTAAACACACACACTATTTGAAAAAGCCTGGGATTTTAACTGTAAAAATAAGTTCAGTCAATGAATACTCAGAATTTCTTTCATTCCTAAACTATTTTGAACAAAGTATTTTATATATTTTAGAGTATGCAAGTTGAACTCAAACATCAGGTGGACAACCATGAGCTAGAAGGACATTCCTAACAGGAAAATGACTTTCCAGACATTCTGGTCATTCTATCCCTGACCATGAACAAACACAGGCATACACTACAGCCCAGGTAACATCTCAGGCCTTCCATAATGTTATTAATAATTCTCCATTTTTGTCTGAAGTCTGTCTTCTCCAATTCGTAAGACTGTATTTGCCTTTATTTGGGATTGCAGGGCTTTGATCCTTTGATAAGACTCCTGCAGTCATGTCACACCCTTCACTCTCAACCCCTACAAGTTCTTAATTTAAACTAATTCTTGACAGGGAACATCATCCCTTAATACTGAATTTCATCTAATTTCTATTATGTAGCCTCTCCATGTAATGTTCCAATGTTTCTAAACATCAATGACATAACCAACTTCATCGTAAATAAGTTTCCTTAAGTGTATTCTTCCTTACTGCACTTATTAAACTAGTTTCCCCTCATCTCACAACTTGCATATTGGTTTTCTTTCAATTAATTTTGTTTCTGTCTTTAAGGTAAAAATTTTCATTTTCCTTTCAGAGTTCCATTAGCCCCTCCTTTTGTACCTTATGTCATCACTTCATTTATTGAAAACACAGGTACAGGATTTACTTGAATTCTTTCTCTGACTTCACCGCAACCCCTCTACCCAACAGCTTCACAAGAATTATCTTCTATTTCTTACACCCTCTACAAGCCTTAGCTGCAAGTTTTGGCTAGTCTAATTTCTGACTTTCAAGACAGCTCACTTTGCTGAATAACCCCTTCCTCTATTTTATGAGTAAACTGTTCACTTAAAATCCTTTCAAAATAGTATATTGTCTTTTACCTGGGAGTACAAATGCCTACCACCAAATGACTCAGAAGACAGTTTCTTTCATTAAAAATGAAAAGATTAAACTTCCTTCATCACTGAGAAGTTACCAATTCAATTAGTTATGGATTCAATAATTTATTTTATAGCAGGCCCTGACTGGTAGTAAATAAACAAAATCCGAGCACAAAGCCACATATCTGTTTTATACACCTATCTGTCTAAACCATGTAAGTGTTAAACCCGTAGTTACTTTCTAAAAGTAGTTCTTACGTCCTGAATGTATCTTAAAATCAATTCTTTCTTTACCATTCTTTTACTGGTTTCCTGACTACAGGTGAAAATTTCAACGAGTGCATCAAGGATTCCATCCAGCCCACACATATTGTCAGCATGTTTGGACCTATTCAAATGTGTGAGTACACAATGGCTTTCTAGGACTAAAAATATAACAACTTTATGTTAGTTGTTACAGTCATCCAAGGATTGTTTGCTATAAATCTCCTCTACCATTTTCAAGGATGTAGCTTTTTCCCCAGACTAAACCACAAAAGCAAAACAACTTCAAATTATCTCACTGGTCTTCAGCAGCTTTGTTGTGACTTAGCTGAAAATTTTTCAATGGTCACTTGAAGCTCACCCATGCAGCAAATAGCAAACCCTGGATCTTCTCTGCATTGTCAAAATTAACACTACTTCTGGAGAAAATCTGTGGTGGTTGTCATGGAAATGTTCTACTCATCTTTTCTTTCCTAAAGATAGCATAGCATTGTCCACATTTTTTGATACTCCTGGCTACAGATAAAAACCTCTGGAGACCTGGTAAGGAATTTTCACGATGCCTTTCTTGGGCTTTTGTGTAACACCATTCAAACCCCATATGACACTTTCTCTTCCTCCGTTTGCCTGCCATAAAAACAAATTTTAGCAAAATTAAACCCACTAACTATCCCTGAATATCTGCATTGCCATAAGGAAAACATGATTCCTGATTTTTTCACCGATTAAGACAAGAACCCTGCCAAATGTGGATGCGTTCTAAGCACACATTTCTAGGGGAAATAAGAAGTACTGCATTTCTCCTTGCTCATCGAGTCAAAGAAACTCTGAAGCACTGGGAAATACAGAGTCACTTACTGCCATGACCTACCTTGTCCCAAGCAATCATCTAGATAGGAATAAAAATGAACTCCCTGACTTCTTAAATCAGCTATCACTGTCACTAGACTTAAGGGCTTTGCCAGAAGGAATACCATGTGACTAATACTCTTGGATATTCCACACATCAGAGGTACCAAGATGTAAAAATAAAGCCCTTACTAATCAAGAGCTGCATAGTGATATATTCGTAATTCCACATTTTTTTACACATGTAGGAGCATATATATCCTGTATATGTATATGTATATGTAACTGAAACTAAGATTAACAAATACATTCCTGATATTAAAAACTGTTAAAGAGATAGACTTTTCTTTTTTGAAGTAGGGGTGGGAATAAGAGAATAAAAATGTTTTTCAGAAGTGTCAATACATGACATTCTACATTCTACTACAATGGGAGTAGGTCAGAAGGGGAAGACTTGAAAATTAAGGCAGAAAAGGAGTCTGAAGAGAAATAGTGTGATAAAAATTTATCAAAATATCCCTGAATTGCCATACTATCAGAGCACATTTCCTAACTAACAGAGGCAGTTGTAAGAAGGAAAGGACTCACTGGAGGCAGACTTGGGAGCTCTGCTGTGCTGTCAAACTGCTGTCTCTCCTTTAGATTGCTGCCAGAGAGACACGGAAAAGATACAAGAGGCACTGTCAGCCCTGAAAGGACAACTTATGTTAGAAATGGCACTGTCAAGACAGAACTCCAAGCAGTGAGAGAAGATGGAATTATTTAAGGGAAGAAATACACAAAATCTTTTCTTCCCAGGAGATTTTAGTTTGTTTACTGGCTCTGCTGTGAGACTCTAGATGTCCCAGTGAAGAAGTTTCCTCATAATCGTGCTTCTTGACATCAAGCCAAATACCTACAGCACAACCTGGACAGATGTTTGAGCAATTCCCTGAGCTCTGATTACAGGGTACATCACCTTCTGACACTCTTCAGTGTGAGATGAGAAAACCTATCCAATTTAAAAAGCCAACCTGAAAGCAGCACTTGGTCATTCATTGCTCCCATCAATACACTCTCAAAAAAAAAAAAAAAAAAAACCAAAACGACATTTTGGCTGCAAATGTGTTTGGGTTTTTTGCCTCTGAAGTGTAGATTTTGGAAAGTCCTTCTCATTTGCTTTTTTGGTAATTCAAAGGCAACAAATCAGGATGCTAACAGAAGTATTTAAATCCTGTGGAAGTAAACGGTCAGCTTTCTTGGAGGTGACAGAAAATGAAAGGTCTTCACAATGTTACCATGAATAAGACAGGACATAGAATGATCAAAAATATCAGCTGAGATTAATGCTATTTCCATGAAAAATCTTCTAGAGCAAAATCCTACAAAATCCTACATCCTACAGACATGAAAACACATCCACCAAGTCTCTATATTGTTGACAGTGTTAACTGAGAGAAAAAAAGAAAATAAAGGAAATCAGCAGACTGACTTCTCTCTTCACTGTCATCTCCTGTTGTTTGAAAAACTAGCTCAGCCATTTTGATGAGGTTGTATCTACTTCTTTTGCAGAATTATTTGACAATGCATTCCAGCTTATAGGGGTCTGTGGGAACACCCATCAGCAGAAACACCCATATCACCCAAGGGACAGGGGTGTTACCTTCTCTATGTCTTCAGACTCTTGTAAAGCTTAGGACATCTACAGGAAATGATATTTAATCATCTCAACTATAAAAAGCTATTCTTCAAGCAAAGCACAGCCAATTTCAAAACCTCTCCTTAACTTTCTCTAGCTGTAAAATGGGATTGGGAAATATGTCTCACAGTCACCATAAAATTAGCAGTTACAGTATTTGTAAAGACCTGTAAAATAAGTTTTGCTGATGATGTATCAAACCGTAGCCCTAACAAGGAAACAAAACAACGCCATGAATTTCATTTTCTGTGGTTTATGAAAGCTGCAACAGCAGAACAGGCAGGACTCACACTCCTAGGGTAACCAGCATACAAGAACAATGGAGATGAAAAGGAACCACCACCCTCTGCTGTCTAAAAGGCCAGAATATTAAAGGAGCTTCAAATGTAACATAAGAATTGTAGCCACACATGAATAGAATATATAGCCTTGAAACAGGGTTCAGACTTTTAGGAGCTTTCTGTCAAAAACTGGTATTAAGAAGTGGGTTTCTTCATGGAACTGCTGCCCATCTCTGTATCTTTCAAATCTGCTTTATTTTGCAGGCTTCCTAGTCCTCTTAGGGATTTTCCCTGCCCAGTGGTGAGCTTTAATTCACAATTGTTTCTGTTCTAGCACTTTTATAACCTTGTGAAATAGCAAAATAAGCACCAACCCGCATTCTAATCTAAAGCTAATTTGGCATGTTCTAGCTCTAGACCACTTGGCAAGTTGGATTGGTACTTGCTTAAATATAAGAATGACCTTAAAACTTAAAAAATTAATATAGGACCTGAAAAGACAAACAACACTACACAGCTTGGAATGCGATATTACAAACAAATTACAAGCTTTAATATTGACTGTTCCTTAAATGAAAATTAAAAAAAAGAAAAAAAAAAAAGAAAAATATAAATATATCATGTGCTATCTGAATAATGTTGAGACACCCAGTGTCAAATCTGCAGAGATGTCACACTGTCACATTTCAACACCTCATCTTGACTTTCTCATCCACAAAAAAAAAAAGGGCTGAAAAGTTGGCTAAAGTAAAAATAAACAACGACCATATAAATGTATTTCTGCAGAATTACTAATCTTGAAGGGTAAACTGATTACATCTCCAGGTAACATTCAGAAAGATCTTCTGTCCTTACAAAAAAAATATCTATTTTTTAAGAGATGTACGTTAAAATCAGGCCAACACCAGCTTGCCAGGCTCCTGATTTTCTTTACACTAAAAAAAAAAAAAAAGAAGGGGAAAAATCAAGGAAGTATATTTGTGGTTGCAGAAAAAAAAAAACCTAACAGAAACAGAACTACCTCACACTTGGTGCTGACAGAAACTGATCTGGCACATCAGCCTGTATTACTAGTTAAGCCCACTGACTGCGACACAGCTGGACACTTAATTTTTAGAAGTTTGAGGATTGTATCCTTGTTTTTTATTTCTCTTTTTTGAAGAAACACTGCTGGAAAAGATTAAGAAGTAAGGCATTTACAAGGTTTATTGGAGAACGGTTTTAGCAAGGGGATATGCACACCCCACAATAAAAGATTATGTATAGTATATCTAGCACTTCACTATGCATTTGCTGAAGATATTTACAATATGTTTTGATTTCCATTTTTAAAAAGTCCATTTTGACTTAACAAGGCAGCAGATACAGCTTTCAATGTTCCAGAAAGCTTTTAACTTGAACTAGAGGGAAGAAATCTGACTGTCAAAGCCAGGTCAATTTATAACGAAAACATCTTCAAATTTGTTAACTGAGACTTTCTGACTCGAGTTGAAAAGACACAATTCCTTTACTGCATTCAAAGACACTGTAGTGCAAGAAATCTGTTTAAATTAAAAACCCCTCACCCTCATTTCTATACTCCACAGTCCGCAATCAACCTGAAACCAAAACGTTCCCACAAGTCATAAAACAAAGCAGCAAGTGATGGGGAATTAAACTTTTCAGCCACACAGAATTATACTGACATTAGAAAAAATAACCTCACATTAATATGCCCATTCACATGAAACAACAGAAGTGATTATTCCTGTGTGCCAAACAAAAATGTAACCTGTTTTTCTTTTAAAGCAGAGATACATTTGTATTTTGATTACGATTACAGCACATCCTCAGTGCACTTACAGAACAGGCTGGCCAACAAGGTATTTTCTGTAAGGTCACATCTGAAAAAGGGACTGTTTGAAAAACCACATCTGACAGAAAAAGAGATCACCCTAACATTTCTAACATCCTGATGTGCCCTAAACATTCTTTATAAGAGAACAAAAGTGCATCTTTCAGAATTTTGTATCATGAAAAGAAGAAATCTATGACACTGCAAAACAAATTAGGTTAAAAATAAACTAAATTATTCATTAAGTTGACTTTGTAGTTTCAAGTAGCTTTTGTTTGGGGTTGGGAATATCAGAAGGCACTGAAACCAGAGCTACCTCATTCTTCCTATGATAACAAATCTGCCTGCAACAATTGTATTATTTGCAGTGACTCAGCACTATGGAAGATATGTGTGCAAACCCACGAAAACAGTAAGTCAAAATCCTACTGATTTCATCCTAGCTTTGGACATCAGCAATGAAAGAGTCACACAGCACTGAGGTATCAGCCACATCAAGCCAAAACCCACAGGCACTACAAAGCGTGGTTACGCTCATGCTGCCTCCCTCATTCCATTTACACCTAATATCCCCCCACCAAAAGCTCCTGAATCCAACAAAAAAGCACATTCACAGAGACATCTCTTCTCTTTTCTGATCACTTATTAATAAAAAAAAAAGCTAGAACAAGAACATATAGGCAGTTGAAGAAAGGATCATGTGGAAGCTTTACAAGGAATCCCTGTGTCTTTTAAGAGGCAATCTCACCCTACTACAGACAAAAAACACCGCAATATAATGTTAATCACAACATTATAATCTGACTTTACTTATATATTGTTGTTTGTGATCCACTAATAGGTGGCTTGTTTGCCAAAATGACATTTTCATAATTCAAGAGGTGAATTTGCTTTCAGGTATAACCTTAGCACTTAATTTGGTAGGTTTACAATGCCTTGTTTGGAGATATATTCAGGATGTTTAGCCACAGAGTATTTATTTTATGGTTTTAGAATCAGTCTATCAGTTACATATAATCATAAAATAAAAAATAAAATAAAATCTGTGTGTGCCAAACCCGTTGGTTTCTCAAGGGACATGTGAATCCTCCTGCTGAGCTTGACAAGCACTCTGAACTACCAAATAAAAACAGAAAAAGTAGAAAATAAATATTCTGGATCTAAAGGAAGCTGTCAGCAGCAAGTGACTGGCTAAACATTAAGTCTTATGTCACACTCTGAAAGCTCAGAGTCCATTACTCTCCACACACATCCAGGAAGGTATTTCTTTCAGTTCCAATGCATTGTAGCTTCTGCATCCTCATGACACTAAGCAATAATTATGTTTCAAGAAAGTATTCACATTATTCCAAATCACATTTCTTCCGTGTCACTGAACTCCATTTACTCCTGTCTTACATGAACAGACCAGCAGAAGTGATCTTCTGATATCCAGTCCACCATTACTTTCTAACACTTCTTCCTACCCTCCTGCTACTAACATCCTTTACAAATCAATTCAAGGAAATTTACTGTCACCTATCTTAGACTACCTCTACTTTTTATCCTCAAAATGAATTATTAAGCCTGCACAATGTTTAATGCAGTTCAAGACATTCATGAGGTGGCATAATATAATTTCCAGTCCTATTGTTCTACAGATTTTATATGCAGCAGAGCTTTTCACTGAGTGTTTAGTTTAAAATTACCTTTTCTGTTTTTTCAGAGTCCTTTTGCCTTGTCCACAATAATTTAAAAGTACTGATATTTCTACAGGCCTTGCATTCTAGTGCTGGCATTTTCTATCTTGAAAACTCCACATTCATTCTCGGAAATAACATCAAGCAGTTTAATCCACTTACTTGCTTAAAAAACTTTAAAAACTGTAACAGACCAGATTTATTTTTTTTCTTTGCAGCAGAAAAAAAAGCTGATTTGCTATCATAATGCTGCCTCTTTTCTCTGCAATTTACATCAGCATTATTTTATTAGTATTACTATATTATTTAAACAAGTACATCCATGATGCTTTAGCCCCTTAATATGAAGCTGAGTAATTTTCTATCAGCTCAGCTTCCACTTGTTCTCTAAAAAAGAGGTGTTCTGGTCTTTCTAACTTGTTTGTCCATTACATCATTCCAGAACATCCTGTGCAGATATTTCAGCCACTCAGAATATTCCATCAAGTGTGTAATTCCTTTAATGTCTTTTATTTTTCTTGACTTGCTCACAGCCTACTAGGCTTGCTCACTATTCCCTCTGGTCTTCAGAAGTATTTAAACAAATACAATAAATTTAGCTATTTGCTGCTGCTCCTCAACTTCTCTTACGTTTCGAATTTACATTAAAGCCCCTAACCCTAAATCACATCACTCTTTTTTTTTTATCTGCTATATGCTATTTTGAAAAAATCTGATTTCAGTTTTTCAGGAGGGCATTGTTTTACATCCATTAACCACTCTTGCCACAGAAGTTACATTTGCCAACTTAAGAACTTGTTTAGTTGCCTTTAAAGGTACACTGTTCTTTTGTGTTCTTAAAGATACAAGTTAAGCCCCACATCTGTCCCCTCAAGAACTTGTAAAACACTTCAGAAGAAAAATTACACAAGCTTGTGCAGGGACAAACAGAAAGATTTTAAAGCAAGTCCGCAGATACAGTACTGTAAAACAAAACGTACCATTCTGTTCACTTTAGCTTATTCAACAGAAGGGGAGTAAATTAAAAAAAGAGAGAGAGAAAAAGAAAAGAGCACTGTATAGAAACACTGAAGTTGAAATAACACTATCAAATAACCTGCTTAAATAAACATTTATACTTAAAAGTTTCTATAAAGAACCTTTCAGAAACTGCTACAACTGACTACAGGATCTTTTAGTTCCTGTGGTGACTTCGGCCAGTGCTGCTGACATGGGCTGTTGCTGCCTTTCCCTTTCTAAATGGACTAAACTGGAACTTCTTCAGGAGCCAGCACTCAACTGAATATACAGGACCACATGCCAGCTCTGAAGTCATCAACACAGACAACATACCATCAGAAAAAAACAACGCAAGGCACATTGACAGCAAAAGGTGAACACCCTGGTACAGTGCTAGAATGGGAGCTGGGATGTAACAAAGACTCTGTTTTGAAATTGGGGGCATGCCAAGCCCCCAAAACAGTCACATCTCTCAGAAGTGAAGCATCACTGAATCTGTTTGAAAGACTGTGACAAGGAAACCCATGCTTAGAAAAACCTCTACTTCACATGTCATCTTAGATTACTGTGCCTCAAGCTACGATTCATTTTCCCTGTGCCTATGGGCATGTCTAAAGGGTAATTAAAAGGTGCAACCACAGTTCAAGTAGAAACTTCAAAACTTGTTTTGAACGAGCTAGTTCATGTGTCAATGCAGTTGGTAACACTGAAGGGAGAGCACAATGAAGTTGCAATACAAACAAGGCCAAATACACAAAAGATTAGCCTGATACAACCTATTAATTTACACAGTGCTCCATTAACTACTTTATTCTAACTACTAATTGCCAGAGGTATGTACAAAATAGCTTTAAAATAAATAGTTTCCACGGATAAAGTTGCAATCCCATTTCCTCAGAGCTGATAGACATATCCCAACTTTGTAAAGTCTTTCATTAACATCAAGCAGTCAGAGCAGAAAATACGCCAGCAAACAAAAAAATCCAGAGGAACAGCAGCTTGAATAAAGGATAAAGGGACCATTAAACACAACCATTCAGCACCATTTGGGAATTCTGCAGAAACAGCAGCCCGGTATTTTCACAGCTCATGACGTATCTTTTCAGCCCGGAGTTTCAGTTTTCATGAAACGCCCTCAAGAGGCAAAGCTTAAAATCATTGTTACATGGACTGCGCTACGGGCAACGCAGATTTAGAGACTATGAATGGGACGAGTTTCTGTTGGATATAAAGTCTCTAGAACAGGACAACAGGAAACGGCTACCAAGAGCAAACCCTTCATCGCATACAGGCAGTCAAAGAAATAATGCTGTAGGTGAGATAATGCGAGGCTATGTTGCGATGATAGCAGGGAGAAGACAAAGCTTTTTTTAAGATCAACTAACACCACTACGGAAAAAAGAAAAAAAGTACAAGCTTGGAAGATCCAGGAGAAAGTTTCCCTTCCCCTTCCCCTCCCCCGTCACAGAATCAGTTAGGTTGGAAAAGACCTCTCAGATCATCGAGTCCTACCTACGAACCAACACCACCATGTCAAATAGACCATGGCACTGAGTGCCACGTCCAGTCTTTCCTTAAACACCTCCAGTGACAGTGACTCCATGATCGCCTTGGGCAGCCCATTCCAATGCTTAACAACCGTTCTCGTGAAGAAATTCCTCCTAATGTCCAAGCTAAACCTCCCCTTCCGCAGCTTACGACTATGTTCTCTCGTCCAGTTGAGGCCCTGCCTCTGGTGGCACCCCGTCCCGCCGAGCGAGCAACAGCACCGGGACAACCCGTCCCCGCGGCACGGAGTTATCCGACTCCGCTCAGCCAACCCTGGTGACTTCCAAAGCCGAAGCGCGGCCCCGCCACCGGCACAAGCCAAGGGAATCCCTCCAGCCACAAGGGGCCTCTCCCTCGGCAGGGCAGGACCGGCTCGTCTCTCCCCAATTCCCCCACGAGGTTCCCTGTCTCGATCCCGGCCCACGCGCGCGCCG
>VZRN01001939.1:2361150-2398853 GCA_013397935.1 Dasyornis broadbenti
CGGCACCCCCCCGGCCGGGCCGCCCCTCCCTCCCCTCAACAACCCGAGCCGCCGGCAGCCGATCCCCACCCGTCCCTCCTCCCGCGGGGACGCGGCCCCGTGCACCGCCCGGCTGCCGTCAGCCCCGCTCCGCCGAGGCCAAGGTAACAGGGCTCCCCCCCGGCCCCCGTACCTGCTGCCGGCCCAGCGCAACCCTGCGCTGTCTCCTCTCGGGCCCGAGGCGCGCGAGCGCCGCTCCCTCCCTGCCTCCCTTCTTCCCTCCCTGCCTGCCCGGCGCTGGCTGGCGGCGACAATGCGCGCACGCGCGCGGCGTGCCGCGGCGCCCTCTGGGAGGGAGAGCCCTTCCGGCGAGACCGGCCGGCGGCGGCGGCGCCCTCCTCAGGACGGCGCGGCCCCGAGGGAAAGACTACGACTCCCGGCAAGCAGCGCGCGCCCTCGCGCTGGCGCGCCTCTCCCGCTACGGGGCATGCCGGGAGTTGCAGTGCGACAGGCGGAGGCGCCGCGCCCGGGAAGGTCTGGGGTGCGGGGAGGAGTTGTCGCGTCCCTTCCCCGCCTGAGAGACGACGGCGGCCTGCTGGGTGCGTCGCGTGCCGGGACACGGAGGCGATGGCGGCGATGGCGCAGCAGTCGCTAATGTCACGGCGGTCTTAGGCCGCAACATGCCGTCCGCCAGCGCCGCCGCCAGGGAGCTTCGTGCAGGGAAGCAATGAAAGGAGCGGGGCAGCTCCCGGGGCTGCTACGGCCCAGGATAGCGCAGCTGCTGATACTTCCACTTTAATTAATTCAGGTCCCGTAGCGGTGGCCTCGGTGTCACCGCAGACCGCGTCACTACGGGTGCGGCGAACAGCGGAGCTATTTCGCTGTGCCGCGGGCGATGCCGGGGCAGCCACAGACACAGCGGCGGACGCTGGCCGGAGAGTCAGCACGAAAAGCCACCCCAGCTGCGGGTCAGCCGCGGTGTATGAGGCGACACACACGTACATTAGATTGTGTGCCACAAGCGGCCCCGCACACCCGCAAAGGAGCACAGGGTGATGATGGCAGGAGGGGGAGCCCAAGCAGCACCTGCCAGGCTGCTTCCAGGCCCATCCCAGGAGCCATCAGCATACTAAAGCCCATTTCGAGGGGCACAGAGACACAATGGCAGATAGGAGCCCAAGTTAAGGACTCAGAGAAAGGGAAACCCTGTCCAGCCCCCTCCCAGGGGAGCCTCAGCCCCAGAGCACCTTTAAGATTGGGGGTGTCACTGAGTTCAAGGGTCTGGAACACAGGACAGACTGCAGGGGAAGAGAGTTTGGTGGATCACACAATATTCATTAGGGAGTGTTTAGGGCAGGAAGCAGGGGGTGAGCTAGGTGACATAGAGAAACAAATACAGCATACAGGAATAAAAAGGGCCAGTCACATGTAAATGGTTTGTCCATGTCCTGCATCTGATCAGTGCTGCCTATCGTGTCTTCTCATTAAACTTTCGCATTTTGCCCCTGGGTGAGGAACTTGTGGCCAGAGCACCACAGGGAGTTGGCTAATGGGGGCCTGGAGAGGTTGGCATCGAGGGGCAACTACTGGGCAGTGCCTGAGCTCAGCTCCTGGAAGGAGATACACAGTACAAATGTGTGAATACTTATATATATGTACCTATTTACGCAGATGCTCACTAGTTCACCTCCATCCTGCTCAGCTGGAGCAGGGAGTGATGTGAGGCTGCCGGTGCTGTGTGTGAGTGCTCTGTGTGGCTAGATGTGTAATCTGTGTCCTTGTGTATTTGCGTAATTGGTGTATGTGTGAATTTGTGCATGTGTCTGTTGGGAATACAAACCCAGCCTGGTTATTGCTTGGACATGGGCATGGAGCTGCAGCAGCCTCACCTCTCTAAAGCTACCAGATCTCAGTCAATTTTCCCATTTCAATAGATACATATATTTGTGTTCATATATACATTGGTATATTCATAGGGCTTCATATAGAAGCACGGCATTTCTACCATAGAAATGAGATAAGATAGATTAAAGCAGACAGGCAACACCTTTTATCCAAAGCATTTGCACAAAAACGTAAATAATAGTTCCACTTTTTTTCAGGGATTTCACATTTCTTTCACACTACCTAAGCACACCTATAATGCAGCAGGAGGTCTGATTACAATATTGGTTGGCATTCCTGATATACCTTGAGTAAATTAGCACAGATATTGGTGGCAGCAGAGATCTTCAGGTTCTTCTGGTTTTGATAAAAGTCTAGTTTCAGATGCAGCTGAGCTAATGGTACAAGGATGAATTCCTGTTTCCTGTCTCTCTGCTCTTCTGCTCCCTCCTCCCCACCAAGTGTGTATTTTCAGGCATGGTGCACTATGTTCATTCTGCATGTCTTGTGATAACCTGCCCTTAACAGCCACCACAGATGATGCGACGCCTTTTTGGATCACAGTCATCACCTGCAGGCAAGGATTTGCAAAACTTGGGGCCTTGTGTTAGGTGAGGCTGTGAGGCAGCATACCAGAGAGACAGAAGCAGGTCCAGGCTGTCTAGGTCTGGCTCATGGAGCAAGGCATAGAAACGGCAAAAAGCACCACCAGAGTTCAAACTGAAGGCACAGAGGTGTGAGCCCAGGCTGACATCAGGTTCTGGCAAAATTAAGACAGAAGGTAGCTTCATTTCTGACAACTTCTGAAGCCCTGAGTATTTTTGTAGTCTGGGTTAATTCCTCTGGAGGGAGTTTACTCCTAAACCACAATTTTGAGAAGAATTTTTCTTCATACTAAAGCAAGCAACACCCCCAGCATGTTTTTAAACACAGCCTCAAAAGATGACGACAACATTGAAGGCTGATGAATGACCCTGAGATGGGGGGTGAATGGTGGAAATGGACAGAGTAAACAGATCTGTCATCATGCTGTGATTGGGTTAAATTCGAGTTTAGGCATATTACCCGTGGCTCTTGTTTTCCCCAGTGCAATGGGATGCCAGAAAATGGTATCACGATAGTACAGCCCTTTCTAAAAAAGGCCACGGAGCCAGACTGCTGACCATATTTGGCTCTACTAAATTGCGATTGGCACCGGCAAGCCTTGGTTGTCACCCACTGACATTTTGTTCAGCCCTAAAAATGAAAACAGTTGCCTGCTCTGTTTCAAGCCATGAGAGTCACTGGGGACTCACAGATAGGGAAGAGAAAGATAAGACAAAGTAACAAGTTCATCATGACTTAGAATCTCCAAGCCACCGCAGCCAGAAGAGTTGCTCTGTGTTTCTGAGGCGGTGAGAGGTGGCTACGTATGGCAGCAGGGTCACAAGGGATGTCTGCAGCCAGTTGGGGTAAGCACCACCCAGGGAGAAGCAGCGCCTGCCCAACATCTGCACCCCTGAACCTCACGGGCATGTACAACCTGAGTATACTTACATCAGTATGAAATGCTCACCCATGGAACTCACCATGAAATGCTTTCATGCATCCATGCCTACAGTAAAACATGACTGCTCTCCTTTGCTCCTTTGCTTCCCCAAGTTTGGCTGACGAAGCGTGACACT
Organism: Dasyornis broadbenti; assembly: GCA_013397935.1. NCBI lineage: Eukaryota > Metazoa > Chordata > Aves > Passeriformes > Dasyornithidae > Dasyornis > Dasyornis broadbenti. Next base: position 2,364,678 of record VZRN01001939.1, read on the forward strand.
GGGATCTGTACCCTCAGGCTTGCTCTTCATGGCTGGTGGGACCTTTTCACTGTGCAGTGGAGGGACTGAAGCTGTGGAGTCTCCTGAGGGTCCCCAGGAGGAGGGCAGGCAGATCTGCCCAACTGCTCAAGTCTGGACCATTCCTACTCTATGTCCACCCTGCCTGGACAGATCAGAAGCCCACCATTGCTGTGTGTGCCAGCTGCTGCATCTGGTGACAATGGGAACTGGGTGACAATTCCAACAGCAGAAACCACAAACTGGTGTGGGCTCCAAGGGGAATTAAGTTGTAAAGGGCAAACCTCCATCAGAGAGCACAGCAGGGAGTTGATACAGGGCTGGGGAAGGGTTTTCATCTCATGCAGGGGGCACAGAGTATTATTGGTTCTGTCTCCTCTCTTGCATGTGAAATGTTGCTCCAGGAGTGACAGTGTTAACAAATACAGTGGAAGACACAGCTCTGTAAGCTGAGCTACGCAGTCACATGCACAGGTTTTATTTTTAACATCCCAAAACTACTTGATGTTTCTGCCTGGGCTTGCTTTGTGTCCTTATGTTCTCTTTCTTTGCTTGCAGTTCTCCCTCACCCACCTCACTTCAGCCCAGCTGAGCACAACCAGGAGAGAAGTGTTTGGTACGTGCACAGGGACTCTATGATCAAGGTAAGGCTTTGTAAATAGAATTGGAGTCTTTTTTTTGACAAACCTTATGCAATGTAATGGTTACTGTAGTGAGCTATGAAAATCAAGACATCTTCAAAACAGCCTTAGTAATTAAGATGAAATAAAATAATCATGAGATGTCTTAAATGACACCCTACAACAGAGGCAGCTGGTAACGGTGAACACCTTTGTGACATACTACTCTAAAAAAAACAAAAACCTCCATAATATATTCAGTGAATTAGCCACAGTTTGCAGCATTGTATCCAGGATTTTTAAAAACTAAGATACTGATTGTAAGAGGGGATCTTCAGCAGTAGGTCAGATGATAAATCAAAAATTCAATTTCTGTAATTTTCAGGAAACTGGGAGAAGACAAGGAGATACAGTAAGGGTCAGAGGAGAGGCAAGAGCAATCTCTAAACAAAAGTGCGTAGACTTAAAATCTAATTAATTTTGTAGATTGAGACTGCAAACTTTATGTTGGCAATCTAGACTGAATGAGTGATGAAGTAAGAATTACAAGAATTACAGGTACTACTGTACCATTTAACCTTGTGCCTGCTTAGCAACTTTTATTCATTAAGCTCCTTTGGTTTTGTTTTATGACTTAGATCTTAACCAATAGCTCTGAGATTCTCTACACTGGGTACCTTTCAGAAAAGCACATTAATGAGATTGTTACCAGAGCATAAAATAGAACCTGATCCTAAAGAGAAAACATGGTTTGGACCATTCCCCCCTTTTTTTTTTTCTCCCTCAAAGTGCAGCAAAACTGGACCTATTATTTTAAAGCACTTGCTGAACTCAAACCAAGACCAAACCCATTTCCTAGTTCATGTCCTAGATACCAATGCAAAGTGAGAGTTTGCTTGCCTGAGTCTCTACCAAGGACAGCACAGGGACCCCTGACATGTCCAAGGAGTAGCAGAGCAGCTGTGTCACAGCCTCCTGTCCTGCCTATCTCCCAAATGACTCCACAACATGCCCTGGACAAAATGCTGATGCTGGGCTGCCTTGCACAATGCCACCAGCCCAGGGTACTATTTCAGTACGTGGAATTTTTGGGTGGGTTTTTCTCAGGTGAGCTATGGCTTCATTGCAGCAGGTAGCGAGGAGCAAGAAACATTGCTGATCCAGGTCTTTTAGCAGGGAGTGCAGTGTGGGGTTCCCACCAGCTGTGACCTGTGTCACCTGTGCCTCGCTACTCCGAAGTGTCCCTGCTCCTCCTGTAACAGCTCTAGTACATTTCACCAGTCCGAAATCACACAAGCAAGTTTTGGTGCCACTTTACTGCCTGTGTGCAGCACAGATTTTCCAGGAGAGAGGGAGGTGCAACAGCTTCTCTTGATCTCCACAGTCCTGCATGTCAGGTGTAGGGAGCTGAGGAGAAGATGATGTGCTGCTGTGAGAACCTGAGCAACAGGCATGCTCTGGAAGAAAAATAAGGAGCATGGATTGAAGTCTTTGCCCAACTGATGAACTATACTGTGAATTTACTCCATTCCTGACATTTTAAAGCATTTTTTTTTTCAGTATAAAGCAATTCCAACCTGTTCAGTAACTCTGAAATAGTGATTATTGCCATGAAACACCACAGCCACAGCCAGATAATCCCCAGGTAGAAAATACAGGCAGTAGCTTCATAATTGTCACAGCTTCATCCTTCTGTTGTTGGGCTTATCCAATAAGTCAGTTATTTCACAGAAAACCTTATCCCTCCTCCCTTCTTATGCTGAGGATTAGAAATTCACTAGGATTGCCATGGAATCCAAGTGCCCCTATAAAATACATATTAACTTGTTCAAGGTCACCTCAAAAGTAAGTCTTGCTCATGCTCACTAGAATATTATTGGTATTATTGATGAAATTTTCATCTACACCTTTTATTCTCCCTTTCCACCTACCCTGAGCTGTACCATATTCACTGCCTGCCTCATTTAAAGCTTGTCTGGCAATTTTATATGCAAGATCACTCTGAATGCCAACTGCAGAGCAGGAGTGCCACGAAGGACAGTAATCCACTGTGCCTAATGCCAAGGGGGTCATTCAAGCTGTAGCTGTCCCTGCTGTGGCTGTTGAAGTGTGGAGTTTGACTTACTTAGAGGTCCCTGAGATTCCAGGTGGTGGCATTCTTGGATTTGCTTTTTATTTTGTGTCTAAGGACAGGACTTAAGAAAACTTGGGCTCCTGAGACTCATGTATACATGCAGTACAGTATGATTTCCAATGCCATGGAGTTTTTATCCTCAGCTCTAAGAAATAAAAATACCTGTTTAGCAGAAGGAGACCCAAGCGTGATTTCTTGACAAGGTTGTTAAGCAAGTAGTCTTTGAGGAAGAGCAATACATGAAAGGAAAAGAAAATCACTAGTTTAAGACTTACTTGGTATCCTAGAAAATGTGATTCTACAGCTGGCTCTGACAGGGTTTTTGTGCAGGAGGCATACAACTGCAAGTGAAACATCAGAACCTGAGCATCTCCATGCTTGGCATGTGTATTTACTTATTTGTATAAAATACTGTATTTAATTCTATATATTTTCATCTTTCTAAACCTTAATTCCACATATACCAAATAGAAGCAACAGTATTTTTCAACCTCAAGTGCACCTTTAGTACTGCAAAGATAAATTCATTGTTGTGAACATGATCAGATCTAAGATAGTAAATATACTGAAATGAAAATTCTTATACTGTAAGAAAATTATTAACTGTATTCCCCTCAAGATTTCAGTATGATAAAAAAGAAATAAACAGTATATTCTAGGTAACAAGGATTAAAAGAGATAGAGGACAGTGCCTATCTGCCCTATACACTTCACTAAAAGTATTCACATTCCTTCTGTCGTAACATTATATATAACTTTAACATTCTTGGCTCCAGCATTTAGATATGAACTTTCAAGAGATTTTTTTGGGAGCTTGTTATCATGATGTAAAATTTAGAAAGATTGTTTTATGTTCATTTGCAATCTCATCTCAGAGGCACTCTTTAGGGTCATTATCTGGGGTTTCTGGTGGCCCTTTTTGATGTTACTTCAAAATGAAAGGCATCCCTTCATTCTGTGCAAAGAGCCGAGGTACCATGTATGACCTTAGTATGTCAAATGATCAGTCATACAGTCACATGTAGTACATGCCAAATGAGAAAACACTTATATTATTTATTGACTGCAACTGAATTAAACATATATCTCCTGAAAATAAATTTTAATTTGTTTATAAGCTGTAAATTATTATGACTGAACAGGTCCACTCCAGATACAGACATAGTTGCAGTTAAAATAGCAGCTGTATATTTTTAAACCTTACTTGATTTGATGTCATGATGGTCTAAAAAAAGATTTACCAAAGTGGACAGACTGTGGACTGTCATATGCATTCTTTCTTTACACAGTAGCTTGAACATGATTGAAGTACTCATTTCTGGTTTGATTTTTTTGTTTCCCAACCCAGATCTTAAGAAATTTTGCGAGTTGCAAGGAATCAAGAAGTGCATTTGTTTAGAGAAATGTTTTGTCACCTGACATATCTCTGTGTCACCTGCCTCTGGATGTTATGTATCAAACCTACAGAGGCAAAAATTTGTAAACTTTCTGCTGAGTGTTTTGAAGCTTTTTAGTTTGTGTACTTGCAATAATACCACCAACTAAACCACAGAGCTAACTAGATCATCAATTAAAATACAGAGCTCCTGATTACTGGCATGTCAGAATAGAAGAAGCATTCAAACCCTAATAAATATCAGAAAAAAACTCTCTGTCCCTTCTTCCTGTCCTCTATGTTCACAGATTTGACAATGAGAAGAGAGGCATAGATATCTTTTGTCTGAAAAGAACAGCATATACAAGTTAAGAGATGAGGTAAACTCAACTAAAAAATGCCTGAATAATGAGGAAGACTGATTCTGCATCTGAATGCTGTGATATGGTCACTTTTCATAAACAAAGCATGTATTTTGTTTCTCTACACATGATTTGGATGGGGTTTATTTCAGCACACAGCAATGTGAAAGCAGGCTTCTCTCCAGAAACTTTGCCATCAGTCTTTTCTGTGTTTTGGAGAACAGTAAGGCCTATGCCTCTGATGTAGTTTTTTTTTTTATAAATTATTTCTCCCCAAGAGTTACTTTTGCAGTGGAAAGTATTGTTCACACAGTCATGTTTTTATTGCGGTGTAATGTACCCAGCCTTCCTCTGACCTTATGCAAGTCATGGCTAGGACTATTTTTAGAGATTATATTTGCAGCAAAATGCTACAAGAATGAGAGCAGCAAGGATGCTGCCAATGTGAAATAAATCCATCTGCATCTCCTGCTTGTCTGAGCTGCATAAAAGTAGATGTAACTAAACAGCCTAAAGCAGGACAGGTGCCAGCCCAAACCACCTGTATTTAAGGGCTTGGTGTGACTGAGGCCACCCTGGCCAACACCCTGGTGTCACCGCTGTGCAGAAGCCAATGCTTCCCAAGGCAAGGCAGGGACGTTGTAATGGGGAGTCACAAAGTATTTTCTGCATTGCTGTCTTGAGCTCTTTCCCTGCGAAGGTGAACGTACCTGGGCCTTATACTTGAGAGTGTAAGTTTGTCTCTGAGTAAAGGGACCACCAAGGGTGTGTTCCTTTACTCTGCAGGGCCGAGAGGGAATGGGATTGATTCATTAGGAGGTACAAGCAGGTATTGATCAGCACTGGAAGTTGCAAAAGATGAAACAAAGTTGTGCTGAGCAACTAATGCTATGGGTTCATGAGGATGCCCATGCACACCAAACTCACAACACACTCAGAACTGCAAAGCAAATTGATTTTATTAGTTGCATTAACAATATATACATACAGACCCCTGGATTTTGGAGAAGCTGCTGAGCAGAAGGAGATAGAGCACAGCTTCTGAGCTGGAGGGGCAGGAAAGGAGCGCACCTTCAGGGCGTCTTCTGGATGAAAATGGTGGGCATCATGGCGTCTGTCCCCTCCACCCCAGCACCACACCTTATATCTTCTCCTCAGGAGTGGCCACTTTCAACATCATCTCACACGGGACCAACGTGCGAGATGAGGTTACAATGGCCCATGGAAACACCTCCATGCCAACAATGGCTTATTGTGCATTGTTCCTCACTCACAGGATAAATCCCACCAAGTGACTGATACACAGTTACATTTCTGAAGGTTAAAATCCTACCAAACTAACAATAAGATCTTCTAAGGTATCTTGTTGATGTGCACAACAGTGGACCAAATATGGCAGGGCCTTAGACACATCTTCGGCCCCTGACACAAACGCACATCAAATTCAAATGCAAGTGGTTTTTAGTGCAGGGACAAACATTGCCTTTTCCAGTTTTCTCTTCTCCAGTGTTGTTCATGACTTCCACTGCTAGGGTGTGAAGGTATGAAAGACAGAAAGCTAAGAGAGTACCTTCAAGGAAGGGATAGGAAGCTCTTCACATAGCATCTCTTCCCCTGGAGCCTGAGCTCACTTCCTCTGCAGCACAGCTCTCCTCAGGGCTAGGTCACTTAAGCCTGGGGTTGAAAAAGAAAACACATCTAGGTAAACACTGCTGTGTTTTCTTTAACCTTAGGAAAAATAAAACAAAGTCTAAATGATTTTACTACCGGTATCTGTTTTTTCTCGGAGCCAAATGAGAGTCTCTTTGGCCTATGGTAGTTCCTATTGAATGAAATTTATGGTGGGGAGATCTGTCAAAAATCTTTTTCCTATTTTCACATAAAAAAGAAAAGCACCCTGCATCCTGTTTGGAAACAAAACTCAAGTTCCTCCTTATCTTTAGCTTTTTCTCTTCCACAAAGATTTGCAGTGATTCCAGAACCAAGCTGAATTACAGCTCCTATAGTAAGGAGCAGGAAGTCAAAAGCTGGGAGTTTGCTACTTGCAGTAGGTCTTCTTTGGGTCAAGTTATTGATACCAGTTGAAGGCATCCAGGGAAGTAGCTCCATGTAGTGAGTGAGCAGCCTCTAGTTCTGTAATCCAACAACTGGAGTGTAAGGGTAAATCAGGAAAACAGAGTAAAGAACGCCAAGGAAATTAACCCTTACCAAGGCTGTTTTGCACCCTGGGAACTGGGGTCCTGAAGATAATTCTCACTCTTGACCTTGCTGTGTAGAGCAAAGGGATGTTCATTTGTGCAACAGTCATGTCTTTGTGCCAAGATGAGGAGATGCCTAGGCCAAATCTAGAGAAGAAAAAGGAATATCATTTTTCCTACTCAGTGCTGAGGAAATGGGATGCTCCTTCACTGTGCCCCTAGCAGTCTTGATTTCAGTAGCCTGGTGAAATTCTGGGACAGAAAACAGCTCGTACCCTGGCTGCCTGAGCTAACTAGTAAGGACCTTATTTATATCAGTGCTGCTACGAGGCTACGCTGTATCAGAGTGGGGATCAGAGGTGATATGTGACTGCATGGAGCTGGCAGTCACTTTCTCACAGCCTTTTTCCCTCTAGAAGTGCATGTGAGCACCTCATGTGTAGACACCAAGCATGGGCATGGAGGGTCTGAGGCCATCCTTGCTCCTTCAGGCAATAACTCTTGTCTTCTTGTCTTTGCCACACGCAGCACCGGGCCCAGAAAACTCCCCCTGGGCAACACAGGCACTGTGAGCGATGTTTCAGCCGGCACTGCTGCGCCCCCATTGAGATCTCTGTGTCCTGCATGGTGATCAGCTGCCGCCTCCATTGTGGGGCCACCTTCCACATGTGCAAGGAGGAGGAGCACAAATTACTCTGCCCCTTGGAGCAGGTGTCCTGCCTCAACTCGGCCTATGGCTGCCCTTTCTCCATGGCCCGCTTCAAGCTGGGGAAGCACCTCCAGGTCTGTCCAGCCAGTGTTGTCTGCTGCTCGATGGAGTGGAATCGCTGGCCAAATGTGGATTCAGACACAACCCTGCACAAGAATATTATGAAAGAGACCTTGAACGAAGAATGTCTAGACACAGCTTTGGCACTCAGAGACCAGAAGATACTTTTCAGGACTTTGAAAATAGCTGAATTATTTCCAGAGTGGAGGAAAAAGGATGAACTGAAAGAACTAATGGATGAAGCCATGGGTGGTGAAGCAGGTGCTGTGGGAGGAGCTGCCTGTGGTTCCCAAGAGGGCAATGACCAGTTGTCTGAGCTCAGCCAACGTGAGCGGGAAGATTTGGCAAAGGACAAAGAGGGAATGGATCTGGGGAGTTACAAAACCTGGGAGAACATTTTCAGCAAAGAGCTTCTGGCTTGCCAGGTAACGGGTTCAGCAACCAGCACAGGACAAAAGGTGGAGGAGGCTTCCAAGAAAACAGCATCAGCCCCTCATGCTGCCAGCTCCACAGAGAAGGCAAAGGAAGCACCCGATGGTACAGGAGAAGGAAAGGGCCAAAAATCAGAACAAGTAACGCCAAGTAGAGAACTGAATGGACTAGCTCCCTGGCAGGAAGGGGTCCTGGAGAGGCTGAAGAAGGAAGTTGGTGTAGCTGATTACAACATGTATCTGGTACATCATGGGGGAATGCTCATCCGCTTTGGCCAGATGGCTGCTTGCACTCCCAGAGAAAAAGACTTTGTCTACGGGAACTTGGAAGCCCAGGAGGTGAAGACTGTCTACACCTTCAAAGTGCCAGTTAGTTACTGTGGCAAAAGAGCACGACTAGGAGATGCACTGGGCCACAAGATGCCAACTTCAGACAAGTCAGTGGATACCTCAGAACTGGGAATAAACCTAGAAGAACTGCCCAAGACAAACATAATTGAAGCCACACTGCTGTGTGCTCTGGAAAAAGAGCTGAAAGGCCATGAGATCTCTGAAGCAAGAGGTATTGATGGACTCTTTGTGGATTTTGCAACACAGACATATAGCTTTCCTTTGGAGCCCTTCTCCTCCAGTGCAGTTCTAGCAGATATTCTGGATGAAAACAGCCCACCAGAACTGCACATGGAGCTCTACACTGAATGTGTAACCAGAAGACACAACAAAAGCAGTTCAGCTTTCACGTTCACTTGTAGTCATTTCTTTAGGAGGGATGAGTTCCCATCCCACTTCAAGAATGTGCATGCTGACATCCAGTCATGCCTGGATGGATGGTTCCAGCATCGCTGCCCACTAGCGTACTTGGGATGTCCTTTTGTTCAAAATCACTTCCGCCCTGAGGGACTTAAGGCCAAGGTTATTTACAGCAAGCCTCTCAAGACATTTGCTATTAAGCCAGAGGTAGACACCCTTCTTGCTGAACCAGGAAACTGCAATTCCACAGTGGACAGTCGAGGGAGAAATAAGGACTTGCTGAGCAGCCTCCCAGTGGAAGTGCTTAAGTACATTGCAGGATTCCTGGACAGCTTCAGTTTATCTCAGCTATCACAAGTGTCAGTGCTCATGAGGGACATCTGTGCCACTCTTCTTCAAGAGAGGGGAATGGTCCTGCTGGTCTGGGAGAAGAAAAGATATTCCCATGGTGGTACTTCGTGGAAAGCTCGCAAAAAGGCAAGTAACTGTGACACTGGGAAAAAGAGTCATGAGTTCTCTTCAGATAAAACACAAGAATGGCAAGGAAAGCTGCATATAAGCATGCAGATGTGCGGAAGGTTCATGAGGTTGTGAATTTGCACAGGGGTTTGTTGTCAGGGGCCAGGGCTGTAAAGTGCAATATATCTAGCAAAAGTATGAAGGCGTAACTAGACATTTTCTGACTAGCTGAAAGTTCCCACTCAAACTCATCTTGGGTGATCCATTTGCCTGTGCACCATTTGTAGGCACTGGGAACTAAGAAATCCTGATATTTAAGCATTACACATGGATTTCTGAAGAACTTGAAATTCATACTTTTTTGTTGTTGTTCTTTACAAGCCCATCTAGGATATGTCAAAATGCTTTAGAATGCCAAAAAGGAAAAGAACAAGGAAACACGGCTGTGAAAGGAGCTCAGGCATTCACATCAAACACCAGGGGCTTTCATAATTAGTTTCCATAGGATTGCCATGACTAAGGGAGCAGCTTGGGAATAGAAAACTGCCCTCTGCAAAGCTGGTCTCCCACTGTTTATGCTGGGGAATTACCACCTTATTGGCTGTTCAGGATTAGAAAGAAATACGTAGACACAGCTTAGTCTAAGTTGTAGCTGAACATTAGTTATTACAGGGATTTTTTTAGCTGAGAGCCTTGCAGCTGCTCTAACATCAAATCATAGAGCCATATAATCATTCAAGTTGGAAAAGACTTTTAAGACCATCAAGTCCAACCAATAACCTAACTCTGACAAGTCCACTGTTACAGAATACTGTTTGGAAGAGTAGCATGAGACTTCAGCCTAACCAAGCAAACAAGACAGAGATCTAAGAACAAAGAATTTAGAGATCCAGGAAAGACTCCCAGAGATTATCTAAGGACCTGGCTTTCAAGCAGAGCTGTGAAGATCTCTACCTATTGATTCTTATCAAATAGAAGCTTATCAATTAATGACTTATTAACATAAAGTACTGTCCATTAAGAAAAAACATGAAACGTGGTGAATTCAAAATCTGTGTAACAAAGTTTGGTGGCCACAAGCTGAATTAGCCCAATCCAAACAAGGAATTAGCCACTGAAATCATTTACTGGAGGATATGCCTTCCATCACTAAAAGGAAGACATTTCAGCTGCCCAATCATAGAACAACTAATTTCAGTTATTGTAGCTCAATTTCAAACCAGCAGCACTGAGTTTAAGGATTGTCCAGCCCCTTTCATGTTAGCTGTCTGTACTGGCCACGCAGGGATCTTGTTTCCAATGCACAGACCCTACTTGCAAATATTTTTTGTAATTATTCCGAATGTCTTTACAACTACACAGTGGTAATAGCTATGATTATTTAGGACTTGGACAGAATCAGGCAATCTTAAGCATGACCCACCCATATATTGTCCTTTTTCCCAAAGAAGAAACAATTTTTACGGAGAAGAACTCTACTATGACTAAAAATTAATTTGATTTAATGGTATACAGTGAATATTAAAGTAACTTAATTACAGGCATATCACTGCATGCTAGTATATCATTAAATAGTGCGTGGTATCACTGCAAACAGAATCAGAGAAGTTTAATTGCACATTTCTATTTTCTATGAGCTTGTATGTCCTCTAGGAATAACCTTAACCTTAGATTTCCTAGACTTTTCTGGAGTGGGATGACTAACAGCAGTGTTGTAATGTTAATTGGTTTGTAGTTGTCAATAGATGCTTTGGAAGGTCTTCATGAAGTCATGTTTCTTTGAGATATGTATCACACAGGCATGCTGTGGTCACTTTGCTTTATAAACATCTTGGATCACACTGCACATGTGATGGAATTTTCTGTAGAGGTGCAGTGGTCAGGTATCCTGACCTGAATTTCCTCATGCCCTGCTCTGGATTGACACCAAACTGTAGAATACTTAATGAAAGGTGATAACTAAAGCAGCAAAACCAGCAAGTACGAGATACATAACAATACAGGCCCCATTTTCACTTGTTATGCCAGGCCTGCAAATCAGATGTTCATTAGCGTCTCCAGAGTAATGCCCACCCGCTGTAAATATAGACAGGTATTTAAAATCCTCATTTTCTCTTTCCAATTCCTTTCCCCTCTCTTGCCTTAGATCTGGCAGTTCAGCAGCCTGTTCTCCAGAGTTCACAACTGGCAGCGCAATGATGTCCCAAGCATGTCGGAGCACCTGAGGAATTGTCCCTTCTACCAGGTGGAGCACAGGACGGACCCAGTGCTGCTGACGGGCATGTGCGAATCTCGGGAGCAGACTCGAAAGACTTTGGTCTCTACTTTCAAGCACAGAGTCTGAACAACTTGTGTTCCCTCTGCTTCCCCCTTCAGGGCTCTTGGGATGAAGATCTGGGAATTCAGGTGTAAAGATTGTTGCTTCCAACTCTCCTCTGGACGTACAAAATTGGCTTCTCCCCAGCTATGTTTGAAACATCTGCATTTTTTTTTCCTGCATTAATTTGTTAAAACTTCATCCACTGCTTACTAACATCACATGCTTTATGTTTCTGTTCCTGGTTTAAAACAGCATCTTGAAGAAAGCAATAAGGATCTTGTTTGACAACATCATTTTCACATCCTTGAAAGTAGGCTGCTGTTCCTGTGCTATGTGCCCAAGAGAAGCAAGAGCAGTTACTGTATTTAGCTTAGCTAGGTCTGAAACACTTTCATTTTGGACAGAAAGCCAAGTTCTTGGAGCACAAGTAGATGCCCTCCTGCCTGGCAGACCTAGGGACTGCTAACATGCTCTGAGACATGAGTAAAAGCAAAGGACACCCCAAAATTAAGTGAATTAATTAGAACTCCAGTGAGAACTCAGGAATTCACTGTGCAGCCACAGACCATCATTTAGGACCCTGACTCAGGCAAGCACACCTAGCTGAGTGCAAGCCCAAAGCTGAGCTCATGGAAGCATTCAAACCAAACCAATGCAAACAAACTTGCTCTTCATTAGAAGTAACCAAGTAGTAAACAATTTCAGAGGTTCAATTGACTTTTTATATTTTAAGGTAATAACTTTCTGTGTTTTATCTGAAAACTCATTAAAGCCATTAAAGAATATTTGAAGTCATTTTTAGAATGCTGTACCAACTCAGTTTTGCAGTTGTAAATTGCAAATTCTAATTGTAAGCAACTGAAAACAGGATGTCAAAGGAATACTGTTCTTTTCCATAAAAGAAAAGTCATTCAGCAACCCATTCAGTAAAAGTATGGATAGTGTTTACTTCAATTAAATGGGCTGGAGCATAAGTATCTTTTCTTTCTTTACAGAGCAGAAAAGTGATTAGGATTTGGTTTATTTTTGGATAAATACACTAACTTAAACCAGAACAGGCTTGTTGAGGCAACAGATGAGAGACAACAAGCATGTCACCAACAGTGTCTGTCTCATTACTGTATTTGAATCCATTTCAGTGGTGCTGGTCAGAAATGCCATGGATGTGGTGGTGGGTGGGATTCCTCTGAAATGGCCAAAAATTTATTTGGCAGCTTAGGACAGCTTCCAGCCACTGCACAGCCACAGGGCACTGACTCATCCCCTTTGTTTTTTAAGCTCATAGACAGAAGTGCGAGCTCAGGACATGAGGTCTGGCTTTCATCTCACTGTCTCGGGCAGGAGAACCTTGCTGGGAGACAGGATTATTTGCTGGCCTGGACCATTGCTCTCCTCACCTGGGCTGGCCAGGTGAAAACTGGCTCAGGCAGATGGATACATGTCAAACTTGTCATCCTCAATCTCAGCGCAGATCTGGGATGAGGTGGCCATGCAAGAAGGAGCCCTCTTGCCCAGAGAGGTTGCTGATAAACCTGAGCTGAGTGCTTGGTAATCAAAGGCATGAATTGCATGGTGACCAAAATCACTCTGAGTGCAGCTCAGCCTTGTCACCACTTGCAGCTTAAGTGGTCCCTGTGAGATTTTTAACCATATGAGGATGTTTTTCTTCTCCAGACACACACCCTCAGGAGCATGTTGTCTGAGCTGTGGGAACAGTGGAATAGTCCCAAGAACGGGAGAAGCAGCACTTACTTTTTTTTTTTTTTNTTTTTTTTAATGCTACTCTGTTTTATGCCCCTGGAGATCCTTTCTGGGAAGTCTCATAATGCTTTAGATGTGAAAATAAACTTCTCTGCACAGGTTTCCTGCAGAAAACACAAGTAGCATCCCAGTTTTATGAAAATGGAACTGAGGGAAATGGACACAGGGAACCTAAGCTGGACCAGGAGCAGTTAGAACCAGATCCTCTGATCCTTCATCCTGAGGCTTAAGCCACTGCACAAAAACAAACTGGCCATTCTTTAAAGTTGCTTACAAAAACTCTCTGGTCCTCAAAACATTCCATATAACATGAGTTGCCCAATATTATCACCTTGTTTTACCCAGCAAAGTTGACAGATGTGAAAACATATAGCCAGAATTACTAGACTTCCTAGGTCTCTGGGAAATCCTAAGAGAGCTAGAATTTCTAGGTTTCTACATGAGAGCCTCACTCTTCATATATCATGTACCTGATTTTGAAAGATGCTGAGCACCCAACTGTAGCTGCAGACCACAGTAGTTGCAAATGCATGTCAAAAAATTGGGTGCCAGTATCTATCCTGGGTACTTGAAAATGGAGTTACTTAAAATTATGGATAATTTGAGGAGGGAGGGAAAAAAATGATGCTTAAATAATAAGGTTTCAGAGTAAGTCAGTGTTCAAGGCTGGCATGAGACCATGAAAAATTGCAACCTGTGACCAATCTCTCACATGATCAGCCACTTAGCTACTGTAGACTGCTGTGGCTGCCCTGAAATTGTGGCTTATGTTAGGTGTGAATTTGACTCATTTTACCTTTACTGCCAGTGTCACCAGCACCACTGCTATTCTGCTCCTGGCTGCCTTCTGTCAGTTCCAGAGGATTTTGTTCTTGTCCCTCCCTGCTCCTGGAGATGGCATGACTTCAGTTCCAGCCTTATTACGATAGATCCTGCTTCTTCCCTGTGCAGGAGGTTCCTGAGTCACACTACAAAGGGGATGGTAATCCTGGAAATATGATGGTTGAAGGTGCAGATCAGAGTTAGGAATGTTGCAACCTCTACCCCTTGGGATCAGGCAGGGTGTACACAGAATAGGCAGAAGACTGGATCGTTTTCCTTCTGGTACTCCCACAGGGCACTCTGGAGAGACACAAAGTGTTCATTCATAGAGAGACATATTTCATCCTGTGAATCTATAGGTGTATTTCTGTAAACTGTAAATTTGGTTAAGTAACCTTCAGCACATCCAGTGGAAGCTGAAAATCCACAGTCATCTTCAGGTTAGTCCAGTTAACCTGGCCCTGGAAGAGGCAAAGCTGCAGAAGGAAGGGGAGATCACCCTTCAATCTCTGCATTCCCACCTGGCCAATGTCAGCAGGGAGCTGCTTCTCACTTCATCTCACCCTTACCAGGAGTGGAGAGCTGTGGGCTGGTGTCAGATGCAGTTTTATTAATCAAAAGGTCATGCCGAGGTAGCTCAGTGTTGATGGTCCTGCCCATTAGCAGAGTCAGCAGATTTAGGAGTTGGGAGGAAATGAATTTTTCTGCCCTGTGTATCTTGGTGAGCACTGTGCTGGCTTCTTTAAAAGGTGAAAGGCTTTGGTTTGGGTTCAGCAAGTCCTTAGCTCCTGGTTTAAGTTTGTAATTTGGCCAATAAAACTTTGGCCAAATTTCAGCTTGAGGGATTTGATGAGAAGAAACGAAGCATTTGATGTTTTTCAAAATGGGTCTATTGTTGTGGCAGAGTCTGAACTGGAAAAGGGGATCCAATTCCAGCAGAGCATTGAGGTTGTGCTCAGTCCAGCCTCCACACTCTGGAACTTCATGACCTTGATCTTACTTGTGCTGTCCACAAGTCCTATGAAGGGCACAAGCAATACTCCACACACTCCAGGCTGACATGTTTTGCAGTGTTTCCTCTTACTGGAAAAGTTGAAGTGCAATGAAGGGATCGTGGAAATCAGAAAGGTCAGAGCAGGACAAAAATGCTCATGACAAGAGAAGACAGGAAACAGAAAAGGTAATGGGTTTGGACAGAGAGACCTGCCTGCTTGTAGGTGTTGTGAAGAAAGGCAAGAGGAGACAGGTAAAAGGGCACAGAAAATACAGGAATTGAGATGTGCTGCCAAAACCAGAGGTTTACTGGATAAAGGCATTTCCTTGAGAAAGGCTCTGGAAATTCCCAATTGGTGCTATACAGTAACGTGGGGCAGATGATAATTTTTAAGGGGTGTAAGGGCAAGTGACCTACTGACATGTATCCTAAGTCTGGGTTTAAGGAATGAATTTTTTGATGGACTTCCAACTCTCAAAATTGACTGGGCACAGATAACATGAAGTTTATCTAAACAGTGCCTGTTATTTTGTGAAACTCTGTAACTCCTTGTTGCTTTCTTAAGAATAAAAATTCTTATGGTTTAAAAAAATCCATCAAAATGCAGGTCATAGCTTGTTGT
Organism: Dasyornis broadbenti; assembly: GCA_013397935.1. NCBI lineage: Eukaryota > Metazoa > Chordata > Aves > Passeriformes > Dasyornithidae > Dasyornis > Dasyornis broadbenti. Next base: position 2,380,313 of record VZRN01001939.1, read on the forward strand.
CTTCATTTCATCATATTAATATATGTTGTGCCTTCAAATCAGGTGTGGCAGTTTCTGTACCCTCATCTTCATTACACTCCTGTCCTCCGCTCCACTCTTCAAGATCATTTTCCTGGTTGAAGATTATTATTTATATTTGGTTTATATTTATTTCATTTTAACAAATATCTGTAGGTTTGACCACATCTTCTTTGCATAGCCACTTTCTCCTTCCCAGTTCAGCTATTTGCTTATATGAAAAACTATCTCTTCTTTTAAAAATCTACTTTCCAGATTGATGCTACGTTATATCTACAAACATTTGAAGAAAAGTTTTCTCCTTACCCTTCACTTTGTGACTGTTCATCCAGGTCACTATGGAGGGACTTTTACTTCTTTACTTTGCATGTTCCAGAGACAGTGGACATCTCTGTCAGAAATTCTGGGCATCTTTCACATACAGTTTCCTTACTGCTGCAGTCCACACTAAAGAGTCTCAAATTCCTTGGAGTTTAATTTCTTTTGAAACAAAACATGCATATGCAGTGCAGGCTTATTCATATGTATCTTCCTACTGAATTTATATGTAAGGAAATTATGATCACGCATTCCAAATTTATTTTTGATGGCCACCTGCTCTATGACTTAATTGCTATTTACAACTTACTGATCTTTTGTAGGTTCAGTGATGGTTTTGTGAAGGAATTTGTCATGTCATGCTGAGAATCATAGGCCTGAGGCCTGTTATGGTGATGAGAGGTGATTCACTGGTCCATAACTCTGAAGTTAGCTTCCCCGTAGCAGCAGAGCTCTTACTGGGAATTATCTCTTTTAACATTTGCTCTATCTCTACATATCCAGGTATGAACTTGAGCAGTTCATGGCTGACACTGAGCTGCACCAGAGAAAAGCCTCTTTTAGCTTTCTGAGTTCCATCTAAACAACATGTAACATCATATACGTGATATTAATGAACTGATTTTATTTTCATACCAGTACTGAACAGCAGAATTTTTAATACCAGGGATGACTGTTATGCTACTCTTCCTGGTACTTGCATGATATCTAGTTTACACCCTATATTGTTTCCTACCAATATCTGGAAGGTGGTTACAAAGATAATGGAACCAAGGTCTTCTCAATAGTAGCAGGTGATATAACAAGGAGCAGCGGCAACAAGCTGAAACTTAGTAGGTTCAGGCTGAACTTCAGGAATGACTTTTTTACCAGAAGGGTAAAAAAGCAGCACTGGAACAGGTCCCCAGAAGGGTGGCAGTATCTCCACTCTTGGAGGGTTTCCAGATTTGGTTGGACAAAATTATGGTGACCTGATTGAGTCAGAGGTTGGACCAGAGACCTCTGGAGGTCTCCTCCCAGCATGACTTCTCTGATTCCACAGCATCACTCGAGATTCCCTGTAGTACACAGTCATCTGCCACTCTGGCCTCACCTGCTTCCCTCAGCTAGATTGTCCTTTGGCTACTGCTGCTGCTTCTCTCATCACAATGAGCATATTCTTTTCCCTTGCTGTCTAGGCCTCTGCTTATTGATACCTCCTTATCTGTCATCACCTAGTTATTTAACAGGTTTTCATCTCCCTGAGTAGGAAAACAGATACACAGCCCTCTCCCAGCAGCTGTAGCACCACTGAATGGCTCTCTTGAACATGATACCTTCATGGTAAAGCTCTGCTTTGTTGGGATATGTGGGTGCCCTGTGAGAGCACGGATAATGCTGGACAATAACCTGTAGGGCCAGGGGAGCACAGGCGAATGCATCTCAGACTGGCAGGGACTCACAGGGTGTGGTGGTAGGTGTGTGATCTTAGCCTGGAGAGGCAGTGGGAGCTCTAATCAGAACAGCTGGCCCCGTCTGACAGCTCATGGCTGCTAAACATAGCTTTTGCAGAAAGAGTTAATATTCCTTGTGAGGCTTTTCCAAGGACTGAAGGGGTGAGTGAGGATGGGACTGGGATGCAAAGGGTAAGCCTGTATCAAGAACCTGTGTCTGGCCAGCACAAGCTGGGTGTCTGGAGGGTATACTGGGAGAGCTGTGGCTGGGGGTTGTCATGGATGTGTATCCATGATTTTAGCTGGCCACAGCAAGGGTGAGTTCTGTTAATGTGAGGAGAGGAAACAGACCAGCAGAGAAGCAGCCAACTTCTCTGCATGTGTTTGAAAGACAGGGAAAAGGCAGTAGTTAAATTCCATCAGAGCTCATCCATTTCCTTTCTCACAGCTTGTTTTTTCCCTGGTGATGTTTTTTCCTGCAAAGCCACGGCTGAATTGGCAGCTGCTGGTGGCACCACATGCCCACTGGGCTAAAGGGGAACTGGGGCTGGCTCATGCCACTGCAGAGCAACTGTCCTCTTTCCAGTTGAAGAAGGTTTCTCAGAGGGGGAAAAAAAAGAAAATAAGAAAATAAGAAAAAAAAAAAAGAACCAAAACCAAACAGCTTCAGCCTCCAAGTCTTTCACAAAGATAAAGTAGTCTAAAAGACAAGTATGCAGAGAGGTGACTGCTTTCAAAGCCTGCGGGTTGGGAAGAGCCCCTCAACCCCAATCATTGTGACCAATTTCCCTGCTGCCTTCAGGCTCCTGAGCTTGGCACAGGAAGAGTTAATGGGTTTAAGTGAAGGGATTTTTTTTTCCCTTCAGCTTAGCTAGAATGAAAGTGAAGCAACTCAGGTAGCCAGCCTGGGGCTTCTCCTGCACCCCACACCCCTTCAGTGACGGTCACCCAAAGAAAATAGGGTCCTCCTAAAGGTAAATGCTCTTCAGAGGAAAATGGTGCAGGGTGAGAGGAGTACACTGACAGTCAATATCCATCCCCATGCAGAATCCCTGCTGTGTATGGACTATGATGAGGAGGAGATGGACTCTGAGATCCCCACACACAGCTTCCAGCAGGCTGGTGAGGAGCCTTGCTGTACATCCCAGTTCATGGTCACTCTGTGGCTCTCCAGAATCAGCAGGATCAGCACTGCCCTGCTGCTCAGAGAACCCTGCTTCAGCAGTCAAGGAGGGAACATTAATCACAACAGGTGACCAGGAGGCCAAAAGTCTACATGGATGTGTCAAAGCTGCTAGGAAGTGGCACTTGGCTGCAAGGACTGAGCGTGGGAGACAAGAGATGTACATTTGTTTGAGTGTCCACCCCACTGCACCAGGCCCAGCACATCATCCAGCTCCATATGGTCAGTGAGGAAAGGCAGTGCCTGGAGGCAACAAGAGTCCCCTGTTCTAAGGTACTGAAACTGCCTTGCAACCTAATCCCACTGCTCCCAACACTCATTGTCACAGGCTGCTCATCTTCTTTCTTTTTTGTACTCCGCTATCAATAAATCAATTCCCTGTTTACCTCCTCCAGAGCTTCCAAGAGTTCATGTCATTCCAGCAGTGGCATCATTCGAGAGAGATGTGATGACTAGTCTGACCTGCCACAGCACAGAAATTCCTCTCCCAAATGCATATTTCTCCAGCCACTGGCAAAGCTGAGATGGCAGCCCCAGCATCACCTCCTGCCTCAGCACCAGCTCAGTCCCAATGCAGGCACCAGCCACCTACAGCTGCCCTGGCAGAGCTCATCTCTGTGAGTGCCCATCTCAAGGCACCAGGTAGGTGTCAGGGGCAGGGGGCCAACTTCTTCACCCTGCCCAGACCTCCTCACACCTGATCTACCCACCTCAGGGATCAAAATCTCTGAGTCACTCCACATCTTCCTGGTTCCCCATGATTTCTTTCTGGTGTCCTCTCACACCCATTCTCTCTGTCTTCCTCTTCCCTTTCCTTTCCACTTCTTCAGCTTTTATTTGAGTTCCTGAGGTTTTAAGGGATCAAATATCTCATTTCCTTCAGGGCAAAAGAGATTTTATGACTGAAGGTGGAGCAACAGAACAAAAGTCTGTAGCAAGTGGGCTGGACCCCAGTGTACAGGCACAAGAAAACAGCCATGCCCCAACGAGTTAGACACGGAGCTGGACCCAATGTTCAGCTGGAGACTGATGCTTCTAAAGAAGTATAGCAAAAAATGCTTCCCCCTGTTGGAGCTGTTGGGGTTCGCACTCTCCCTACTGATGTGAGACTGGTCCTGTGTCTCCTCCTGACCCAGCCGGGAGAAGCAAGCCATACCTGCAGTTTAACGAGTTATGACACATCAGTGCAGCCAGTATAACTGGCCCTGGGTCTGTGTGGCTTTGGCTCACTTGTGTCCTGCCACACGTGTGTACCTGACAAGAGCACGCCCATGGTCAGCTGCTGCGGAGCACGGTTGTTTAGCTGTGACGACTCACTGGCTACTCAGATGATCCAGGCTACACAACACCACTGATCCTCCTCTTCCTCTGCAGAGCAAGGGAGATCTCAAGGACAGGTGGGGGATGTTGTTGCTACCATCATCTTCATCACTGACCTCTTCATTGTGCTCAGGAGAAGAGCAGGTGGGAGTTAAAAATGCTGAGCCACCTCCCTGGTGGTTGAGATGCAGAGAAGAGCATCTGCCTCTCCTCTGCACCACTGCCTAGAAGAGATGGAGACCAGGATATCCCAGGATCCTGCAGGGAGAGGCAGGGAGGATGAGCTGGAGATTAATTTCTGGTGGAACGCAGTATGAGGTGATGTTTTGCACTGCTTTGGTCTTGCTGCTTTTTTTTTGTTGTTGTTGTTTGTTTGTTTTGGGTTTTTTTTGTTTGTTTGTTTCTATCTCCTTCTCAGGTAAACAAAACCTCAGCAACTTCTAAGGGCTTCCGAACAGAGGAAACCTTTGTGCCAGTCATCTGCAGTCCTTTATCTCCTGTCCCTTGACACATCCTGCTCAGGGGAGCCAGCCCTGTCCAAATACTAACAGAGCCCTTGGTTGGTACAGGAGAGGGAGGGCTGCCCTTGGTGGAGGAGCTGAGTGACCACCCAGGGATGGACTCACAGGAAAACTCATGTTCATCCAGGGAGGGCAGCCTGGACAGCTTCAGCTCTGTGCTGCATTGCTGTGTTACAGACAACAGGCACACACTTTTAGAAATGCCTCTTCTCTGGTTTTGGAGAAAATTACATTGCATTACAGAGGTGTTTGTGTGACTGCATATATGATGTGCATATACAGGTACATGTTGTAAGCAGATATAAAATGTGTATGTAGATGGGTACCTGTAGATGTAGATAAGTATACTTGGTTAATGCCTACGAGGCAATAGCCAAGACTTTTATGTATTTATGCATTTTATGCGTGAAGCTGAGCCTGTATGTTAGCAAAAATTGGTGCTTCAAAATGGTAAATCCTCAAGCAGGAGAAGTAATGGGTTAAACTGATGGCAAATCAAGGAATCAGAAAAATAGGACTCTCTGGGAGAAAGCTGCAATAAAATTTTTGTTTATAGACATTTCACTGCTGGGAGTTTACAAGACTGGGAGCTTACAAGATGGAGAAGATCCGTGGCTCTGTAGTTGTAAAAAAAAGACAGACATGATTAAACACTTTTCCAGCCTAACAGGGAATTTGAAGGTTAACACTTGGAAATCTTGTATAAAACCAACAGAGGAGGGGAAAAAGGCAGAAGGAAGGGGTGTATGGAAAGGAGGTATATGGCACACAATAAAAGTGAGACTTTATGAAGCATACAAGGTGATAAGGAGTGTTTAAAATAATCTGGAAAAACTGGATTGCTGCAAGTGCTAACGGCACTTGGAAGCAGGTTTTTTTCAAAATACATTTAAAACTAAGAAATAGTAGTGATAGCCTAGACTCTTACTGGGTGGATATAGGTAAAATTGGTGATAGTGAAGACATTTGATGGAGATTTCTTGATAAAGAGAAGATAGTTGTTTGCATACAGAAAGAAATGGATTTGTGTATTCACACTACAGGAAGATAGTAAAAAACTTCCTCATCTTTCTGCAAACTAAGAAAAGTTTTAAGAGCATCTATTAAGCGTAAGTGTTTTCAGATCAGTAGCCAAGCCAATTTACATCTCATAATCACAAAAAATTTGACTGAGGAGGCACCTGGCCCAATGCAGTTTGGTAGTTAAAAATCCTGGCATACTAGAGAAATCCCAAGGTCTTGGAAATACATGTGCCAGTGTCCAAAGACAGAAAGCAAAATGACACCTGACTGTTAGATGGTTCTGTAGTAATAATCATAGGTAAGAGAGTGTGAAGTTATTACAAGTTAGGTAACAAATGCTCCAACAATTAAAATAATTTTAATAATTTAGTGTTAAAAAAACGTTGTGAGAAACAAACCTGACTTCATTGTTTGACAAATTAATATATTTGGTTGATGAAAGCAGTGGTGCAGATTTAACAAACCAAGAAATCTGTAAATTGTGAAGAATAATGATGTAAATTACATCATTAATTGCATTACATGGAGTACTTAGTAGCTAACAGGCAAAATTTCATTGTTCAGAAAGAAGCAGCAATCACTGCTGAAATTGTGTGCCTCTCTGCAAGGACTGTGCTGTTTAATACAACTGTAAAAAGAATTGTTGATAAAATTTGCAAATGTCAAGGTCAATAGCTAAAGGAGAGGGAGTCCTGCAGATGAGCACAAGTCACCCAGCCTGGTAACCATACTCAGCCCAGACAAGATGTTCAGTAGTGTTAGTGGAGTCTTCTCAGGTGCTGGGCTACCATGCTGCCTCAATGCTGTTGATCCATGAATCCCTCTGAATTGTCTGACCTGTGGGAACACCTAAGAGTGACCAGGGGCAGACTGTAACTGCTGATGGAAGCAGGTTTTGCTTATATCCTTTCCTCTTCATTTTTTGAAGCTGCTGTTCTGGCTCAGGACTCATGGAAGCTTTGTGGACAGCCCACTGGATTGGGACACCCCCAGAAAAGAAGTGGGTGTGTGGCCACTGGCTCCTGTGCAGACAGTGAGGAAGGAGAGGCTGCCAAGAGCAGCAGCATCCCTGGCAGTGTTGCCTTTTCGCTGGTCTTAGAATTATGAGTCAGACACGGTTAAGGGATAAAAGGGTTTTATACCTCGGTATTTTAATAGGATCCTAGGTGCACAGCTCTTCAAGGTGGAACACACTGAGATGCACACATTGTACAATGTGTATACAATTTTTATAGACCTTGCAAATTAGCATATCTGACAAGGATCTCCCAATAAGAAGCTTAATAAAATGGTATGATCCTCTCTACTCTAAAGAATTCCTCCCCAGATGAGGCTTGAGCCCAGTTTACAAGACTAGGTTTACAAAACCTTCTCTCTTTACCAGAGAGAAGGTTTCAATCAAGGTTGAAGCCTCGGTTTCTTAAGATAGCATAGGGCTTTCTGGCTTCCTGCTGAGGATATTTGGTCTCCCTGCCTAGCAGAATCCTGGAATCATGCTAGAATATCTGGCTACAAAAATTACAAGTATGTAGGCCAAGGATACAGAGAAAATACAAAAGGTATAAAAAATATATCAAAGAATATATAAAAAGAAAAGGCAAAAATCATCAGGCATCAGCAGCCACTGGAGAAGTCACTATCACCTGTGACTGACAATCCAGAGTTGAAAGCCCAGCAAAGCCTGAAGCTGCAACACTCACCCACACAGCAGCCGCTCACGCAGCTCCTTATTATCCTGAAAGCCTGGAGAGGGTCCAGAGCAAAATGACAGGAGCAATTAGGAAGGTCAGAAAACGCCTAACAGGGGACACTGTGAGACATTACTCTGGTCTTGCTAAACCAGTATCTCTCAGTCACACCACAGAAAATACACAGTACTGGTGGCACCACCACCTGCAGAGAAAGGCATGGTGAGAATCAACTGCTGCAAGTTATATTCAGGCACGTTCAGAGTAGATGTCTTATACATCATATCCTCAACAGTGAGGAGGACTGTCCTCGCTATCAGTCAACAAAAGGGGTAGACTGTCTTTTAAGGTATTCACATAAAGGTCAGGTTAGTTTTTTCAAACTGTCCTTTCATAACAATTTAAAAAAAAATAATTAATGACATCAGTGAAAAGAGACACTGGGTAAAATTCCAAGGCCTGTGTTACACAGGAAATGAGAGCTGGCAGTTTGTCTGCCTCTTTGGCCCATGAACTGACTTGGAAGGAAGGAAAAATAATGGAGATATGGAAGAAATGCATTAGGAGTGGCCATATTCCTCATAAGGTGAAATATACCATGGCATTTGATTTTGCCTACCTGCTCTCTGATGTTCCCCACTAGAGTCCACAACTACTTTATCCCTGAAGGTCTAAGGCTGGATTTAAACCACAAAAACAAGTGAAGCAGATACTATAAAGCAGAAAAAAGTAATACTCACTGATAAACAAGGTGACCTTGTGTTTAACAGCAATGTTCCTTCCATTTTAAATATAAAACACTTATTACAGAAAAAGTCACTGAGACTAAGAGTGCATCAAATATAAACTTGACTGCATTAAGAAGACAGGGATAATAACATTAGACATTCTGCTTATCTGGGAGACAGCCATGCTGCCTTCCAAGGTCAAATGTGCCGTGGCCAAGTGCCACATGGCATCACTGCCTGGCCACGTGGATCAAGGAGCAGGAATCTGGTCATCATCTGATTAGCTGCTGGGCACACCAGCCCATTGTAAGGCACACTGTGTCAGTGCAAATAAATATTAAATTTAGGTCTTTAAAAGTAACTCTTTAGGAGAATTGTTGGCTGTAAGACACAAAATTTTATACACGTTGTGTCAACTAGCAAAACATAAGATTAAGTTCTTTGCACTTGAGCCAACAAAGATTACTTGGAGGCTGTGGCTGCATTGTTTTGTGGATATGGACAAGCCAAAACTTCTAAGGTGGTATTGAAAGAGCAGATATTTTACAAACAATAAAGCCAAATTCAAGCCTATCTTTTCCCCACAGGTTCCCCTTTTTGGATTATGCTTCCGCTCATTCAATTTAAGTTAGCAAAATAGATTCAGCAATCTAACTACATTGGTTTAGAAGCACTTTATGAACACAGCTGAAACTCAGCTGCCTGCAAGAGAGCATGCACTGACTAGAGGTAAAGCATTTAAATAAACTGTGTTGGCTTCAACCTCACATTATATCACAATGACACATTCTGCAGTGCCTCCAAAGCAACTGTGGGCATTGCTTCTCCAGCACAGGTATGGCAGAGCAGGCACCGTGTTCACCTTTCCTGGGACATGGCAGACACAGAACAGGAGAGGCCACTACCGACCCTCCAGGTCAGCGTGCCGGCCCTCGCCAGCCATGCACCTGCTGCCTCTGTGACGCTGGAATTCAGTGTAAGAGCACCACAAGAAAGACAAGGCTTACCAAGGATTGCTTTTTAAGCCATAGAGACATCACTCTTGGAACACGTGAGAACGCTGGATGGAGCTCTGAGCAACCTGGTCCAGTGAAAGGTGTCCCTGCCCAAGGCAGTGAGTTGGAACTAGATGATCTTTAAGGTCCCTGGCAACCCAAACCATTCTCTGATTCTATGAAAATGTCAGAAGCCCTGAGAGCTGCACTCACCCCACCTATAATTCCCAAGCTCATCACAGATCAGACAGCAAAGAGCCCTTTTATGGGTCTGAAGGTTTACAAGGATAGAGCTCCCTGAAGAGTACAAAATGCTGACCAAAGACACGTCCTCACTAGCGCTGCAGGTTTGCTTCTCCTAGTGACACCAATGTTCTGCATTGAACATTTTCTCTGACATGTCCTTCACCTGGACTTCAGTAACATGAGCAGTGATAAGCTACAATGGACAACAAAGTGCCTGGAACATTACACATTCTCTGCCTTTCAAAAAACCCACAAACAAACAAACAAATAAAAACCACACACACACACACACACACACACACAAAAGAACAAAAGGAGAAGGAAGAAAAGGGGAAAAGACTGGTCTTTTCTCAAGGCCGCCAGCTTTATTACAACCACCCCTAAATTGTGTCCCAGACAAAAGCATGGGACTCGTGCTTCCCGCCAGAGCATGACGTGTAACACTAAGTCAGTCCAGCTCCTATCCACTGCAAAAACATGCTTCTCCTCCTGGGCCAGTTGAAAATTTCACTTCCCCCAGCACACAGAAGGGTGGGTTCCCATGCATCTCCTTCAATGAGGGATGAGCGGATACTGAAAAATGACAGATAATCCCTGTGGATGAAAAATTAAATGAGAAGCTCAAAAAGCCCATCTGGAGTGGAGAGGACTGATGTCAGGCTCCAGGACCAGTAGCAGCTGGCAGAAGTCCCTGGTGAGGAGAGACAGAAGACAAATGAGGACCATCCCCACCCATGTCCCCAGGTAGGTTGCAGCATTGGAAGCTCCTTCTCATGAATCAGGAAAGGAGAAAGGAGAGGGCCAGCACCAGCACCAGCAGCTTCATTTCTGGTGCTGACACAAACACACCCCTCTGTCACTACTGCTGTCCCCTTCAGCACCTGGGTCAAAGCACCTGGACCACCACATCCGTTATGTCCTGCAGCAAGAGCCACTCCACAGGTCCCAGCTGGCTCCAGTACCACCAAGTAGCATCCATCCAAGAATGCATCCAAACCTTCAGGAGGTGGAGCAGAGCACACAAACTGTCAGGTTGGCAGAGGCCAGTATGGATTTAACAGCCTGCTGGGGACATAGGCACCATGGAGTGGTGTGCCAGGCTGCTCCAGACCCTCTTAACCTCTAGCTGTACTCACTTCTTATCTTTTTATTCATGTTATCTTCATCCAAAGCCCAAACAAGTCCCAGAAACTCTTCCACCACCTGCCCCTGGCCAAACTGGGGCATCACATTCAGCCCTTTCCCATTGTGAGGTACCATGCCAGGGGTAGACACTGTGTTACACACTGCTCAGAGCAGTTTCAGCTTTTTATTCTTGAGATCCTTTAAGACTCTTGGACAAATGCCATTGCTCCCAGCAAGTTGTTACTGTTTGCTTTGTCAGTGCATTGAACAGCCTCTTCCGCAGCCGCTTCAGTTTCAGACGTTCGCTGGCAAACCCCACTCTGCTGAAGAATGGGTTCTACCACCTTGAGCTCATCACTCAACACTTAACACAGGCTGCAGAGGTGTCTGTGATGGCCTTATCTCTGCTGTGCACTCCCTGCACCGCCTGATCACTGTTTTGTCCTTTAGAACATCTGGCAGGTGGCTGGTGCATTTCAAGAGAGAACTATTAGTTTTGATTCCTTTTGCTAGTTGTTCCTTGAAGCGTTGTTTGACCAGACTTGCTGCCTTTCTATAAGCAACATTTGAAAGTTTACATCCTTCTCTAATTTTCCAGTTGTAGACAACTCCAGACACTTTTTGTGACTTCCCTTACCCCACTGAACAATGGTTTCTGTATCCCACAAGAAGGGTGTTCACCCCACTTTTCACCCCATGCACTGTCAGTAAGGGTGGCAAAAGGTGAGAGGGAGTGAACTCAGGTGATGAAAATGTGAAAGGGGTGACACTTTTGGACACACAGAAGAAAACAGTTGTGGCAGCTGCTGTCATGGGCCATCAGTGCTGGGCATTGGAATGTCAGAGAGAGGGTGAGAGAGTAATAAGAGGGAACAGCAACACTGCCCCAGCAGGTACAGTTCATGAGGTGATGTGGTGTTACAACACGAGGAGGCAAAAGGGGTTAGGGATGAATGAGGGGTAGTGGCACAGGGTTGTATGAAGGATAACATTGACTTCCCACCATATCCAGGTGCAGCTCACAGAGACGGAGGGCACAGTTTTCTTCTCTTTTTGAGTTTGTTCACTACTTTTCTTTCCATTCGGCTCCCTCTCCTTCCCTTGTTTTGAACCATACTTTTTATGATTTTCTTTTACCCCTTTTTCAAACACTTCTGAAGTCCTGTGTTTGTTTAGTATTATATTAGTTTCTTTACAATTGCTGGTTTCCCCTTCTTTTATATTTCTGTACATACCTAAATCATTCTCACAGACCTGTCTTCCCATGAAATACCATCAACATCTTATAAAGTCCTTAGCATGAAAAATCAAATTCCTCAACTGATAAACCAGGAGCAAATATTTTGAGATTTTTTTGCTGGTAGGGGATATGAAAGACTAAAGGCCCAAGATCCATTGAAGTGGACCATTTTTCAAGGTACAGAGCAAGATTCTTTCTCTAAAAAAACAATCTATGTGTCTTTCTTGATGAAAACTCGTTCCTGACCCCAAAATTTCCCCAGGGGTACAAATTTCTTGATATGTGAGATATATCTGAAGCAGCTGAAATCTGGATATAGAGTTAAAAGAAGAACAGGACAGTGACTATAATGAAGAAATCTCACTCTTCTCCGTATCACTAGAGTGGTCACATGGCTTGACTAAGATTCATGTTTTGTTGGCCAACCTTTCCTGCTTAAAAGAAAGAATGAAAAGGAAAAAAAAAAAAAAAAAAGAACAAGAAGATATTAATCCAGACATTCCAGGTCCTACAGAGGACAAACTTCAGATTACTTCGTTATAAAAATCAAGACAACACCAAAGGGTGTCTTGTTACCTAACCCTTAACTTGAATTTATCAAGCTATACCTTAAAAAAAAAAAATAGATTTTTTCCTTCCTGGACCATTCCAGAGCTTTCAGACTATTTCCAGACCATTGCATCACTGCTAGCCTGAGATCTTGTGAGGGAAGACATTAAACCTCTCAAGCAGAAGAATGAATTGAACACATCGGAACAACTAAAAGGGAGCCTGGAAAGAGGGGTGATGCCTTCTGTTCCTCCTTTGAAAAGGGTGTGGTGGGAGGTGCTCCCTTGGGCCATTTGGCTACGAAATCTGGCCTTGCCCATAAAAGAACTGGGATTTATAGATTAACTTCTCTTCTTAAGGGCTTAATTCCATTTGAATTCCCTTTTCAAGGGTATGGGTTTTGGCTTCTCTTCCAGAGGAGAGATCACCATCAGCAGAGCAGAACCATGAAGCAGAAGCAACATGAAACCACTGGGGTGGGAGTGCCTGAGGGTGGCATTTGGAGAATCACATGAAGCAGTGTCAAAAATCAAGCTAAGCATAAGCAAGGTTGTCCTGTCACCAGCTCTTGAAAAGCTGCAGACAGGCAGCAGCGAGCACATGTGTCCACCAAGTTGTGCCAAGGTGGGTGCTGCCTTGGCCTCACAGGGGACCAGCCCCAGCCCTGTCATCTCTGTCGGCTGGGGAGCAGCAGCTGCCAGATAAAAAACTGGTCTGAGGTGGTTGCTTCTGCCTCCAATTTCCAGGAACAGGCAGAAGAGATCAGGAAAGGGGTGGGGACACAGAGCCAGGGAGTCAGGTGGCTGTGATAATGGTTATATTGTTAGGGCTGGAATGAGGAAATTAAAGATTTCACCTGGGGAGAGCAGCGGAGGGTGGGGGGACATCAAGGACGTTCCATCTTGATGGCCCACTTATTAATTGCCCCTCAAGACAAAGCAGATGGAGAAATCACTCCTACAGCTTTGCTGGCTGCTATTCCAGCCTGGCCTGCCCACCCAGCTTCCAGATGGGTATTAGCTCAGCTGTGCCAGTGGGCGGGATTTTCATCTGGCCATTTCCACACTTGGTCCCACAGCAGCAGGACTGCACTGAGATCAGTGTCTGTGGAGCCATGGATCTGGCTGAGTGATCCTCCATGAGGGAATGTGCAGCACAGGTAGAGCTTGAAGGCCCGTTCTCAGCTCTTCATGACTAATTCTCTCATGCAGGACAATGGGTCACAAGTAGTAAAGATGGCAGCTGGCTCCGACACAAAATAGTGTGGCTGAAGGGCCTGGGTCACAGTGCTTCTTCAGCACCTCATCTGATACACCATTTCCAGGAAGCAATATCCCTCATCCTGAAATATGGACAACAGATGGGAGTCAGCTACATTTTTCAGAAGCTAATTCAAGTTTGTCAGCTGAGTCTTCTAGGGTCCACTCATCTTGACCTCATTCTCCTAGGAAGAGAGACTGGGATCCCTCCACGCAGTCTCCAGCAGGACTTTCTCAATCCTACAGTATTTTATTTTCGCGATTCTACCCAGTAGTCTCCCATCTTTCATGCTGAAAGACACGGTGACACACACAGCTTCAGTTTCCCTCCAGGGCTCCCTTTTGCTTCACCGGAATGGCTCTCTAGCTCATTCAGCTCCTACAAGGTACAAATGAAGGCATGCATTGAAAATCAGCTTCCTGGGGACACAAAGGAGTGGAAGTGTGTACATGGACATGCTCTTGCTGCTGTGGTATCTCTGGTTATTTGGGACACACCACTGCTGCCTGGCAAGTTACATCAGTAGCAAGGAAGAAGGCATTCAACAGCCCAGTAGATTAGTTTGCAAATCTCTGATGGCTTTTTGATAATGACCCTCTTTGGAGATCACCACCTCTGCCTCAAGGGAGTCCCTGCACCCTGGGGAAAGACAACCAGCTGAAGACAACAGCCATTCAATGTGTAGCCTCACATCCACCCATCTCTGCCACCTACTGTCCTGGGGCTTCTTTGGCCAAACAAACTTACAGCAACATCCATGATTCTATTCCTTGACAGTATGGGCCACTAGTTTTAATGCAGAAAAATATAAGCAGCTGTAGGTAATCCAGAAATAATCCCAAAATAATCACTGGTTTCTGCCTTGCAGCAGAAGGAAAGCACAATTGCATTTACAGATACACAAAAGAATTAAACTGATCAAAAGTCTTTTGAGTAGTTCAAAAACATGTAGAATTTGTTACACTTGGAATCCATACTAGACTGGGGAAGATTTTCCTTTTTTATTTCCCACTACAGTAGCAGTGTGTAGAAAAGAAGTTTGTTCTATTTCAAAATGTTGTGTGTACTACAGATCATTATCAAATTCCTACCTGGGCAGATAATAGATGTAGCTAGTAAGGAAACATTTCAAATTTGGTGCCATAAAGAGTGATTCATGTTTACTCAAGGGTTGTTCAGTAGCAATAAAATGCAATCATGCATTCAGAGCTTGTGAAGATGCAATATACAGAAGCACTGCCCAGAACAACAGGGTGTTTCCCATTTCACAAGAGAAGGAACTAGAAACAAGGATCTTTTCAGCATAAAGCTCCTTGGATTTAAAATGTTGTTAGAGGTGGAGTAAATATGATGAACCAAAACTTCCAAAGAGGATTTATAGTGCCTGATGGAAGATCTTTCATTCTATTGCAAGACTTGGGATTTCAGAAGACAAATTATCCCTTAATTGCTGCACCTCAATGGCAGTGAGGGTAATAACCATCAGTGTCAAAACCAGTTCCATCAGGTGTGACTCACCTTGATAGGTCAATACCTCAATAGGATGGAAATATCCAGAAAGTTGTGGATGGACAAAATGCTCAGAAGGCTCTAGTGTGAGGAGAGCTTGAGACAGGAGTGAACCTAATCACCTAAATGATCAACAGGAGCTGCTTTTGCAAACTGCACTAGAGTTATTAGTGCAGTTTGCAAAAGTCTTACCACTATCTTCTGTTACAGTGCAGTGTGCCTGAGGAAAATGGTGTCATTCATGACTGAAAATCTGGGCAAGAAAATGGTCACTTCAGTGATCTACTTCATGTACATATTAGGGAAAAAAAACAGCACAAAGGCTGGGAAGATCTAAGCAATAATTAAAAAACCCAACCACGAAGAGTTAGCAAATTCTCATCTTCTAATGGAGATTGAGATTGGCAGCTGAGCTGGAAACAGGAGACTTGTTGTTTGCATAGTTTCTAAAGTATTTGGGGAATCAAATACTTTAGGGGGTAATACTTTTAGGGGTAACTGTGTTTTGTAGCAATGTTAAAAAGAAATTTTTGGTTCCATTGTGCATTGGCAATCGATTTGCAACACATCTGTGTGACCATGGGGACATAGGGACTTTTACAGAGCCACGGCCAAAGCGTGATATTCACATGACTGAAGCAACTGGAAGTCACCTCAGGGCTGATACGTGCTCCGAGGTGTGCCACAACAGCAGGTAACACACAGCAGCCCGAGCAGCTCACTGGGGGGAGAAAGAGGGAAAGAGGAATTGCTCAGAGCACAGCTGTCTCAGCCACTGGAAATGGTGAAAGGGCCAGTAAATGGCTTTTTAATTGTTAAAAAAACTAAACCAACACATGGAAAAAATCTTCTGAAAAATGAATTCAGATGTGTATGTATATCTAGAGATATAAAGATATATGAGTATTATCATTACCTCCTATTCTTGTCCAAATTTTGTCAAAGGCCAAAAGTTCTCCCAAACAACATGGTGATGGAAATTGTCAGCCATGACAAAATGCTGAGAAAATTGCTTTAGACTGTCATGGATACATCAAATCAGTCCAGATGTTTGAGGTTTTAATTATTCCTCAAGTCAAAAGAAACCAAAAAATGTAAGTTACCTTTGTCTCACACCAACAAAGAGGACTATGTTTCTGAAGTCACTTGCAAAGATCAGTTGAAGACAATTTAAAATCCTTTTACATACTGTGGAAATCAGAGAATGCCTATGGGTTACCAAATTTGGCTGCAGTTGCTTAGTGGGTGCTGTTAGCTTAAATGAGTATATAAGGGGCATTTTCAGGGGCAAAATAATTTTTGTTACTCCAGTAAGATAGAGTCACAATTCCATTAAGAGAGAGGTGGTACTGGAGGATTAGTCTGTTAGTGTAACAGTAATTTCAGGAAATTATGATAATGTAAGTCAAACAAGTTGCTCTCTGTGAAGCGACTGGATGAGAGCTCCGTAGGTTCCACTGGTAACTCTAAGCACTGATGCTGCAGAATTGTCAGTCTCCAGGTCCATCCAAGTGCATGAAACTTGCAAGAGGCACGAGTCAGAAGAGCTCACATTCCTCCAATAAATGACATTTCCTACTGGCACTGCCCAAGATGGGATACAGAGCTGCATGGACTGTCAGTCCAACCCAAGATACTTCTAATCATAGAACAGCTTGGGTTGGAAGAGACCTTAAAGGTCATCCAGTTCCAACTCCCCCTGCCATGGGCAGGGACACTTTCCATTAGATCAGGTTGCTCCAAGCCCCATCCAACCGGGCCTTGAACACTGCCAGGGATGTGGCATCTACAGCTTCTCTGCGGAAACCTGTTCTATTGTCTCACCCCCTCACAGTGAAAGTTTTCTCCCTAAAATCTAATCTAAAGCTACCCTCTTTCGGTTTGAAGCCATCCCCCCTTTCCTATCACCACATAAATAGTGATATATAGTCCCTTCCCAGCTCTTTTGTAGCCCTGTTAGATACTGGAAGGCTGCAATAAATTTTCCCTGCGGGCCTCGCTTCTTCAAGCTGAACAACCCCAACTCTCTCCTCGCAGCCTGCCTTCACAGGAGAGGTGCTCCAGCCCTCTGATCATCTTTGTGGCCTCCTCTGAACTCCATCCAACAGGACCATGTCTTTCCTCAGCTGAGGGCCCCAGAAGTGGAGGCAGTAATGCTCTGAGGAAGCTGCTTCGTAATAAGCATTTGATATAGTATTAGTCCATTCACCTCACCCCTCCCACATTTTGCAACTTCCATCTTTGATGAAAGCTCAAAAATAATTTACTGGAGACACAATTAAGTTTAGAACTGCAGGAGAAGCACTGCTTTTGCTTTGCATTGCTTTTGGTCGGGGAAGGAGCTAGCGGGACACTCTTAAGTTGTGGCTGTAGGTTTTTAACAAGCACCTGTCACAAGGCTGTTCCTGGCACGCTGTCACTTAACTGCTGGCCTCAATGTACTGTTTGCCATTTTCAAGTATGGGATTTTGCAATATGAAGAGGTGAAAGTGGCTGTGCATTTTGAGTCACTAACCAAACCACAGCTAACTCAATAAGGATCAAAATTCAGTGACCGAAGACTCTGAACAAGGACTTACCTGAAGGAGGTATCCACAAAGGAAAGAAATAAGTGAAAACTTCAGAGAGAGCTAGTTTGAAAGAAAATCATTGGGAGAAAAGATTGGTAAAGAAGTTTCACGGTTATAATGAAAGGGTGGTGTTTTAGATTTTTGGTCACCTTTTGCTAAGGGTGCTCATTTCCATGGTCCAAGGAAACACTGGAAAGCTTTGGGTAACGCCGGGAGGCCTTGATTTCCCAGGCAGAGCAGTGAAACAAGTTCCCACTCATGACTGGGCCAGGCAGTTATGGACACAAAAGATTTCTTTAGTTAAGGCACCAGCAAAGGCGATGCGGTAATTGATGTGTATCACTGACTCGCCCCCAGCCTTCTCTGTCGCAGCTCCATCCCTCTCGCAGATCTCACCCGAAATCCTGGAAAGCACAATTCGACGATGAAAGCCCTCACCGCCGGTCGGTGGCAGGGCAAGGTCCCGGCGCGGACGGACCAGGGGGATTCCCGGCCGGCCGGCGCTGCCTTGGGGACCAGCGCTGCCAAGTTTCTCTCTGCATCGCCTGGGCTAGCTGGGACGCCGCGTCCCCGCCGGAGGGGGTGGGAGGAGAAGGTTCAGGCTGTTCGGCGGCCGTACCTGGCCGGGGCCGGGCTCTCCTCGGGGGGCCGGGGGGGCCCTGCTGCCCCCGGGAGCGCGGCGGCCGCGCCTTGACCCCGCCGGCACCGCCAAGGTCACCGCCCCGACGTGTCCGCGGTCCCCCGGCCGCCGCTGCCCGGCCGCCGACACTTGAGAGCTTAAAGAGGCTTTTCTTCACCAGGAGCGGCGCCCGGGG
>VZRN01001939.1:2399094-2453223 GCA_013397935.1 Dasyornis broadbenti
GGGGCTCTTCGGGGGGAGGATCTACCCCGTGTCACATATGGGACGGGACGACTCGGAGGGGGACGTGCAGCCTGGGTGGGGGTCAGGGCGGCAAGGGTGAAAGCCGTGGGGCTTGGGGAAGATGGTGATGCAGAGCCAGTTTGTGCAGCGGCCATGGCTTCCCGGAGCCACAGTCTTGCAGGGCGACCCACTAATTCTGAGTTCGTGCTGTAGGATGGGTCTGTGAAGGCAGGGAAGATGCCAGAAGCGGAGAAAATGAGACAATGTAAGCAAGAGGAGGAACAGCAGCAGAAAGAAGAAGAGCGGGAGGGTCTCATCGAATTCTACAGTTCCTACCAGGAGCTATTCCAGTTCTTCTGCAGCAATACAACCATCCACGGGGCTATCCGCCTGGTGTGCTCCAAAAAGAATAAGATGAAGACAGCCTTCTGGTCCGTTCTCTTCTTTCTCACCTTCGGCTTAATGTACTGGCAGTTTGGAATCCTCTACAGGGAGTACTTCAGCTACCCTGTCAACCTCAACCTCAACCTTAACTCCGACAGACTGACTTTCCCAGCCGTGACACTGTGCACCCTCAATCCTTACAGGTAAGACATAGACTTGCAGAGATGTTGACAGCCTTGACTTTGATGGGTGCAGGATAAAGGCACGTACTCTTGTTCACCTCATGGTCCTCGACTGCCCAGTGTTGTAGCAGTGCCAGTGGAAAGGACACTTTTCCGGGCCTTTGCTGCTGCAGGGCACTCACAGTAAGGTGTGAGAGTTTAGGCAGCTCTGCTTGGTGGTGCATGTTCGCAGGCTGCAATGTAAACTGCCACAGGGCTAGAGCAGATGTACTTCTCTCCTGCAAGATAGCCTCCAGCAAGGGGTTAGATTTACAGCCGGTGGCAGGAATGTCCAGAATCACCCCAGCAAACTTTGCTGCATGTCTTATTCAGAGCTGTTTATATGCATCCAGCCCTAAAACTGCTGGTCTCTCTCCCCTGTACAGATACAGCGCCATCCGAAAGCAGTTGGATAGGCTGGATGAAATCACCCACCAAACACTGCTAGACCTCTACGACTACAACATGTCTCTGCCACGAAGCGACTGGTCCACACTGTCTGCACAAAGGCGTAGCTCAAGGAGCCTGCTCCATCATGTCCAGCGCCACCCTTTGCGAAGGCAGAAGCGGGAGAACTTAGTCAACTTGCCAGAGAATAGTCCCTCAGTGGACAAGAATGACTGGAAAATTGGCTTTGTTCTGGTGAGATCCCTAGATACCCTGTGCCCTACCCATTCTGGTCTCTGCCTGGCTACTTTTGTCTTGTTAGACCCTTGGCCATGCCTTTTCGTACATAGAAATCTGATTAATCTCCACTGGCTTTTGCTAATGACAGATAAAGGTAGAGCTAAATCCTTTGCTCCATGCAATCCTGCTCCCCAAATTCTGTCTCTGTCCATGCAGGCGCCAGGGGATATGTCCGTATCAGTGTACATCTCTTCCCAAGAGCAGGGAAACCTTGTCTTTCCTGAGTGTACATCAGCCTTGCAGTTGCCCTTGGAGAGTTTATCAGCATCAGCTGCTGCATTGCCCAATAATAGCAAAGGGGAAAGTATTTGATGGTCCTGGGCCACCTGAAATGTGATCATGGTCGCAATTGCTCCTAGGTAGCAGCTTCCTCGCCCTAGGGTATCTGTGTTTGCATTTAAAAAGGCACTGGAGGACTGAAGCTAATCGCTCAGCAGTTAACTGGAGTTCCCACAGGATCACAAACGTTTTTCTGGACACACCCTGAACGAAGGGCTCCCCACGCAAGAATTTAAAGCTCCTGGTTTTATACCAGGTAGAATTTATGTGCAGATTACCCTGCACACCTTGCTGCCTCCCGGGTTTTACTCAGCCTTGCTTATTCATCTGGTGTTTCCCTTCCACCGAGGAGCTGCCCTGGGTTTTTTCCATATCCTGCTGATCACCTGTTGGTCATGCACAGAAGTACTGTGGAACTCTTCATTTCCTCAGTCATCTCCTGCCTGTGCTGAGGGAGCAGAGCTTATCCACAGGCAGAGCCTTGCCTCCTGGACAAGAAGACTTCTCTGACACGGCTTTTCTCCTTCTTAACAGTGCAATGAAAACAATGACTGTTTCCATCAGGCGTACTCCTCGGGAGTGGATGCCGTGCGGGAATGGTACAGCTTTCACTATATCAATATCCTGGCACAGGTGCCTGACGCAAAAGCCCTGGATGAGTCTGACTTTGAGAATTTCATCTATGCTTGCCGCTTCAATGAAGCAACATGTGACAAGGCGTAAGTAGTGGAAACACCCCTGAAAGCACTCGTTTTTTGCCTGGGATCGAGAGGAATCAGGGAACCCACATCAGAGAACCTCTTTTCCAGGGTGGGATCGATCCTTGTTCAGTTCCTGTTGTCTCAAATGATCTTTCTTGAGTCTTTCCTGTGGGTTGAGCATATCAGGGCCACAGGTTCTGTGACCTGAAACTATGAACTTTGGAGAATGATTTCTCCTTTTTTTGGATTTCACATAAATGAAATAATTATACTGGTACAAATGCCAGAGCGGTCACAGATGTACAGCGTAGATGTATTTTTATTCTGCTCTCCACAGTGGCAAAGTAGTACATATCAGCCCACATACAGGAAGAAGAGAAGTGAGAGTTGATGCAAAAAGACAGTAAAAAAATATCCATCATTTCTCCTGCCATTATTGGTCAAAAAGCCCTGAAGAGGTTGTGGAACGAAACCCATTTGCAAGGGAGGAAAAGGGGTAGGAAAAGCTAAGAGTTTCATCAGTATTAGGAGGATAATACAGTAATTGCTAACACTGCTAAAACCCTTTTGGGCTCTGAAAAGCAGTATGAAAAGAACTCGTGTAAAAACCTGTTCAGCTCCAGGACATTTTTTACAGCACATTTTAATTGCTTTTCCCTGTTCAGGTGAGTTTACATAACAAATACTGCCCATCTGCTGTAAGCCCCTCTCCCTGCTGATGGAAAACAGAGCTGTTCCTTTCAGAAAGCCCTTGGCCTTGGTGTCACAGCCCTTCTCACTCTGTGTGAATGTCTCTGTTCCCCTCTCAGGAATTACACTCACTTCCACCATCCCTTGTATGGGAACTGCTATACATTTAATGACAACAGCAGCAGCCTGTGGACATCCTCGCTGCCTGGGATCAATAATGGTGGGTGAGAGGCATTCTTTGGTGAGTAAGGAGAGCAGCTTAGCTCTGTTTTCCCTAGGAGTTACGGGCATCCTGCTGTGCTTAGTACTGGTGGTGGCAGATTGCAGCCCTGCTCTGTCTTGCCCAAGCTGTTTCCACCCTCGTGGAGACAGCTGTCTCATGGACATGGCTGTCCCTCACTGCTGCCCACTGAATTCTCTCTCCCTCATCAGTGCCTGATCCTTATGCTCTTTGCGTCCTCTGGACTTGTGCTGGCCCCTCCTGAAGTCTGCTGCTGAGCCATAGTGCTTGTGCTCCTGGTCTTCGCCTTCTCTTTCCCCATTTTCCTCTTTCAAGAAACTGACCTGTTTGTGTTCCTAAACCCCCTGAAACCTCCCCAGGCCAAATCTTCAGGCTTTTCTTCCACTTAGCTTCAAGTCTCTCCATGGAATCTCTCTCAATTCCCAGTTCTGCTTTTTCTAAGCCACAGTGATGAAATCCAGTTTTCTCTGGCCTCTTCTGGAGCCTCCACTTTTGTCTCTGGCCTCCTTCCAGCCACCCTCTATTGCTGCCAAGCTTTGGTGCAGCCCTGGTTGATGCCTATCTTTTCCTTTATCTCTTTCAGACTCCCTTCTAACCATCCTGCTCTCCCTCCTCTGCCGCACCACAGCTGGCCATGACCTCCCTCGCTCTCTGATATTCCCTCAGGTCTCTCTCTGGTGGTGCGCACAGAGCAGAATGATTTCATCCCTCTGTTGTCCACGGTGACAGGAGCCAGAGTCATGGTCCATGATCAGAATGAGCCAGCCTTCATGGATGATGGGGGTTTCAATGTTCGTCCTGGCATCGAGACCTCCATCAGCATGAGAAAGGTGAGGAGGCAGAAGGGATGAGAGCTGTGGATGTGAGGTTATGGGGGGGCTTAACTTGGTGGACCTAGTGTGTGTTTAAGGGAGTGGATTAATCGCATGGAGTGAAGGGAGAGGAAGAAGAACAGCTTGCTGGACTAGATGAGAAGCATTTGGCTGCAGTGTATCAGTGAACAATGAAATGGAGGCAAGCAAGGGGAGCTGGCATCCCGAGGAAAGCATAAAGAGCAGATGCTGATGGACAAGCAGTGTGTGGCATGGGAGAGCAGGAAGAGGACAGCAAAGTGGCAGTGGTTCTGTGCAGTGAGAGTTTGCTGTTGCAGGAGATGACTGTGCGCCTTGGGGGCAGTTACAGTGATTGCACAGAGGATGGCAGTGACGTGCCAGTGCAAAATCTCTACTCATCCCGCTACACTGAGCAGGTAACTCGTCGCCACCCCTCCTGGGCCACCTTGTTTCCCCACTTCCCTGAAGTACTTCAGCCCCCTAATGGCCATGTTTGTCCATGGACTCTGTTAATAGTATGATGTGATACAGGCAGCATTGGGTTTGGTTCCCTTGATCAGCCTTTTCCACCTCCTGTGCCTCCCAGGTCTGCATTCGCTCCTGCTTTCAGCTCAACATGGTGGAACGCTGTGGCTGTGCATATTACTTCTATCCCTTGCCCGATGGAGCAGAGTACTGTGACTACACAAAGCACACAGCCTGGGGTAAGTGGACAGCAGGGACAGTAGAGCTCATGCCCACCTGAACCTGTTTGGTCCAGCCCATGTCCCAGAACATCTCACTGTCTTCAAGGAGCTTCCTGGTGCGGGACATCCAAAAGACAGTCTTGTCTTGGATGATTAGCCCCTTGTGGAAGGAAGTCTCTTCTGGATTCCCCTCTCTGACACACATCACCTTTTGTCTAAGGATACCGTGAGCTTACCTGGATTTACTTTCTTTGCTGTTCAGGCTACTGCTATTACAAACTCCTGGCTGAATTCAAAGCTGACGTGCTGGGCTGTTTCCACAAGTGTCGGAAACCTTGCAAGTAAGTTTGATTATCAGTCAGTCAGGAAGATTGGAAACTATTCCTATAGGTGTTGGAAAGCATTCACTGACCAGGGCAAAAGCTTGAGTCAATAGCTGAGTCCCAACCTGAAATGGTATTTCTCCCATCAGGAAGCCAGAATGGCTGAGGAGCATCAGGGTTGGCTAGGGGTGAGCACCTGAGGACTGTGCATTCCACATGGTGGGAAGCGGGTGGAACTTCAGCAAATGAGGGAATCTCCAGGTGTACCTGGGGATGGCAAGACCTGGCCCTGTGGCTCCTACAGCTTCAACAGCTAACACAGCCTCTTATTTTGCAGAATGACAGAATACCAGCTGTCAGCTGGGTACTCCCGCTGGCCTTCTGCTGTCTCAGAGGTAAGGAGAGGGTGTCCTGGCTCCCCAACACCGCTCCCACCTCCCATTTAGTCCTTCCTCAATGGGTACTAAACCTGCAGGAGGTGATGTGATCATGTAACATGATTTATTGCACTTTCATTTCAGGACTGGGTTTTTTACATGCTTTCACAACAGAACAAATACAATATCACATCCAAGAGGTGAGAGCCCCTAAACAGAGACTGTGTCCAAATCAGAAACCATCCCACTGGAGTGTGTGTGTGTTGAAAATGTCAGAGTTAAGATTAAATCACTGATGGGAAGAGATCAGGCATGGGACCTGTGGGCAAGGCCAGTGGATTTGAGTCAGGGTTGATATATACTGAGACTTCAGCAAGTACTGGGAACCCAAGGGAAAAATTTTGAAAGGGGTCTGATGCTGATTTGAAAATAGTAAGACCCAGGCACTTGCTGTGTGTTCTGGAGTCACAGGGAAGTGCTTGTAGAAGAGTGGGAAGGAGAGCTGCACAGGAGCTTTTGCCACAAACTTTGGGTTCTACTGTGCAGTGTCAGAAGTGCACTGTAAGTACCAAAGATTGTATTTAGTGCAGAATGAGGGAACTGCAGAGATGGAGAAAAGCTTCTGGGTGGTACATGTGGGAGAAGGACAGGGGGCAGAAGGGAACAGAGAAGACAATTAGTCTTGGTGAAGAAATGCAGGGATTGAGGAGTTGGGATTACTGAGCGTCATCTTCCATTCACAGGAATGGAGTTGCCAAAGTGAATATCTTTTTTGAGGAGTGGAACTACAAGACCAATGGGGAGTCTCCAGCCTTCACGGTACACACTTTACTACCATGTCTTCACTGGCCACCCATTCCCTCACGACGTCCCTCCACTGTGACAAGCTTTTGTTCCAGCAGCATTGCTGTCTATTGAGTCTCTTTTCATGGGGCAGGGTGAGGGGAACCCTCTAGCACCAGAGGGAAGAGGGAACAGGCAGGAAGGCAAAAGTCCCAAATGAAGGCTGTCCTCACAGCCTTCTCTCCATCTCCTGCAGGTAGTGACTCTGCTGTCCCAGCTTGGGAACCAGTGGAGTCTCTGGTTTGGATCCTCTGTCTTGTCTGTGATGGAGCTTGCAGAGCTGGTTCTGGATTTCATCGCCATCACCTTTATCCTGGCCTTCCGCTGGTTCCGCTCTCGGCAGAAACTCTCTCCACCGGGACCCCCTCCAAACAGTCAGGATAATGCTGCTTTCCAAGATGAAGCACCAGCTCTCAGTGTTCCACATCGCTTCACTGTTGAGGCTGTGGTGACCACGCTGCCATCCTACAACAGCCTGGAACCACGTGGGCCAAGCAGGGATGGTGAGCTGGGACATGAGTGAGGCAGCAGCTCATTCCACTGATTATATGGGTGGCAATTGGAGCAAAGGCTGCAGCCTTTGTCTGTGGGGCCTGCGTTTCCTTCTCTCGGGGGTGCTGCACACGGACCATAGCACAAGACTGCTCCATGGTTGGCGTGGGTTCATTGCTTTCACTTCTGTAGGTGAATTCTTCAGTCTTATAAAATAGTAATGCTGTGGGGGTCACCAGGGATGAGAGCTGATCTAGAATATGTACGGGGAAGATGTTGCTCTTGATTTCCTTACACTCTGTGCATGTGCACACCTACATGTGCATGCATGCTTTCTTTTCCCTCCAACAAGGATGCTGCCACAGTTCTGGTCTGTCATTAATTAAAGAGGTTTGGCAGGTGTGACTGGCTTTGTCTGTGGTATGAGAAGGAACAGGAACAGAGTCTCAGCTGGGCTACAAATCTCTCAACCGGCTGAGCTTTGTTAATCTTTCCCTAAACTGGTTGCTCTTTCCTCATTCTTCATGTCCAGCTCTGATCCCAAGACTGTGTCACCCATCCTCTCCTCCCCCCCGAGGAGAGGCTACTTGAGACAAGAGCCACTGGCATGATCTCAGTCTGTATTATGCACAATGCTCTGGAGAGGTGCTTGACGCTTGCTGCCACTCCCAGGTCTGGGACAAAACACCTCTGGCAAAGTAAAGGCTCCCTTTTCAAGCTGCCTTTGTGGCACTGGCAGATTTTGGGTATCCCCCCTTCCTTGGGATACACCATACATGTGTACATCCAGCTATTTGATCGTTTGCCAACAGCTCTGGGACAAATTGATCTCTACATTTGCTTGGCCTTCCCTGCTTTCTTCACGAGGGAAACAAAGAGAGTTTGGCAGGATTATGCACATCCTCCGAAAATCACAAACGGTACCTCTGCTGCCATGGGATCCTGCAAGAGAGGATCAGAATAGCGCAGGCCATGCAGTGCCTGTTCTGCTCCACTCAGCCCTTGTCTGGTCCAACCAGAGAGACTCTGCTGAGCCTCTTCTTCCTGAGGGAAGCACAGGAAAGTACTGCAGGCTTTTATCACAAGTCCTTCCAAGGAAAGCCTCCATTTATTCGATTGGACCACATAGGCAGAAGTTGTCCTCTTCTCAGGAACTAATGAGGGGATCTTTGCGTAAGAGAACGCGTTTCTTGCAGTGAGCTTGCCATACTCTTTTCCTACAAATACTTAGACTTCTGCTGCAATGGTGTTTGCACTGCACTTCGTGGGGTATCAAGAGAGCAAGGGTGACATCCTTAACAAACAGGATTATCCACTTCACAGGACAAACAAAGATACCAGAATTTAAGCAGTTTAGGGAAAGATCTGTGGTACCATGTACTCAATCACACTGCAAATAGTCACTTTTGAATTTAAAAACTAGTTAATCATAACAAAAGAAAAACTTAAGTTATTTTAAAAATTAAGGTAGATGCACTGCCCTTGGGAAGTTGGAGGGGTTTACTGCAGTATCTAAACTGTTGCCTAATTTTTCCCTTCGAGATGCTAAACACATGCTGGTTGTACTGCTCTTGCCTTGATTACCTATATACACTTTTCAATTCCCAGCAGAGAGTGATTTTATTCTTCTCAACATACACAAATGCTATGTTCTTTATTGCACAAATTCTCATGTTTTTTTCAAATTTTATTCCAGTGCTCAGGTAATGACTCTTGTTGGAAAGTGAAGATAATGTTTCTGTGCTGGGAATAGAAGCAAGTAATTTAGAGCGTGTCCTTCAGCAAGGGTGGCAGCCCAGCATGAGGGAGAGGCTTGCAACAAGCACTTAGAGGTGTGGGAACATGTATTCCTCCTTGGACACCTCCACTAGAAAAAGAATCAGAGCTTCTGCAGACATGAAAAAAATCCATTTTCTGTGTCTGATTTTAAATGAAGTAAAAAAGAGTGAGTTATTAAAGAATGAAATCTCAAAGCTGCCTCAGTGAAGGGACTATCATGCAAAAACACTGCCCAAGAGGCAGAAATAAAAGCTAGGTTTGGTTGCTGAAAGTAACTCTGGCCACAAGTAAAACACAAAAGTCAGGCAGATAGAATAGCTAGAATGCTGCACCCAGTTCTTGGTCATGAATTCAATACTGCAGATTGATGGCTTGGGTGTTTTCTAGCACATGAATGAGCAAAAACCTGACACTCGACACAAAGCTGTTTGCCTGACAAAGCCACCTTCAAATCAGGAAAGGAAAAAGAGCAGGTGCAATACCTAAAACAGTCTTTGTATACCATAAACATACGGTGATTCATATGGTAAGCATGATCTCTCCCAAATATGCAAAGAATAAGACACAATTCTTCACATCACAGAACCATAAATAACCTTGTAATAACCATAAAATTGATGAGACCCCACTGCATCAGGCATAGTTAAGTGGGTGATTAAAGCAAGATTAATCAGAGGCATAACTACTTGAAACACTAAGTTCTCTTCATCATAAAGAAATGCAGCTGCAGAAGGTGGTGATGTATTCCCTGAGGGAAGCTTGCACCATATTCTGTCTCTTCCACAGAAGTATTAAAATGCGAAAAAAAAAAAAAAAGTGCTTTGATGAACTCAAAAGTAATGGCACCATTCAGGACAACTGTAAATCCAGAGTTAAAAGCCTGTACAAATGTGAAGAAGCAGTTATACAAGTTGGTAAATAGATTAGCCCTCTCTGTCCGTGAATCAGTGCAAAAATTGCCGTCTTGGGAGAAATCAGGTGATTGTTCTAGAAATAATCCCTACATTTCTTGTAGGCTGACAGAATCACAAATGAGCTCAGCAGATGCACAGTGAGCATGGTGGTCTGCCTGAAAACGAGAGGCAAGGCCAGCAATGCTGGAGTAAGAGCCCAAAAAATGGGAGTGTTTCACCGAGAATGTGAAAAATTTGAGAAAAGGAAAGAAAGCATGCATGTATGGGAATCTGCAGGTCAGCAAAAGACAAATTAAAGGCTTGAGCTGGGGTGAATTTATACAAGAGGAAACAGTTGAGGGGATGTAAATGCTCAGTAGTCACAGGTGTGTTAGAGACATAGCACAGTTATTTTGAGGACAAGGAAAACATGCAGGGAACAGCTGAAGGTTGTGTCTTTTGGGGCTGGGAACAGATACCAAAACTATTGTTTTTCCATAAGAATTAAGGTAATAGAGGAAATGCATGGAAGTACAGCGTAAGTGTCTAGGGAAGCTAGAAAAAGAATGAGAAAACCATCACTTGGGAAAATAATATATTTAGAAGAATTAAACCCTGCTTGCAGGAGGGCTTAGAGAAGCTGAACAGATTGGTCAAGGTTTGTCTGCACAGACTGATGTCCAACTGAGAAGGAATTTGAGGAAAGGGTTACCAGGCTCTTGGGACAGATTCAATAAAATCTAAGGGGTTACAGGCTATGTCAAGAAATGAGAACGGCAACAGCGCTGTTGGTGAAAGGACACAGGGGAACCAGAGAGATTGGGAATATACCAGTCACAGTTCTTTGTATTTAGCACTATGCGATATTTAAAGGTGGCTTGTAAGCACAAGAAGGGGAAAGTGCCTCCAGCTTCCACATGTATGCTTAAAAGCAACGAACTAAAAAAAGTTTATAATCTTTATTCATTTTTTAATAATTTTGTGGCAAATTTATTTTAACAAATAGTACAAAGGCTTTTAGAAAAGAAGCCTAGGAGGAAAGAGCATAAAAAGAAAGTGTCATTTTGTCCTCTGCAGAAATCATTTAGTGGGTCTGTGCACTGAAGGAAAGGACATTATGGGGCCATTCATATTTGAAACCTGGGGAGCAAGTGAGGGTGTTCTGAATAGGTGTTGCACTCTATCTCAGGGAAAAAATAGGTCAAAGATTATCAGGAGTATGGAGGCTCAGGAATCTGACAGACATGGCTGAGTCGCCTATTTGTAAAAACTTTATCTTTTGCATCTCTCAGAGCAATTATTTGCTTAGAGGTCAGAACAAAGATAAAACCTCCCCATTATTACCTCTCTCCATCATGTTAAAGCTTCCATTCCCAGTGGTTGCATCAGAGCAGGGACCTCTGTCAATTCCCAAGGAAGCTAGGTTCATTAAAAAAGAATTGATGCTACATTTCAGCTCCAAAGAAAAATCTGTCTTCCCCACCATCTTTTGGTCGCTCTCCAGCTGAGACAACAAACTCCACCACTGATGAGAGCTTGCAGCCTGCTTTGATCAGCAGAGAGACACCTCAGGAAACGCCAGAGCAATGTCTCAGGCATCTAGAAATATGAAGGTTTAACGTATATCCATTTAGGAGCAGTATAGTTGAGGCTTTTCTTCCACTGAATCAGAAAACACCAGGATGAAGCAGATGATATGGGAGCTGCATGTTGCACAGAATGGTTTGGGTTGGAAGGGACCTTAAAGATCATCTTAGTTCCAACTCCCTGCCATGGACAGGGACACCTTCCACCAAGACCAGGTTGCTCAAAGCTTCAGCCAACCTGGCCCTGAACACTTCCAGAGATGGGGCATCCACAGCTTCTCTGGACAACCTGTGCCAGTTCAAAGGCATGTTAAGCATGTTTAAAGGCATGTTTAAAGGCAGAGGTTGAATTTTTAATTAGACATATGAAGAACTGTTTCCTCAAAGCCTTGGCCTTGCTTTTGGAGGACATTTAAAACCCTGTTTTGTCTGGGATAACAGACTGCAGGCGCAGCAGAAATGCTGATGCAGTAAAGGATGGCACCTCAGAAGAGCTTCCATTAGAACATGGTATTTTCAACGCCTACCAGAGGATTTATGGTTAGACATGCAACTCTTTGCAAACATCCACAGCATGACTCATGAACTGAGCTCAACCCTGCGGCAACTTCTAGCAGTGTGTTCAACCCCAGCTCTGTGCTCCACAGCAGCTGCCAGCTTTGGAAAATGAGCATTCAAGTCCCCAGCTTTGGCTAGGAATTTGGACACTGCATCATCAATAGTGTAAAAATGCATTTGCCCTAAGAAAATATCTTCCCTATCCCCCTGCATGAATGAGGCTGAGAACTGACAGGAAGGCAATGCACAACTTGGCAGGAATTGTAGCACAACTAGTTTGTTTGGGTTGTGCAGGCCTGAACGGTGTGGAATTTTAGACTGTACATGCTGCTTTAATCCACCAGCCAGTCCAAACACCCTCCCTTCCCAAGGAGGCTTCCATCTTTGAAGAATTAGTCTAGCTGCCTTGCACCAAATTCACCATTGAGGGTTGTTCTGATGTGTTCATTGTTCTGGTGTGATTTTGGTGATGTTTAAGACTGGACAAGGATTGATCTTAAGGGAACCAGAAGCCACAAGGAAGATTGTTTTACAACCTAGCTTTTGTAGCAGTAGGGGCAAATAAGGGCACAAGTACCTCATTTTAAAATAAGTCCGCACTGGACAAAGCTCTGTCATTTCCTTTTAATGAGTTTCAAGTGTACAGTGAAGCAAAACAAAGGGGTACTTACCTTTATTCCAGTCATGCTCCAAGATATGCCATGAACAGCATGCTGCTCTTGGAGGTCTTCATTTGGGTCCTGAACTTATATTCCAACACCAGTGGAGAATTGTTTTCTGGATTTAAGCATCTGAGGTTATTGAAATCTAAAGGCAGCACAGCCTGAGAACCAGAGCTACCACTAACACATTAAGACACAGGAAGGTAGTCCCCTGAACAGGACAGTGGCTGGACACTTGGTGGCTGAAAGTAGACTTGGCTTGGGCAGCCTCTTCCCCCAGAGCTGCTGTTCACACATCTTGTTACAGACTTACCAGAGTCAATCCAGCACAACTGGAACTATCATCATTTTGCAATGGAAAACCAGCCACTGCCTTGAGGGACAGAAGTTCAGGTATGTGTATGCTATTGAAGTGACCA
Source organism: Dasyornis broadbenti (assembly GCA_013397935.1). NCBI lineage: Eukaryota > Metazoa > Chordata > Aves > Passeriformes > Dasyornithidae > Dasyornis > Dasyornis broadbenti. Next base: position 2,411,749 of record VZRN01001939.1, read on the forward strand.
AAAAAAAAAATTCCAAAACCAGTTTGGCATCCCAACCCCTTCCCACTCACTGACAGACCAGACAGACTCAGTAAGGTGGTGAATTGTGTTTCTTAGAGACCATTAAAAGTACATGAGCTGTTTTCTAGAACATGCCAGAGGAGATTACAGTTGTGTTTATAGAGGAAGTAAATAAACTGCACGTGCATGAGTGGCTGAGATGCCGTGGGCAGCAGAGTCCCTTGCTTTTACTGAGAGGGCCTTGGTGATTTGTTTTGCCCATGCACAGAGACACAAAGGAGGGGAAAGGGAGCAGAGGAGGAGGCAACATACAACATCTAAGAGAAAGAAATGAAAGAGACAGCCTAGGGTGACCTCAGCCCCCAGAGAGACAAGAGGAATGGGGCAGCAAAGGCTTGTATAGAAGAGTTCGAGAGAATTGCTGGTCTGGGGCCTCAAGCTTGTAAGCCTACCCCCTAAAATGAGAGCAGTAAGTAGCACAAGCAGGCCCTGGCTCCTCTTCAGTAGATGTACTCCCGACCGTCCATCACATCTCAGTTCCACAGAGGACTGCTTCACTCCAGATCTTCATCTCTGCCCTCCCCCGAGGTGGAGAGGAATGGAATTGCAGGGAGATGAACTCAAATGAAATGCTGGGGCATGGAAGTGAGCATGCAAAACCTAGCCCCTTGCCAGGTGCCCTGGGAGGGGGAAAAGGGGCTTCCCCAGCACACCCAATGAAACAAAAAGCATCTGCTCCTCCCCATCTTTTGTACTTAGCTCCTATCTGGGAACTCCAGTGATGTCCTCTTAAGCCTAAACAGATCCCAATGTATTCTAGAAGAGACGCAGAGCTTTCTAAATTAAAGGAGTACCCTCTTTGCAGTCTAGATTACAGGGTACAGCTCAGCTTGTTACAGAAAGTTAAAAGACAAGATGCACATTCCTCGGAAGACCCTACAGAAACAGGGCAGCTCATTTAACCATGTCTGACAACACATTCAAACAACTCACAGCTCTTGTTACTTTTGATGGAGAAAAACAAGGAAATCGCTCACAGAAAGCCACAGCCACAAGTTTACTTCCATCAGAGATGACCCTAGACCTAAACTCAAGAGAACCCATAGCAAGCAGGAGGATTCAGTTTGATAGGCAAGATCTCTAGAGACCTAAGTTGCCACACTGGGACATCTGATGTCACTTTGCAATATCCACGCCCAGAGCATCATTTCCCTTTGAATCCTTGGCTAACCATTTCAAGTGTTTTCTAACTCCTGCTGAAGGTTAGGGTTTTGTGGCAGCAGAAATAGACCAGATATTATTAATCAGAAAGCTGTGCAGCTCACTCAGACTCATCTGGAATACCTCCAATACCTTTCACCTCTATCTGCCATGGCAGTGAGCTTCCTTGACATTCAAGCCAGTCACACAGAAGTAAAAAAACACAAATTTCCATTCTGCCACTATTCCACAGTCTTCCTTCTGGAAAGCTACAACATAGTAGGAAGCTACAGGGTCCTGGCTTGAGTGTGCATAGATGAAAGGCATATTTGACACTCCCCAACAGACTAATTGTTGCTCATTTGTTCCTTCTGGAGAGAGACTTTCCTCCCACACGTGCCTTTTAGACAGTAGCAATGCTCCTTTCATTTAGATGTGTTTAGCCTGTTGCACTTAACTGAGGTAATCATGTAGGCCCCTCCTTTATAAAAACTGAAACGGCCATGTTCAGGCAGCAAGTCACCTGGAAATAAGGACAGGCAGACTAAATCATTTCTTCAAGTGCTCACTTTTCCATGGCTAGAGAAATCTACATCACTATATGTAGCTTAATCAGATGGCTCACAGCCACTGGCCAACGCAAACTAGCTTTTATTTCAGAAGCTCAATGAAAAGCTCAAGTCATGCTGCCACTCTTTCTAGGCAGAACACTAAAGACTCTCACATGCTGAAGTCCTTCATCCCTAAAGGCACTGTGTTAAGGCATTCTTATTTTGCTAGAGTTCACACAGGCACTATTTGACAAGCTTACACCCAAAAATAAACACAAAAAGTTCCCTGCAGAAGAGCAGGAGCAAATAGCTACCCACTCCTCTTCAACTTCCCTTTCCTCTAAACTTAGAGGACGCTTCCTAAAGCTACAGCAGCTGTTGAAAAGTCTATGTTCAGTAAGCGGCTCAGAGTCCTATACAGAAGATAAATTAAAACCAATAAAGAAATCAATGAAGAAGCTAGGTGAAAGGGAAGGAAAGGGAAGGAAAGACTCAGAGGCAAGAAGAGACAGGCAAGGTAATAGGGAACAGCAGGTTGCAGACTGAAGGAGCTACATTTAAGTAAAAAAGTAGACTGGAGACAAAGCAATAGAAAAAACAAAAAGAAAAGAACAAAAGGGCAAGTTACACCAAAGGTCCCTCAGAGAACTCCAAACCACCCACCAGGGAAGGAACTTGCCAACCCATCCACTCCAGGGTAAATGCCCCTCATACTTACAGGTTTACTTGACCTGGCAGGCAGAATTTCCCTTTTCTACAATGATGGTATCCCCCATTCCTCATATTACCATGTAAAGCGTACCATTTCCTCAATAAGTGAGGGAGTTCCAGCAATTCCACTTCCCTTCCCCAAAGACTGGAGTTAACTCTTACACAGCTAAAACCCTCAACATCCCAAACCAAAAAGGAAAAGTGTGAAGTACTCTACAGTTGGTGTTTCCTCACCTGTGAGTCTGAGGTTTTTGGTACTTACTTGCAATCACCACCACCACAAGGGCACCAATCACTCCCATCATGATCATCATCTGGAGAAAAAGATTGTCCAAGAGCAATACTCAGAACAGATTGACAAGTTCACATCCTTCCTGACAGCCAGGGAACATAAGCCAGGCTCTGAACGCATGACAGCCAAGGCCTCAGAGCCTTCCCACAGTGAAAGAATCTTAAGCATTTGAAACTGTTACTATGCCCCAATCATACTTGCAAAGCCCTGCAGAAGAGGAGTTCCCTCCTGACGAAGGAGATCATGGCAGCAGAAAACTCACCTTGCAGTTCTTCCACCAGTACTTCCTTTTGAGTTTTGCTGCACTACTTTCAAATATTGAAGCACCAGCCTGAAGTGCATCTGCCCGGTCATCGAGCTTTGACAGCATCTCATCTCGCTGCAGAACCTTGTCTACATTTACAGACATTATATCAACCACCTGCAGACGGAAGAATAGTAAGAGCAGCTGTACTGGCAAAGACAGTTGAAAAAGAAAGAGGAGTAACTTAGCCCATAACTGACGCTGAGATGCTAACAAACAAAAAAACATAAGCAAGGGGGAGGAAAAAAACATCAGGGGAAGAAAGAAGTAATTTCAAGTCACTCCCTACTTTGAAGAGGGAAAAAAAAAAAATCCGAGACCGACTGTCAAAATATCAGTTCAAGTACACTTAAACCAGGTCCTCAGCTTCACATTCTCATATGCTTTTAAGAGCTCTCCATTCCAGCAGCAAGCCAAAGCCATCTTCCTCGTGAGAGGAGTCATATGCTCACTCCCCGAGAGCTGCAGAATTAACTTAAGAGCTTCATGTTGCTGCCCCAGTGAGGCACAAAGGTGTTACTGCGCGTCAGCAGTCAAGCCACTGACATTGATCCCGGGAAGCCAGGCAAGGGTTCCCCCACATCACTGCATACACACTGTTCCCTTGAAACAGCCCACAGGGATTAAGAGCTGTCCTGGATGCTGTACAGCTTTATTTCCATAAGCAATGCACGATAATGAGGTACCAAAAAATCTAACAAGCCTGGTCCTTGGAAGCCGTATATGGAATTAAGCGACTTAAATATAAAGCAATCTCTCCTCCAGCCTCTTTTATAGGTTTGTCACCCTATTTTTAAGTATTAAGTATTAATTAATTTCTGGCATTGGCATGACAGAAAGAGCCACCCCCTCAACGACAGACACCAGTCAAGAACATCGCTGCTGCAGAGCCGTGGGAGAAGGGTCCAGGCATCCAACGGGAAGCCAGCAGGGCTGGCAGAGCTACTGACCTCCTGCACTTGGGCCTGCGTCTGCTGCAGGCGGCGGTTGCTGCTCAGATTGGGGGGAGCCCCGGGGGGACCCCCACCTGGGGCTGCCCCTTCGGGAGCTCCTCCTTCGGGAGCCCCTCCTTCGGGAGCCCCTGGAGCAGGCTGCTGAGCTGGGTCAGACCTAAGAAAACACACATGAGCAAAAACTCAGCCGCTAGAGAGAGAATCCCCCCAAGTTCACACGAACCCCAATGTCCCCAGGCTGGAGCAGTACTGGCAGCAGTCCCGGGAGCCCGCAGTCTCCCTGGATCCCCCCAGACGGGGAGCAGGTGGGCTCGTGGGAGAACCCGCAGCAAGGGCAAGCCCAGGGGGCAGCAGGGATCGGACCAGCCCCTTGTCGAAGCAGCTTGCGGGTGCGGTCGCGCCAAGCACTGCAGCCTCCCGCGGGGAACAGGGACCTGGCCGCACAGAGATGATCAGGAGACAGGGAGGAAGATGCGGGGAAACGGACAGGGAAGCAGCGTGGGGGCACTCCGGGGGGACACGGCAGCCACCGGGCTGGGCGCAGCAGTGGCCGCCAGCCAGGCTGGCTCCAGCTGGCGCCCCGCGCATCACCAGCGGGGCATGGCCCATGCACCCACCCACCCATGCAGTCNTCGCCCACGGCCAGCCGGACACTCACATGGCCGGGCCAGATAGAACCTCTGAGGCCCAAACACAGAGCTCCGCACAGACAAGCCCGGAAACCCCGGGACTCCGCACTTATAACAGCAGGGCCCCGCCCACAGAGCCAGCAGCCAATCAAAAGTTGATTATCCGGGAGAGGCCGATCGGCACCGCCCCAGGGTTTCCCCTCAGCCAATCAGCGCTCCGCGCCCTGCGGGGAAACGGTTATTTGTTTAGCCCCGCCCCCAGCCCGCCCAGGGGGCAAGCCCCGCCCCACCTTGCGGCTGCCCAATGGGAGCAGGGCTCTGCGCCCCGGCCCCGCCCCCTGCGGATAGACCGGAGGTGGCCGGGTCGGGGGTNGCAATAAGCAAATGCACGATAATGAGGTACCAAAAAATCTAACAAGCCTGGTCCTTGGAAGCCGTATATGGAATTAAGCGACTTTTAAATATAAAGCAATCTCTCCTCCAGCCTCTTTTATAGGTTTGTCACCCTATTTTTAAGTATTAAGTATTAATTAATTTCTGGCATTGGCATGACAGAAAGAGCCACCCCCTCAACGACAGACACCAGTCAAGAACATCGCTGCTGCAGAGCCGTGGGAGAAGGGTCCAGACATCCAACGGGAAGCCAGCAGGGCTGGCAGAGCTACTGACCTCCTGCACTTGGGCCTGCGTCTGCTGCAGGCGGCGGTTGCTGCTCAGATTGGGGGGAGCCCCGGGGGGACCCCCACCTGGGGCTGCCCCTTCGGGAGCTCCTCCTTCGGGAGCCCCTCCTTCGGGAGCCCCTGGAGCAGGCTGCTGAGCTGGGTCAGACCTAAGAAAACACACATGAGCAAAAACTCAGCCGCTAGAGAGAGAATCCCCCCAAGTTCACACGAACCCCAATGTCCCCAGGCTGGAGCAGTACTGGCAGCAGTCCCGGGAGCCCGCAGTCTCCCTGGATCCCCCCAGACGGGGAGCAGGTGGGCTCGTGGGAGAACCCGCAGCAAGGGCAAGCCCAGGGGGCAGCAGGGATCGGACCAGCCCCTTGTCGAAGCAGCTTGCGGGTGCGGTCGCGCCAAGCACTGCAGCCTCCCGCGGGGAACAGGGACCTGGCCGCACAGAGATGATCAGGAGACAGGGAGGAAGATGCGGGGAAACGGACAGGGAAGCAGCGTGGGGGCACTCCGGGGGGACACGGCAGCCACCGGGCTGGGCGCAGCAGTGGCCGCCAGCCAGGCTGGCTCCAGCTGGCGCCCCGCGCATCACCAGCGGGGCATGGCCCATGCACCCACCCACCCATGCAGTCGGCGGGGGAGCAGGACCGCCCGGGGGCGGTGCGGGAAGCCCTGCCTGCGGCTGCTGCAATGCGCCACCCGACCCCACCATTGCCGGCCAGACACGGGCTCCGCATGAACCCTGCTCCCTCATGCTCCAGTCGCCACCCCTGCGCCGCGCCCACCACAGCTCGCCCACGGCCAGCCGGACACTCACATGGCCGGGCCAGATAGAACCTCTGAGGCCCAAACACAGAGCTCCGCACAGACAAGCCCGGAAACCCCGGGACTCCGCACTTATAACAGCAGGGCCCCGCCCACAGAGCCAGCAGCCAATCAAAAGTTGATTATCCGGGAGAGGCCGATCGGCACCGCCCCAGGGTTTCCCCTCAGCCAATCAGCGCTCCGCGCCCTGCGGGGAAACGGTTATTTGTTTAGCCCCGCCCCCAGCCCGCCCAGGGGGCAAGCCCCGCCCCACCTTGCGGCTGCCCAATGGGAGCAGGGCTCTGCGCCCCGGCCCCGCCCCCTGCGGATAGACCGGAGGTGGCCGGGTCGGGGGTGGCCCCAGTTACGATCCACGGCCCTGCCGCCAGAGCCGCCAGCCCTGAGCGGGTCCGCTGCGCTCCGTGTAGGTCACGTAGAGCCTGATCGTGGTTACCTGCCCCGTTTAGTTTTCCGCTTGGAGCCCAGCCAGGCTGGCGCCGTGGCGGTGGGGGGTGCGGAGCGCTCCCGAAATCCCACCTCCACAGTGTGTCTGTTGGCTCTAGTTAAGCCGCTGTCCTTGCAATTAAGAGATGGTGTTGCTGGCCGACGTCCACCATACAGCGCGGCATGAAAGCGAACCTGAACAAGTCCCGGTCGAGCTTCTGCAGCCTGCTGGGAGAAATGAAGCTCTCACAACAGGCTCAAGAGCAGCAATGTGTTTGGGGTTTTTCCTTCTCAAGATCTGGAGAAGCCTGCTGAATCAGAAGATGGAGATGCTTCAGTTCAGGACAAAAAGGAGGCAGGAGCATACTGGAACAAGAAGTCTCATAATACAGAATTTTGCGTGGTGAGTAGAGTGACAAGAGTGGGTTCACACCTACATTACCTTTTCACAAGTGATACAGGACATTCATAGAAGTTTTTAGTGTCAGATCTCATAGATTATTAGATGCACAAGACAGATATGTTACAGATTACAGCACGGGAACTAGAAGACCGTGGTTACAAGGTGAAGACATAATATAGCGTCGTGACTAGAGACAGGTGATTTGCAGATAGGAGCAGAGACTAGCACTGACATCAGAACTCAAGATTTTTAAACTGTGCATTCAGACAGAAGGGACAAGTTGAGAAGAAGCTTCTGTAGCCTGGCAGCCTTTCCACTGCAGTCTGAGAACCATTCCAATAACCACTGCAAATAACTGAAGTTGGAGTTTATGGAACTTGTGGCCACAGAGCCCTTGCCAGCTTGGTGCTTAGGGATTAAGAGATGACAAAGGGTACAAGATACTTTCTCTGATACTTTTCCAGTTTCCGACATATTTTCAGTCAAGGGTTTGCTACACCTGCTCAGTCTCTTGGAACTGTGCACGCTTTCTGAATCCACAACACCTTTTGGCAAGTCCCACAGGTCTGCCACCCTGCTCCTGAGAATGTGGACTTCAGCTGTTTAAACAGAGTTTGCCTTCACTTTCCTTAGGCTTAGACCTAAAGAAAGTTCTTTCCATTCATTCCCTGCCACTTCCAACTAAGTGCTTTGGGAGACAGAGCAGCACTGCTCTGTAGCAAGACACATCAAGTCAGCAGTAACTCCCCAATTACTTAGCAGCTAAATTAACAACTAAGGCAGAATTGGTAGGCAAATGCCTGCTCATCATATGGATTTTTCCGAAGTGTACATTGATGTGATGTTGGACTAGAGGGATGCCAGCTGTGACTCACCATAACTTCCTAAAGGAGCTGGCAAAAATTATGGAAAACTAGAAGCTAGAGCTTTTAAAAACATTTAAATACCTGAATAACTTTTCCAAACCCTGCCTAAATTATAAACAAAAAGCAATTTGGTCATTAAGTGTCATTAGTAGGGGATCAAGTCATCATGAGTGTGGAATGAGACAAGTTTTGATGCATTTCAACTAACATTTGGATCACTCACACTTAATCACAGATAAGTGGAGACCAAAGGGGAAAGCAGTGAGCAGGAAGACATATTAGTAAGGCCTCTTGGCACTAACTTGAAAATTTGGCTATGATCTAAGTTGGAGAATACTGGAATTGTCATGTAGGATGTGAGAACCTGGGGATCAGAGACTGAAGGGATTGTAGAAGCCTGGCCAAAAAAATAGAGGACTAGAGGATCAGGTTCAGGGATGCGGACTGGAACAGATGTCTGCAAGAAGTATGTCAGAAATAACTGAGGAGGCACAGAGGAGCTCGGGCCTGGAACAGCAGCAAAACCTTGGGACCAGGGTAGACACATGCAGCAAGGGTTGTAGAAAGCACTGGGAATCCAATTATGTGAAAGCTGGCTTTATTCTGACTGCAATGCCACAAAACCACACTCCATGTACTGAACCAAGAGCTGTTCCCTAGCGGTGCTTCCCGGTGCGATTGAAGCGCTTGTACAAGTACCGGATCCTCTTGCTGAGTTTGTGATAGTCCTCTGCAAACATCCGATCGCCCACCATCTGCTTCTTGCGGATGCACCTCTGCAACTCGTTCCCCCGCCAGCCTCGCAGCCAAGTGGGCCCCATGATAAGATTCTTCGGGTGGATCTGGAAGCCGCCTGAGAACAGGAGAGCAGAGACAGATGAAGCCAGGCACTGGAGTAGGCTGTTCCCAGGGCGTCCGGCCCAAATCCTCACCGCCCTGTCGCTGCTGGCAGAGGCGCCAGCCCGCAGGTGAGTCCAGCCTCCCTACCCTCCTGCTCCGGCGCTGGGGAGGGGCGGGCGGGTTGTGTGTCTTACCCAGGATCCCCACGTTGTCATAGACCCCGAACAAGGCCCGTTTCTTCGTCCACCGATCCACTGGCTTGCGCCTGGGTGGCTCCTTGATGCGGATGGGCCGGGAGAGTCCTGCCAGGGGCGAAGAGAGCGGCACGGGGAGGCCAGGCCGCACGGGCGCCCAGCGCGCTCCGCCGAAGTCGCTAATGCCCCGCTCGGCGAGGGACAGGGGAGCGGCACGGCCCAGCAGGGCTCGGCCCCCTGCCCGCAGCAGCAGCGTTGCCGCTGCCACCGCCATGGGGATAACCCCCGGTGCCCCGGGGCAAGGCCAGGATGGGACCGGAAGGGCGGCAGTGCCGCCCCTTCCGCCGCGGAGGACAGAGGCGCGCGGGTGACGTCACGCCAACGGTCAAGAGAGCAAGGGTGCCGGCGATTGGACGAGCGGCCGGCTCGCGAAGCAGTCGCCAGGCGCTGATAGGTCCGTAGGGAAGGGGCGTGGCGAGCGCGGCCCGCGCGCGCTGTTTTGAGCGCCCGGGGCCGTGCGGGGCTGTGGTGGCCATGGCGGTGGCGGCCCCGGAGTTTCATCTGCCTCTCGTTCCCGCCGATCTACTGCGGGATGGCGGCCCTGGGCGCTACGTGGTGCAGGAGGTGCTGCCTCCCTGTGAGCTGTCGCCTGCACTCGCAGGTAAGTTGTCTCCATGCCCCGTTCCCGGATGGGCCTGGTCCTGCTGCCGGCTCACGGCTATCTCCCCTGCCTCTCTCCGTGTTTTCCCGCAGCTTTCCGGGCCGCCATCCGTGCGCGGGGTGCGTTGGCCGTGCTTCAGCACTTCGACTGCGTGTACAGCGTGCTGCAGTGAGTACGGGGCAGGGAGGGGGGGAGGGGTGGGCGCTCGCCCCTCTGCCGGCCGCTGTTTGCTCGCTGCCCTCACGCCCTGTGTTTGCCCCGCAGCCACTTCCGAACTGTGGGCACGGCTGTCAAGGAGGACGCCCTGGAGCTGATGATGCAGGGTGGGTACCTGCTGTTTCCGGCCGACGCAGGACTAACGGAGACGTTGCTCTCCCTTGGCAGCTCAGTGATGATATAAAGGCTAATGTGACTCGGCCAGCTAGGCTGCACCCTCAGCCCACTCCTGTAATACGGGTCTGTAATCTTGGTGGACGATGCTGAGTTGTGCATGTTCGCTGTAAGGGCAGACCGACAGAAAATCCTCCCGCCCGTGTCCCTGGAAAATACTTCTGTGGGATGTATCAGCTCAGAGTGAGTGTTTCCCTGAGCTGATGAAGGGCTGGGGGGATAGGACAAGACAGTATGCCCAAGGTTTGGGTTGCAGGGGGCAGCCTGTGTTACAGCTGGTGAGATGTGAGCACACATCTTTGGTAATCTGATGACTGCACTAAGCCTCCAAAAGAGAAGAAAGCTGAGGGACCTGGCAAGGAGTGCTCATGACTTTCTGCTTCTCCTCAGTGGTGTCCTGTCATTCCAATGAACTTCCTACTATCTTGAGTGACTCTGGGCTGAGCCATGCAGACCGTGCTGGTCACCTCAATGCTCTTAAGATGAACTGCTATTTGCTGACTGGCCTGGTGAATGCCTTTGAAATGGAAACCTGCAAGAACAGTTGTTTGGAGACAGATCCTAGTAGGAAGGTAGGTGAGGGAACTGGGGGATAAACAAGATGATAAAAGTCAGAAAAACTTTAAGCTTGCTGAACTCTGTGGCATCTGTCAGATGTTATAGCTGAGTTTATGTAAACATTATGCCAGCAAGAGCAGTGCATAATGTGGAGCACTGGTGCTTCTGTGAACTGCATGGAAAACAGCCAAAGGGATAATCATGTCTAAACATCAGCAGGGACTTAGATGTCCAGACCTTTCTATTTCACTTTTCTGTTTCTGTCTGAAACTTAATGTGCTAGTGTTTTCTCAAGATTTCCTTTTTGTGGGCAGAGATGATGGCAGTGGATGCAGATATAATCCTTAAACCACACAAGGCACCAGTGCTGGCCTGAGCAGAGAGAGAAGAATTGGGGAAAAAAAGCCCACTGTGATCTCACACATCTCATTGTGTGTCTCTTAATGCTGTAGAATTTAACAGACTTCTTCTATTTTGATGGAAGCAGGATGGTGTTGGGTTTTTTGTCTTGTGAAGCTGCTGATGTACATCACTGTGTAATCTCCTTTCTAGAGCAGGAAGAACCATGTCAAGACTTCTGGATCCTTGTGGGAAGAGGAGAGGGAGCCACTCTTACGGCTGCTTACACAGCTGCTGCAGCTGGATCTCCGTCAGCTTTGGGGTGGTTTAGCAGTGGAAGAAGAGTTTGTCAGGTATGGGTTGGAGCAGATGTATGTGTGAATGAGTGACTGGTTCTAAGGGATAAAACGTTAAATGTCAAATCTACCAATGAGGTGGTATTACAGCCCTCTGTGGGGTGCAGATCATTGGGAAACTGAGGAAACAGCTCGAGGCAAAAGCAACGTGTACAGAAACCCTTTCTCGTGTAGGCCTCAAAAATTCAGATGCTTTCTAATTTTTAGAGGATACTGGAGAATCTTTCAAATAGAAATGTGTGGTGTGCTAGCATGATGTTGGTGCAAGTTGTGATAGTGAAATTTGCTGTCTGTCTTCTGTGGTTTTAGCTTAATGACAGGAAGCTGCTACCGTATCCTGGAGAATCCAAGTATTGGCCTTCAGAGGTACCGGATCACACGGGAGGCTGTGACACATCTGCTTGCTGCAGCTCTGGTTCACTGTGACCGCATGTTCAGTGAGTTCCTGCTCTTCTGCCTTCTTCTGAAGCCATTCCCAGTTACTTTCTCTGACCTTTTCCTTCTCACATGTGAAAGGTGCCACTCTGAAGATCACACAGATGCTGCAGCACTTTGAACATGTAGCCCCAGTGTTCGCACAGGCTGTGAGCCTCTGGGCTAAAGAGTATGGTCTGAAAAGCCTGGTGGGTGAATTACTAAGGTGAGAGAAATACCTGGAGGCTTGTCCTTCTGTCCCTAGCAACTTGAGGCATCTTGTTCCATCTTTCTGTGCAGGGAAATTGGACAGAAATGTCCCCAGGATTTGGCTCGTGAGGCTTCTGGAGTCAAGGGTTATGCTACTTTTATAAGTGAACTGGCTGAACAGATTCCAGCTCTGGTGCTCTCCAACATGAGTGTTCTCCTGCCTCACTTGGATGGGGAGGTACGTTTCTGCAAAGTTGCCTGTCCAGAAAAGGTAGAGATGCTGCTATCTAGTTTTTCTGTCTGAAAATAGAACCTCTTTCACAGAGCTCAAGTAGCCAAAACCTGCTCTGTGGAATAGGTTTTGCCCTTACCTAAAAGATGCAAAGGGAATAGAAACCATGACATCTGCTGTCTGGTGGTTACTGTCAGATATTGGAGAACGGGAGACTGCCTACTCATCTGAGGTCCCAGCTGTTGTCCCTCGTTCTTCAGCACTTAATGAGTTTGTCATTGTGATACCTTTTATTTAACTGCCCTTAAGAGCTGTAAGTATTTCTCTTGTCGTTTCCTGGCTTCTGTGGACCTACCTGGATAGCGAGATTTGGGTTGGAAGGGACTTTAATACCTCTGCCATGGCTGGGGACACCTCCAATAAATCAGGTTGCTCCAAATCTCATCCAACCTGGCACTGAACATTTCTAGGGATAGAACATCCACAGCTTCCCTAGGCAACCTGTTCCAGTGTCTCACTACACTCTCAGTAAAGAATTCCTTCCTAATATCTAATCTAAACCTAGCTTCACTTTGAAGCCGTTCTCTCTTGTCCTATCACTGCACGCCCCTGGTAAAAAGTCCTCCACCTCTCTTGTAGCCCCCTTTAGGTACTGGAAGGTGCCTCCCCAGAGCCTTCTCTTCTGCAGGCTGAACAACTCAGCCTCTTCACAGGAGAGGTTATTCTGTCTTGTAGACACAGCTGTGTTCATCCAAGGTTAATACAATGTCCATACTGAAAAAATTCACTTAGGGCTGGAGCTTGGGACTTGGAAGGCCCAACCTCTGGGCATATCAAGTCATATGTTTTTGTCTGTTCCTTGTTCAACAACTCATCTCTTGGCAGAGTTACACAATGCGAAATGCCATTCTGGCAGCTATGGCAGAAGTGCTGGTGCAGGTGCTGAATGGTGACCAGCTGGAGGAAACTGCCCGTGGTACTCGGGACAAGTTCCTGGATATGCTGCAGGCCCACGTGTGTGATGTCCATAGCTTTGTGCGCAGCCGGGTGCTGCAGCTCTTCACTCGAATCGTTCAGAGCAAGGCAAGTCTGTGCTGGGGAAATGGCTTTGCCTCAGTCATCCCTTCCCCTCTTGTGTGTTCTAAGGGAATTTCTGCCACCCTGTTTTTTGTTTGCAGAGATTGTATTGTCTCTGTGTACTGTGATGTCTGCAGTATCTTCTGAGAGACCAAAGATCGCAGGGGTGGGGGAGCTGAGGGGGATAGAAATTAAATGCTGCTCTTTGTTGCTGAGACAAACCATAAGTAAGAGCACAGCATACAGCCTCTTTTCACACACTGGAATGGGAAAACATCACAATGACCAGATATACTAAGACTCAACTCTGCAAGACCCTGGATAACCTAAATCCTTGCTTTCAATAGAGGCTGGACCAGAATATATCCAGAGGTTCTTTGAGCACTAGACTTTTCTGTAAATCTATAATCTGTGCCTTTTAGTACATGAATAGGTCTGTAGTAAGCTTTTCCCAAGTCTCTGAGCTTCTTTGATAACTTTATCTGTGCTCTCCTTGTGTTCTAGGCCCTGCCTTTGACTCAGTTTCAGTCTGTGGTGTCGCTGGCTGTTGGGCGGCTCAAAGACAAATCTGTCATAGTGGTTAAAAATGCAATCCAGCTCCTGGCTGCGTTTTTGTCCAACAATCCCTTCTCCAGCAAGGTAATTCTAGCATATCCACCACGTTAATCAGATGTCTGTTTGAAGTCTGAATATCTTCAGGGTGCTATAGCCGGGGCAGTAGTCTTTCTGTATCTTGTGGGAGGAACAATGTAGCCTTTGAGTCTGCTGCTGGGAACTTTCTAGTTTTCCCAAGTTCACATCTTGCATTCTTGGGCTCATCCCTCTCTTGGTGTAATTCATATCTATGCTGAAGGCCAGGAGGGATGTAATTGATTGAGGTAAAGACTTGCAGCAGTTTTATTTGAATCCTCTGTGGTGTTTCTCTCCTTGGGATCAGAATTAGTTTTTTAGAATATTCTTCATGGATCTGCAGCTCTTTGTGTTTAGCTGCACCTTCTCCTGAATTTCTGAGCCTTAGACGGGCAACTTACAGCATTCTAGGATCAGGGCCAGAGTCTACTATTCCAGTTTCCCAAAACAGGGTTATCTATGGGGATTGACAACTAAAGCAGGGAGTGGAAGAGAGAGGAGAATTCTGGCATTTCAGGAAAAGGAGGATAAGTAACATATTTCTTCTTCTCTTCCTGACATTTTCAGCTAAGCTGTGCTGACTTGGATGAGCCACTGAAGAAAGAAGTGCAGAAACTGCAAGAAATGAAGGCCCGCAGGAGCCCCACAGCAGGTAATTTCCTTTCTTCCTCTTTCCACTTTCTAGGACAATCCAGGATTTAGTTTTCCTCATATTAAATTTGTTCGCAGGTTGTGATGATTTTTTTTCTCAGATCTCACCTGTGTAAGATGTTGAGACCAGATAACTGGGATTAAACTCCCAACAGTTTTTCTTATGGTGCTGTTATAAAAGGGCCATATTAATGTCATGTCTAAATCAACAGTCCATGTAACTAAGTATCCTATTGTCAGGGTAAAAACTGAAAATATTTGTGAACACCGTCCCAGATTTCTATGTTCAACCACTCAATGATTGCTGGGGCCATAGTTTTGATATTATTTAAAATTGATATTATTTAAACTTCATTTGTAGGCAGCACCAAGTCTAAGGCTAAACAAATCATGATTCTCTTACCTGTCTTTTTTACCTTTAGTGTTTGGGGGGTTTATTTAATGCCAGAGTTCCTGTCTTATTCTTACTACAGTCTGGCTTGGATCAGCAATGGCAATAGTGACTGCCGGGGGAGGGGGTAGGGGAAGTAGAATTCCTAAGTTCCAGCTGTGTTCTTCTCCCCATTTAAGGTGTCACCTGAGTCTGTGTTCTTCATTCCCTCTGCTTTTTGAGTAGCTCCAGTGATTGACCCACATGAAGAGTGGGAAGCAATGCTGCCTGAAGTTAGGGCTGCCACACAGCAGCTTTTTCAACCACTGCAGGATGGGGAAGAGGAGGTGCTGGAAGTTGAAGAAACAGTGGAGAGTACAGTGGAGAAAATCACTGGGCTGTTGAAGAAGCTCAATTACAAGTAAGAAGGCTCTGCAGTTTGACAGTGTTTATCCCAAGGGGTGATTTCCAATAATACTGCTCTGTAGGAAGAGATTGATGTGGGCACCCAGCACAAGGTGCTGGTAGGAGCTTCTTTCCCAGGTGTTCAGGGCAAAGTTGGACAGTTTCCATTATGATCTGCTCTGACATGTTGCTGATACTCTCTTGGGCAATGTCATTGTCCAGGAGTGCAGCCCGCCTTACACAGAAGGCCCTGTGTCGCTTCCAGGGGAAGGAACCTTTCAGTGGCCCTGGGGAGGAAAATGAGGAGGTAACAATCCTGAGTGTTCTGAAGAGACTTTACATAGGTAACTATATCACTTTGTCTGTTCCCTAAGTCCAAGATAATGCCAGAGCCAGACTAAAACCCTCTGGAATGCCCTGTCCCTTCTGTCCTGACCTGTGGAGCTCATTCTGTGTGTACTTGACAGCTCACAGAGCTGCAGCATCTCTGGATTGTTTGCTCCTCTAGTACCATAGCATTTTAGCTCTATCATATTGATCTTAATTTGTGGTTAGAACAGTTCCATGATCCCAGTAGAAGTGCATTTCTGATTCTTTAACACATGTTATGTCTGAGAGGAGTGAAGCCAGTGTTTCCACTCACACCCTTCTGCCATGTCTGAATTTGTCAGGAGTTCTGCTTCTTGAACAGGTGGTGGCACATAATGCTTACCCTTAGCAGCCTTGACCAAGTATCTGGTTGAAGCAAAGTTTTGGTTATCTGAGATCTGAGCCTCTGGGTGTATTTTCAAAACTTTACATGCTTTATGTTTGGTGTTTGTTTCAGCATAAGGTTGCTTAGCCAATCACCTTGAGCATATTTCTGTTGGAAGTCTAGTGTCTAAAAATCTTAACTTTGTCAACTCTCCACACTTCCACAAACTTTGCTAGGTAGTAGTAGTGTTTGCCTTCTCCCTGGTTCCCTTTTAAGGCCCTCATCTATCTTTAGGGAATTATCAAGTTCAGATTAACCCCATCAGCATTTTAATGGAGTTTACCCCAAGTGGGCTGTGCCTTTCTATACCCTTATACTAAGCTGGCATGTCTCAAGCATCACACTGGCGTACTGGAACTTGCACTACAGCATGCTGAGATTTTGTAGCTAGGTCTGATGGCAGAATTTGGATGTCTGTATCCTGGCTCTTGGAAGGTGTCACTGCGGAGTGGGGAGAGGAGGGTTAAAATGCCCTGAACCGTGCCTGGTTTTTTTTTTTTTTTTGTATCTTCAGTAGTGCTCACTAACAAGTGTGCTGTGCAGGTTTGTGCCCAGGTGAGAGCAGTGAAGATCTTCCACATGACAACAGTAGTGATAAGACTGAAGAAGTTGTACAGGAAGACCAACCTCAAACAGAGCTAGTCAAACAGGAGATGTTGGTGCAATACCTGCAAGATGCTTACAACTTCTCCGTGAAAATCACAGAAGCTCTGAACCTGATCAGCAAGATGATGTATGAAAACTCTGTCTCAGGTATGTGAAATAACTATGGGGCCTTTTTTTTCCCATTCAGCATTTCTAGATCTTTCCCCTTGCTGTAGAGATGATGAAGTGGTGGAGCTCCAGGGGAAGGAGAAAAGATTGAAGGAGCTGCTCTTCATTGAGCAGATGTCAGACACTTCTAGGATATTGGAAAAGCAAGCAGCATCTAAATAGATGTCACAAAGGGGTTGAATAGGGCATGAACAGGCTTTTACGGAATCCATTTTTTAAAATATCAAGACTGAAAAGGTTTTTTTTAATGTTTAAAAATTGTTTTTTAAAATATTTGAAATAAAATTATTTTGAACTTTTTGAAATGAAAAAACCAACCAGGTGACCAAAGTGACTTCACTTGTGGAAGCTACACTGCCTCCTGTGGGGAGGGATGTATGTTCATCATCTCAGCTGAGGTTCTCCCAAAGTAAGCCTGGCCAGTGAAGCTGGATTTGGTTACATGTTCAGTGCCCTTTCACAGCTTCAGGTGTTATGCTGGCCACAAGGGGAACTAAGTAGCTGGTCTCATCCACCTCACTTTTCCTCAAGCTTTATTCTGTAGTGAGCCAGGTTCTGTGGCCTGGTCTTCTTCAATACTGTAGAGAAAGGTGGTGATGCAAAGGCCTTTGAGTTAATTCAGCTGTTGATATTTAGTATTGAACTACTGTAACTACTTAGACTTTTTTGTAGTGTTTATCAGAAATTGGCATTTTCAAGGGATGAGTGGCACAACTCCCTCTCCCATCCTCTCCAGCACATCCACATGCACAGATCTGGGGAATGGATGGGTGTGGGCACTGCAGTGCCCCAGACTTCATACAAACACTTCTGAGGCTTCATCTGTGTTGAGGACTTGTATGTGACTTGTGATAAGCATGTGGACTTCCCCAGCAAGGTTTGATGTCATTAACTATTTGCACACATGAAAGTGAACTCTGGAGTTCAGTGTCTTTACAGGTCCTTTGAAGTTCAAGGCCAAGAAAGTGCCCCTACCTGATACTTAAATACCTGAGATTTGGTTGTGAGGCTGTTTTTTTATGGATGCACAGATTTTAATAACTTTTCATCTGCCTGCTGTCCTGTGCTGTAGTGTAAGGAAGGCAAATTCAGTGTCTGAACAGTGGAGGTGTTTTGAGACACTGTCTTCATTTGGAGAGAGTATGCTGCTGGGTGAGGGACTGGTGCTAAGGGATCTGTGTGCTCAGATTTAGCCTTTTTAAATTTAAGATTTAATATTTGAAGATTTCATTATTCTTTTTTTTCTGTTGCAAATTCCTCTTTTCTGGTGTGACTGGAGGCCAGGAAAGCATACCAGCTTGCCTGATAGATGTTATTAATTCAGATTTGTAAGTTGGAGTTTATGCTGGTAAAAGCTCTTACTTAACCAGAGGTCAGATTCTACAAACTGTTTGTTGTACAGCTCCTCTGATCACTGCTGTGGCTGTCTTGTGAATGCTGTCTAACTTACTATTTTTTTCTTGTCTTATACTGCCCAGTCTTCTGCGCATGTTTCAGGAGTAATCAAGCTGGAACCAAACACAGTATTCCCTACCCCATTTGTACATCAAATAGCTTAGTTCCTCTGGTTATAGCATTGCACTGGGGCTTATATTCAGCTTTTATCTGCTGTGACTATCTTTTTTCCCAAAGCTACTGTTTTCCAGAAGAGAATTTAGTTGTTTCTCAAACATAGCCTCTGTGCTCTTTCCCCAACCCGTATCACATTGGATTTAGCTGTAACTTTGTTAACCTGTGTCTGGTTTTTTCCTGGGACATCTACATCTTTGTACTAGTGATCCCATTCTGACACTCAAGCCCTCTGCAGACAGTAGCAGTCTAGATGCCTGTAGAGCTTGCAGTGAGACCAGTACTCCTATGAATTTGTTTTAATGGCCTCTCTAATGGGAACTGGGAAAGAACTGCACTAATGCAAGTGTTCTCACTGCAGTGGTGCAGGAAGCCATTGAGTTCTTCGTGACGGTCTCGCAATTCGGTGTGCCCCAGGCACTGCTTGGAGTCCGCAGGATGCTGCCCCTCATATGGTCAAAGGAGCCTGGAATTAAGGAGGCCGTACTGAATGCCTACAGACGGCTCTATCTGAGCCCCAGTGTGGATTCAGAGAGGTATGGATCTTCCTAATCAGATTATTTTTCTTCCCTTTTCTCCCCCATTGCCCTTTCTGCTGTTGGGAATGGGGTATGGACAGGAAGAGAACTAAAATTTGCGATGCTGCATGCTGAGCTGAAACATAAGTTTATATATCTGAGTATCCTAGTCTTCCTGCAGGATCTACTGCTGAGCTTCTGCTTTTGGTTTGTCATAGAGCTCATGTGTAGGAAATCCATGCCTCAAAACTCCTTGTGAGATCTTGCGAAGGAGATGCTGAGAATTATTTGAAGTTAAACTGTTGTCAGGCACTATTTATTCTTCTCATAAATTTCAATTTCATACAAAGCATTGCTCAAATAGTCTGGGTAGAGTCCCTATCTGATAGGGAACAGGAGATGTCAATTATGAATATTTCTCTCACCAGGAAGGTTCTTGATTGGCAACAATGAATTTCAATCCTTTAATAATCAGCTTGTTGTTACGGAGTCATCCCATGTCCAAGATTCTTATATACTTCACTCTCAGTGGGCAAAGTTGTTGGCCAATGTCAGTTCTGCCATTTTGAGCTTCTTATAACTGTAGTTGTTCATCCTACTGGGATAATAAGAGGAATGATACACAGTGTGGTTGAAAATTGAAGCTATATTTCTGTTACCAAAGCTCAGGTTTTTTTGCTGACAGGTCATACAGGCCATGATGTTAGCTAAGTGTAGGCATTCTGCTTCTGATGTACACAACATATTCGCCATTTCTTCATCCTTTACGCTATACAAGGTTATTGTTACTTGGGTGCTTTCACATATATTTCTCTTTGTATTTCAGTCACACTGATCTTAAATCTCTTTGTAACAAATTTCTATGTGTGTTAGATGGGAGGATGTTAAGGAGTCTTTGTTGCTTATCCTTTTTGAGGATTTGGGAGTAGGAGCTAGGTACCACTTGCAGGTTTCTTTCTTCCATGCCAGAGAGGAGCTGTGTCTCCTCTCTGCTGTGGCACTTGCCCTGTTTTAGCACTTACCCACTTGTAAATCCTGTTGGATACTCGTTCAATAAGGTAAGTGTGATCCCTGGAGAAATGCATCATAACTCATCCTCCTTTGTACCATCAGGACAATAAACAGCACTAGCTGCTTCTTATTTCTTCTTGATAATACTGCGTGGAGACAGCATTTCTACACTTTGTGCTCTGTCCCTCTTTGTTCATAGAGAGATTTTCAGTTTCTTATGTTCTAGGCAATTGTACTTTGACTCATGGTTGAGAATAAACTGGGAAGTGGTTGTTTAGTGTCTCTGGTTGGGTCTTTGAGCACCAGAAGGAGCACCAGTGCACAAGGCAATGGACTTTTGAGCCCACATCGTGGTCATTGGCACTTGAGCTGGGTGACTTGGAGAACTCAGGCTTGTGGTGGGAGTTCCTGTCCCTATGGATCATCTCTGTTATCCAATAATGTTGGATCCAATCCAACGTTATCCAATGTTCTCAGCTCTCTCAATAGGGCAGTAATTGTGACAGCTGCTTTTTCTTTACCTTTTTATTGTTATTTTTCCCCTTTCAAAGGGCCAAGGCACAGAGCCTGGTGCATTCTCTCTCTCTGATCATGGTGGATGCGTCACTGGGAACAATACAGTGCTTAGAGGAAATAGTGAGTATTTGCCTTGCCTGGGTTTGGATTGTGTGTCTGTTATGTTAAAGTGGTAATCATTGCAGTTTATGTCTTGGCTTTGAAGTCCATCCTCCTTTGCCTCTCCCTAATTTTTTAATTGCATTCCTTTTGCAGATCTCTGAGTTTATGCAGAAAGATGAAATAAAGCCTGCTGTGACCCAGCTGCTTTGGGAGCGATTTACGGAAAAATCTCGATGCTCGCCGCTCGAACGCCGTGCTGCTGTGATGCTGCTGGGGATGATGGCACGGTGAGCCTGGGGCCAGGTCGAAGCCTGTGAGTGGAAGGATGTACAGGGAGTCGATTTTTATTGAAGCACTGTGAATGCTGCATCAGCTGACTCTTTGGCTCTAGCTTCAAAAATAGTAACCCTATCATGGGGTAATGAAGCCTGGAACTAAACATGCTTGTACTGGGTCCCACCAGCATGGCTTCTGAATGACTACGATGAGATTATTTTCCTGGTGTTGTTAATGTCCATCCCTTCTCAGAGTTTACAGTGTCGCAGCTCTGTAGTTTTGTCTGTGTTTGGATAAGAACAGACAGAAGCTGCTGAGTAGAGATGTCTGGAGCCCTTTAGTATGAAGAAAAATTAATCTGTGTCACTTTCTGGGGGCAAAAAGAATGTATCTGCACTGAAAAGTTTTCACTTCCTCAGTTTCCCAGCCCAGTAACCCTTTGGCATTCAACTTACCTGCTCTTCTTGCTGTTCGTACTTCAGTCCCTTCATTAGTCAGAAACAGGCCTGAATAATGATGATCCTAAAGTTCTTTCACAGGCAGAAAGGGGAACAGGTGGGTGTGGATTTGGAGTTGGCTTTTTTTGGATGATGTTGATTTGTTTTGTTTCCTGTGGTAGGGGAAGAAATGGAATATGTCACAAGTCCTGAGCTCCTGGATTCTTTTTTACTTTCCAACATTTTTCTTCTTATTATCCTTATGAGTTTTGCTCCTTTCTGATAACAAAGAAGAGTCAAGAATCTTCTTTCTTTAGAAAGAGGCTGTGCCCAGTGTTGATCACTTTGGAGAAACTCATCTCCTAGTGGAGAGTGGATTACACTGGCTTCTGTGGAATATTGCTTGCCACTCCTCTAGCTGTATCTTGAGTCTTTGGATGGGTTTTTTTTGTTTCCCTCTTATTCAAACCACTCCCTTCCACAGGGCATAAAGAGAATTTCTCTTGGTTATCCATACTTCCGTAAACTTTCAGCAGCACCTCATTTAATACCCCCATCCCTTCCATTCCACAGAGGGAAGCCAGAGATCATAGGCAGCAACCTGGACATCTTGGTGACAGTGGGGCTGTCTGAGAAGGCATGTGAAGACTATAGGCTGCCTCAGGAAGTATGCAGTGTTATCTCCAAGCTTGCCAGTAACCCTAAGGTAAAGACTGGGTTTTTTCTTGAGGTCATCCAGAAACAAAGAAAGGGGGAAAATGGTTTGTATGGAAGAAGAGAGAGAGGTAATTAAATTTTTACCGATTTTGAAATTAAGTAGGTTGAGACCATTCGGCAGCACTGTCTGGCAAGCTTAGCACACATCAGTGAACATGTAACAAAAGAATTTTCATTAGGCAACAGGCTGAATTCAATTAGTAAAAAGTTCAGTGCACAAGAAAATATGTTTTCCTTTCAATTCTCTTCTTCAGACTCCCAATTCTAAACTGCTTTGTGTTTTCTCAACCATGAAGCACTTTCCTCTACTGATGTTTTCTGGTGGTGTGATTCTTTTGCCCTCCCTATTAATTGATATTCAGGAGTTGTCAGCTGTACAGCAGAATATAAAACATGAAAGGTTTTCAAACCTGTCCATGTTGTACTTAGAACAACATGATGGTTGATGGCTTCTTTCCCTGGGAAACAAGTTATACTTTTTTTTTTTTAATGCACTTGGGAAAAAAAAAAATCTCTTTTTTGACTCATTTGAGGCATTTTGGTTCTGGAGTTCTATGATAAAAGCAGCCTTCTTTTACAGCGCAGCATCATTCTGTGTTTGTCTGTTCCATTGGGGATGTTGCTGCACGAACTTCATGAATTAACACTTATCACAACATTCTTAAATGTTCTAAAGAGGGCTGTAACTCAATTTTAGGTTGACTTAAGTCTGCAGTTAAGCTTGTATGTGAAAAGGGACTGAACTGAAAATATTTGACTGACTGGCAGTAGCTCTTCTTCTACCCCCACCCATCTTCCCAACCAGAAATTCAGTACAGAGGACAGGATTGTGGTGAATTGGGAGTTTTTGTTTCAAGCTACTGAAAACTGGTAAATCCTCAAGTAAATTCTGTTTTGTTCAAGTATATATTCATCAGGCAGACACAGATGTGCTGGGATACCTCGGTATTGTCATATTTGGTTTAGTAGTTCTCTAGGTTCTCTTGTTCCAAACCTAAAATGTGCTGTCACTGATACAGAGTATATGCAAGAGCCCAAGTGTGAGGTGGTCTTGGATCCAGATCTATCCTCTTTTTCTTCTGTTGATGATATTTTGCTTTTAAATAAACCCTTATGATTCTGGACTACCCCAAGGCAAGTTGACTTACTGCTGATGACTCTAAGATGCTCTAAAGGTTTCCCTCTTCATTCATTGTGGACAATGAGTAAATAATACCAGATTTTAAATGAACCCTTTTAAAATTTCAAAATAGTTATTTTAATTTGAGGTGAGATAGTGGAACTGTCTGGTTTGGCCTGGGGTCATCATTTGACCAAGCTTTAAATCCACCCGGTGTTGTCACCATGCTGTCACAAGTGACAGTAATGTCCCTGCTGCATGTTTAGCTGCAGAGCAATACTGGATGTCCCTGCCATGGGCCTACCATGGGTTTGATTAACATTGTGCACACAGCAAAGTCAAGTACTGTGAAGGGCATAGGGGGATCTCATGTGCTGTTCTCATGGGAGTAACTCACATTATCTCTGCAGCCAGCACTGGAGAAGAACAGTGCCCCTTTTCGACTGCCACAGAACCACATGCTCTTTGGTCACCTGAGTGAGGCTGTGAGTAAAGGTGAGCTCCAGCTAGCAGAAGGTTTGGAGGAGATGGGGTTGGGCTGTGAGACAGCCTGTGTTGTCACTGGTATGTGTGGCACATTGCTTCCTCTTCTCATCAGGCTTTGCCCAGCCAAGCAGTCACTGGATCCCTTTCATGGAGGCAGCGATAACACTCATCTACCAGCTGGCAGAAGGGGCAGAGGAGATCTGTGCTAACATCCTGCACCTATGCAGTAAGCAAGCTCTGGAGAAGCTGCAGGAGGCTGATGAGCAGAAAGCTGGTGAGGAAAAAAAGCTGATGAAGGAAATCTGCACCTATGGTTTCCAGTGCTGCTTTGGGTGACCCAGAGTAACTGCAGGAGAATAGAGCTGAGGGGCTGGTGGAGGTATTGGCATGGGAGGGTGCAAAGTGCCGTGAAGGAGTCTACGGAGTATGGAGGTGGGTTATACAGTGAGACTTGGCAATAACTAATGGCAAAGAGGTCTAGGTCAACACTGAACTTGGTAATTTTTTTCCTTTATCTGCAGGGGACTCTCCATGCAGAGTCTCTGATGGTGCTGGCACTCTCCCCACATTTCTGCTGCTGCACCTGGTGTCCCTTGTGGGACAGGTGGCAATGCAGCAGGTAGCATATTTGGAAGTGTCAGTGAGTGCAGAGCTACGCAGACGTCGCATCCTCAAAGACGAGAAGACCAAAAAGCAATCTGACACCAGCACAAAGAAGCAGAGACCCCGGGTGAGAACCAAGGGTTTTTTTCCTATGGGACCTTTCCTAAGGTCTTCTAGTGTCCCAGCTACAGCAAACTTCTGGAGAATGCAATCCTGAGGTTACATGAGGTCCAGGGCAATGTATGCTTTGGGAATAGAAACAGGAATATATTGGTCAGGATTGACAGGGAGAGCTGAGGTCTTTGAATGATCCTACTCACTAAAACTCCCACATTGGTCTTGAGTTTTGAAGAGGCAGAGGGAAGGGAGTGAAGAATGATGTCCTGGCTATGCTTATCTTCCTGCTTCAGGCAAATATTTCCTTTTCACTCGTCACCTCCTTTCTTACCAGTGCAATCTTTTGCAAGTGCTGCAGTAGTGGTAAAGAACATCCATTTGTACCCTGAATTCTGGAGAAAGGCTTTCTAGAATTCTGGTCCAGAAGATCTGAGAGACCTATCCTCTTGTAGGTAGTAATGATGGTTTAATAGTAGCCTTCCTAATGTGATTTGAATGCTACAAATGCCCTGTTTAGTTAGGTCCATCTTGGTACATTTTCCAGAGTTTAATGAGGTTGAGTTTTGTGGGTGAGAACAGAGAAAAATGTTGTGTCCCCCTAGGTGTCCGGTCTCTATTAGACACTTATACTGCTATGTCCAGAGAATTTTGTAGTTCCTCATCCACCTGCTTATCAGTGTCACTACCATTTTCCACACAGGAGGAGGTTATTATGAGATTCTCAAGAAAGTAGCAGTTGGATACAGGTTTGGTCCCCATTGCAATGCCTATGTCTCTTCTTCCCTGTGTTGCTTTTTCCTTGCTGTAAGGTTTCCCATAATCTTGCTCACAAGACCAGCAATTCAAAGGCTGCTTTACAATTCTTGCTTTTAGGATTTGAATGTCCCTTAAGTTATGCAGGACTCACACACTGATGCCAGATGTGTCCTAGGTCTGTCTTAGTTTAAGTTACTAATGCTAGTAAGATTTCTTTACATTCTGGCCTCCTTAGTACAAGAGAGACATGCAGCTCCTGGAGTGGGTTCAGTGGAGGGCAATAAAGATGATTAAGGGATTGGAGCATCTCTCTTAGAAGGAAAGGCTGAGGGAGCTGGGCCCATTCAGCCTCAAGATTGAGAGGGAACCTCATCAATGTCTGTAAATATTTGAAGAGGGGGTGACAAGAGGATGGAGACAGGCTCTTCTTGGTGGAGCCGAGCACTAGGATAAGAGGCAATGGGCAGAAACTGATGCACAGGAAATTCCATCTGAACATGAAGAAGAACTTCTTTACTGTGGGGGTGACCAAGCACTGGAAGAAGTTGCCCAGAAGGGTTGTGGAGTCTCCTCACTTGATATACTCAAGAACCATCCGGACACAATCCAGTGCAATATGGTCTAGGACGACCCTGCTGGAGCAGGAAGGCTGGATCAGATGACCCACTGTGGTCCCTTCCAACCTTACTATGTGATCCTTTGATTGCTATTCTGTGGCATGTGGACTGGCAAATCCTGGACTACCCTTGACAGCTTCATTCAGTTCTTGGGGGAAAGTGGGTTATTAAATTCTGCATCAGTCTGTTCTCCCCTCTAGTTGTGCAGCTGGTAACATACCTCACACCTGAGAGAAGAGAACCCTGAGAAGAAAGGGGTTATTGCTGCCTGACATCTTTCTTACAGTCTCCTCTCTGCACAGAGCACAGGGAATGAGACCAATATGGAGGAAGAGTTGGGCCTCGTGGGAGCCACGGCCGATGACACTGAGGCCGAGCTCATACGTAGTATTTGTGAGACAGAACTTCTAGATGGTAAGTGTGGCTGCCACTGAGGAATACTGGCTCTGTCTGCCTGTGTGAATGAACAGGTAGAGTGGATAACATCCTGAAGAAGGAAGGTTGTTTCCTTCAGAAGGAAGCACTGTCTTTTTCCATGGTGTCAGTTTCCATGTAGGCTGTGTGTTTCTTTGCTCTTCCTCTCCGGAGGTGGTTGTTCAGTGGTGAAAGTGAGTCAGCCAGTAACTGTGGTTTGCAGCAGCTCTGGGATAAAGGGAGTAATTGTTCTTAAAGAGGGATGCACAAACAGTTCTCTCATCTTCACTGTCTTTATCCCCACTCTATAGGAAAGCACCTGTTCTCCACCTTTGTTCCACTGGTGCTCAAGATCTGCAACAGCCCTGGACTCTACAGTGACCCGGCGCTGTCAGCTGCCGCAGCCCTCACTCTTGGCAAATTCTGCATGATCAGGTACTGCAAAGCCATGCCAGAGTTCTTTTTCCAGCCTTCCTAGTACTAAAGCACAAGCAAATGTTGCAACTCCTTTCCCAAGGAAAGAACAAACACAGCAGTATTCACAGATTTCTTTTTTTTAACTGTTGTTTTTCTCTGCTGAGAGATGCAATTTTGCCATCTATCCCTTCTTTCCCATACCCTGTCTTGTTAGCTCTGAGTTCTGTGACTCCCACTTGCGTCTGCTGTTCACAATGATGGAGAAGTCCACCCTGCCTGGTGTGAGATCCAACCTCATTATTGCAGCAGGAGATCTGGCTATCCGCTTCCCCAACCTGGTGGAGCCTTGGACATCGCATCTCTATGCCAGGTAATGCTACACTCATTGTTGGGAAAGAACATGTGATGAAAACCCTGTGGAAAGATGATACCGGGCCTCCAGAAGGTGAGAATGACCCAAGAAAGCAAGTTTGAAGATGTTGGTGCAGGGAGACCAGAGTCCTGGGCTGTGGAATAGGCTGTCATGAGTACCAGTAGCTCAGAGACACTCCCTCGCTTCTTTCTACAGTAACTGTTTGCTCCTGCCAGGTTGCGGGACCCCTGCCCGAGCGTGAGGCAGACGGCTGGGCTGGTAATGACTCACCTCATCCTCAAAGACATGGTAAAGGTGAAGGGCCAAGTGAGTGAAATGGCAACTCTGCTCATAGACCCAGAGGAGGAAATCGTGGGAGTGGCTCAGAACTTCTTCAGTGAACTCGCCAACAAGGCAAGTGGATGCTCAGGGACTTTATTTCACAAGAGCAGGGAAGAGTTCTTGGAGGCTGGATCAATTACATGAGTCCTGGAGAAGGTGTGTTAATGGTGCAGAGCCATTGGTTTGTCCCTCTGGACTAAATATGCATAGTTAAAAGAAGTTTCACAATACAAGTTTTGCTTCATCCCTGCCTGATGTTGCTGAATTTGACCTCATCCATTCACACTGAAAGGCAGGCTCCAAACCAGTGCCTTGTCCCTTAGTTTTCTTGTGTACGCGCAGCACAGGGTTGGGAACAATTCTCTGTAGCTCACCTTTAGGCCTTACAGCAGAGTTCTGACATTATGGCTCAGGCAATGCACCCTCTCTGAAATGTTTCCGAGTTCTTGGCTATGGGACGCTGATATATTTAAATTGTGGCAGTTTATGCCCAAGCAGGTAAGAACAGGAGCAACGTTACGCACTGTACACTGTTCATACCATGTGTAGCCTCACATGGGCCCTTCAGAATTTGATATTTACTGCCTGAGAGGCTGCTCTGACAGTGGGAGTTTTCCGTCTTGGTTTGCTTTGTTAAAGCAGAGCTGGCCACCTGACTGTACTGACTTCCTCTCTCTGCAGCATGTATGACAAAACCATGTAAAAGAAGTGGGAAAGAGAACATGGATTGGACCTTTTCAGTCAAGATGGGAAGCAGTTCCATGAACTGAAAGGCTATTTCCTCTATCAGGGAGCTTTTTTTGTTGAGTTGTGACAAGGTTTGAAAGCAAAGACACTGCATCCAAGTCTGCCAAAGAGCAGAGCTGGGGTGCAGTGTTTAACTTATTGGTTGGCTGGGTTTTTCCCCACAGCCAAATAGTCCTGGATAGGTTTAGCTGGCTGTGTACAGCTCATTTCAAAAAGCTGATGTTTTCATTCAGTAGATTTGGGATGGGAAGAAAGGAGATAATTTTAAGTGGGCAGTTTATTTGGCTTGACTCAAATTACCCTTTATAATTCTGTATCTCATGTAGAAACTTGTGTTCTGCACAGGGTAATGCTGTCTATAACCTGCTTCCAGACATCATCAGTCATCTCTCGGATCCCAACAGAGGCATAGAGGAGGAATCCTTCCACACTATTATGAGGTATTCTGAGGTTAAATAAATCTCTTATGGCCAGGACTATGTTTATGCAAAGGGGGTGCCATATCAAGGGAAGAAAAACTTCACTGACATGTACAAAATGCTTTTTCAGTTGTTCTCTTTGATCTGACTTTTTCAGTCTGTACTTGAAATGGAGTCATGCTGAGGGTAATTGATTTTAAAGCCAGATAGTTAGGGGTGAGGAGAGACTGTACAAAGAGTTACCACTAAATCAAAATTACATTCCCTTCAGAAAAGGCAAATAGTTGGTTTTACAGATGGGAACATAGATATTCAACATTAGGAAAACATAACAGGTTTTAAAGACTCTGGTGCCTTTGTCATTTTGGTTGCTACTGGAGTTTTGTAAGCAGTTTTAGTAAAGCTGTAGTTACAGTAACAGGTTTGGGTCTGGGATGGCTTTTTGGTGGTTTGTTTTGTGTGGGGTTTTTTTTTGTTTGGTGTTTTGGTTTTTTTTCAAGAAAGCCTTACCCAAGAGTACAGATATACTGGAATATTTCAATCTGAGGTTATTGGTTGATCATAGATAACACTAATAATGTCTTTATTGGTAAAGTACAGAAATTTTCCTCTCATTTCTGAAACTTAACCACCTGAGGGTTTTTCTGAGTTCCCTCTATAATCCATAGGGATTCAGGTAAGTGTTAGACAAAAGTATTGCTGTTGCTGAAAAGAACAGTAAAATCTGTGATTTTTCAACTAGTCTTTCTATCTATGAGAATCCGGTGCATTTAGGATGAGGGATGGGATTTTGGATAGGTAGGAATTGCAAGACACAGAAAATGTCTATTAGTGAGGGTATAATTGAGACTGAAATTGTTATGGTGGCAAAAGTAGATGGATATTTTGCTTCAGCTTCAATTAAGGAGGGTAATGTGAAATATTGGGAAATATAGCTTGTGGTTCCTGACAGCACATGTAGAAGTGGAAGTTAATGTCTGAAGTGAAGCAAACCATCACAGGGAGACAAGAGGCAGCATGTAGAAGAATTCCAAATAATTTTGGAATGTTCAGTACTGTTTTTAATTAACGTCAAACTGGAGGTGTTACCACAGACATAGAGCATAATAACTGTAGCAATTGCATTAAAGTGTGATTGGTGGGGTTAAGAAAGGTGTAAGATGGACCTTTGACTTCCAACAACGTACAGGGAGAGAACTGAAGGTGTCTGGCAAATAAGAGAAGAGGCATTATTGATTTAACAAAGCAAACAGGTATCAAATTAGTCTAAAGATAATTACTTTTAAAGAAGACCTGATCATGAGTTAACACACCACATCATATCCTTTAAATAGGAAAAGAAGGGAATAGTAATTGAAACTATTTCCCCCTGCAGTGCCATATGAAATGCTTACATTGTGGAGAGGATCAGATTTAACTTGGAAACCACAGTGGACAAAAGCACAGGCTAGGAATGAAGCAGTGCCTTATGCTCCAGCGATGCTTGCCAAACTGGAGAATAGGGAGGTGTAAAAAAGATAAGGGATAGTGGGGGGACCATCCCTGTTAAAGGACTAACTTTGGAGAGTGAGAGAGTTACAGTGATAAAAACAGATGAAAACTAGCAGAACAAAGCATGAGGTTGAATGTTTAGAAGTTGTTTAACCTCTTCTGTAAAGTTATGGCTAAAGTTAGAGGTGGATTCCACTTCCTGCTTTAGCAGTCCAGTTTTTTTTTTGGTATAGGGAAGCATTGGCAATGCTGGTGAGACCTTGCCTGGAGTGCTGCCACAGTTCCGGTCACTTAAGTTAGAGATGAATTGATGCTGGAACAAATGCAAAGGGAGGACTCTTGAGAATGCTGTCTCTGTTATGTTTCATAGAAAAGCAGTTTGGTGTGGTGGTTGTAGACATAACAAAGACTGAACAAGGAGGTGCTTTAGAATTATATCAAGGCCAGTGGCAACCTGACTGAGCTAAAATTAACAGAAATGTTCGTACAAGAAAAAGGGAGAGCAGCAGGACCTTCTTAATAAATAGAAGTTATTCAGTGATTTCTAAGAGGACATAGTGCAAAATGTACAAGTACTTAACTGTGCTGAAGTTCAGGTGTCTCTATTCCTCAAGAAGCTAGGAAAAAATGGGATTAGGTTAACATTTAAGTTCCATTAGGCTTTGTTCCCATTTTAGTGCAAAGTAATGCTCACTTTTGCATTGATCCAAAATGCAACAACACACTTTCAGTAAATTAGTAATGAAAAATCACAAGCATTGTTTTGAGCGGGGGGGGAAATACTGCATGCCACAGTGCTCCCCTCAAGATCTGCTTGTCAGACATGCTAGTCTGTCAGTGCAACTTGTGAAGTGAGGAGATTTTCTGGAGGTGCTGCATGCTCTTAAAACTGGATAGAAGAAGCAGATTAGAAGTCAGCACTGCTGCCTTTTCAGCACCGCTCCTACCTGAAATGGGGATTGCTCTATGGGCTCTCAACTTTTGCTTTTTTTTTCCCCTTGCAGACATCTGTTCTCATATATTACAAAAGACAAACAAACAGAGAGCTTGGTGGAGAAACTTTGCCAGAGATTCCGGACTGCCAGGTTGGTTGTAATCTTAATTTTCCTGACAAGTGCTTCTGCTTCTTACGAATTGTTAGAATAAATGAGCTTGTAGGTGGCAGTTGTAACAGGTTCCCATTATATTCTTAACATGGCAAAGTAAAAACTGCTGACATAACCTGGATTAGGTCCTTTTTTTTTAAACTACTTTCTCCTAAAATTACATTAATAAATATATATAAATTAAGGTTTCTGGTTTTATTATGTAGAGACTGACTCTTCTTCCCTCCTTTAAGATAAAGGTTTTGTGACAGTCTAGATCTGCATTATGGCTGAGACATCCCACATGTGGTTTTTACATATCTTTGTGATCCTTCCCCACAGGCTATTCCATTGTAGCTCAGCTAGGAAATTAGTGTGTTCAGCTGAGAAGCTGGGATCTCTCCAGCAGGCCTGTCTGGGGTGATCTCAGCTATCAAGCTAAAACAGGCCTGTCCTTGATCTGTGTGCATGGGCTGCTCAGTACCAAGTCTATGCCTGGGACTCTGTTTTGGTTTTTTAATATTATTATTTTATTCAAGAGCTTATGCCACCATGCACTTAGGCTTTTGCTCTGCTCCATCTCCAAGATGTGCATGCCTTGCTCATTATGCTGATTACACAGTATATAGTGCAGGACTCACCCTGTGAATCTGGGATGTCATTTTACTTTCTGGGGTTTGGGGGCTTTTTTTTTCCCCTGCTCCCCAAGCTGTAACTTCACTGGCCCAGGTGTACACGGGTTTTTTTTTTTTTTCCTCCAAGAAGGAGGATAATAGAAATTTATCTTCCCTGTCATGTACTTCCAGTGACATATCTTCATTTTAACTTCCACTGGCTTTGGTGTACCCTGCTTTCCTCCATTCCTGTGGTTTTCCTTCTCCATTGTTGTGGCTTTGCCCTTGAGATTTAAGCTGTGTCTGCTTATCTTGGTCATTTGTACACAATGCCTGGGCATGTGACCTGCTCAGCTGCCTCAGGGAGTTGCATATTTCCCAAAATATTTGGATTTTGTTTCCTGAGCAAGAGTGGAGAGTGGTTCTTCTCTCCCAAGATGCCTCCCAGGAGCACTGGTGAGCTCTTCACACCCCATTTGTAAATTACCATTTTTGTGTAAGTTGTGTCTAGCTGTTAGGCAAATGATATTTCTGTACCACAAAGA
The DNA here is from genome assembly GCA_013397935.1 of Dasyornis broadbenti. Classification (NCBI taxonomy): domain Eukaryota; kingdom Metazoa; phylum Chordata; class Aves; order Passeriformes; family Dasyornithidae; genus Dasyornis; species Dasyornis broadbenti. The sequence goes on from VZRN01001939.1 coordinate 2,443,703, forward strand.
TGATCAGCTTGATGCACACTAGTGTTATTGCTAGAGCAAGACTCTCACTCCAGGCTTACCAGAAGAGCTTACCAGAAAAGATTTTGCAGCCACCTTCACACTCCTCAGCATTTCTGGAGTTCTAAACATAGCAACTTGCCAGGTGTCATTCAGACTTTTAGGGTGGAAACACCTGGATGCTGCAGCTTTGTTCTCCATCTGTCTGGGTATAAGCAGAGCATCCTGAGACAGCATGTGCAAGACAAACTTCAGATCCTCTTTTGTATATATTAAAATTAGGGGCTTTGGTGTCGCTCTTTTCCCTCCCAGTCCATCACAGTGAGCTAGCATTAGGGATGTTAGTTTGTGCTTTTGTTTTTCTTTCCCTTTGGTTTTATTCCAGTAACTTTTCCTGGAATTTGAATGTAGTCCTTCTCTGATACAGCATTTGTTATTTATTGACTTTATAACTTAACGAATATGACCTTCTTTATGTAACTAACCAGGAAAGAGAGAGAGAACATCAAATACAGCTTCTGCTTGAGATCATCTCAAACATGCAAAAATGAGCAGCCTGGGGTTTTTTGTTATGCCGTTGAAAATAAGGCCCTTTGAGAGGAGTCCTGACCTCACTGAGTCTTTCCCTCCTGGTCAGCAATCACTTCTGACACTTTTCAAACAAGTGACTGTGTTGTCTCTCAGTAGCAGTGGAGCCTTCATATTTTTCCAACAGGCACTAAGTTGGTGTCATGGAATACAGTGGTGTTTGTGTGTGGTATGGCACAGCACCCTGTCACTGTAACAGAACAACCTCAATCTCATGTTCTCAGGGCAGAAGCACCTGCAGGAAATGCTGTTAGTTCTGGATGAGATGCTCATCCTCACACACCCCTTTTTGTAAAAGCTAATGCTGATCTTTGTCCTTCCCAGGACTGAGCGTCAATATCGGGATCTGTCCCACTGCCTTGCTCTGCTTCCAGTCTCAGAACGGGGCCTTCACAAGCTGCAGGACAACTTTGACTGCTTTGCAGACAAGCTCCAAGATCCAGCTGTGTACAATTGTTTCCAAACTGTGATGGCTCGATTCCACAGAGCAGGCATCAAACCTGAGACTAAAGTAAGGATGTGGGACAAGTGTCCAGGCCAAAAAAAGATTGCTTTTATATATAGTGATTGGAAAGCCCTGCAGTTTTCCATTTTAAGGAGACTATTCCTCACTCCTAACAATTTATCAATTTATTTATTTAACTTGATGGCAATTCTATGGATGTAATACTTCTCTCCCCTCACCTTCTCTTTTTTTCCCCTCCACCACTGTTTTACATTTCCATCAGGCTCTAGCTGAAGAGCTGGAGCAGAAGCTGTCTGCCTCCCATAACCGAGGACTGGATTCTACAGAGATATGCCAGGAAGGCAGTCATACTCCAATGCCAGTGCCAGCCAAGCGGAAACCAATAGGAAGTATGTTCCTTTTTGTGAGACTGCAGCCTTCCCCCTGATCCTGAAGTCTAGCAGAGACACCTAGGGATTTTTCCTCACCCTTACAGATAGAAGGCTGCTACCTTTTTTTCCCCGTTTTCTTGACAGGTTCACGCCGCCAGCCCCTGAGCCCAGCCAACAGCGATAAAGATTTTGTTACACCCCCGTCTCGCACCCTCCGGAATCATAAGCGTGCCCAAAAGCACCCTCCACGCAAAAAAGCCATTATCACCTTCTCCAGCGATGAGGAGAACAGCTCTGAGGATGGTAAGGCACTGCACACATCTGTTGTAAGGGTGATGGGGAAGGACTACAGATTTGGCCCAACAGGGATGTCCCTTTGGGCATGGGCTTCAGAGCACTGTAGTGGTTGCCTGTAGATTTCTCTGCTCAAGGCAATGGAGTGCTCATTATTGACATGTTTTACTCTCTTTAGAGCTATCAGCAGAATTAAGAGAGGAAGAAACCCCCACCAAAACAACTCCCATCACCAGATCTTCAGCCCGACGGCTGCGCTGAGGGAACCATCTGCCACTGTCTTTAACTAAAAATAAAACTCCCTTTATGCAACAGTCGCCTTCTCTTGTCTGAACTGCCCCATAATATGACAGTGCTTTAAACGAGGACAAAATGGAAGTTAGTACCATTGAAAAGCAATTCCAGCCCTGTCTTTTGACATCTCCACAAAGAAAGGCAGTGATGAACATAGCTGCCACTTGGACTGATTTTGCCCTGGCTTTGCAGATGAGAGTAAGCTGCTCTTATTAAAATTTTAAAAAATCTTTGGAAGAAGGTCTTTCTAAGAAGAGCCAAACTACCCACAGAGTACAAAATGCTTATTCCTTTCTCATTTTGTATGTGCTTATACTACACTATTCAACTTTTAACACATGACCAATATGGTTGTACTGGGTTTCGGCCCTTTTATATTTCATCCTTTTTGAAGCTCTTGCCCTGTAAAGCTCAGCAGAGTTTTGAGGGGAAGGTACCTGCATCTTTTTCTTGTACATATCTCATCAAAGAAGAGTTGAGGGAGTGGGGTGTGAGGAGAGAGAAAGGCTAACTTAGAGCACTTCAATAAACAAAATGCAGTCTGTAGGGAAAAAATACATCTTTTAAAAGTTAAAACAAAAACAACCCAACACTAAAACTTCAGAATTAACTTTTAATAATGCTAATTTGATAAGTTACTAACCCTAACCCTTGATTTTCTCATTGCTTTCTGGAATGTATTTGCTGCAACTCCTATTATGTTTCAAGTAAAACTAGCACTGATGTTCTTTCCTTTCAGGAATGCCACATCAGTGTTCAAGGGTTAAATTGCCCTGTGAACATGAAGTGCCCTAAATTACATTTTGTGTTAATCACATAAATAACCTTTAACCTTCTGTCTAGAGGCAATTTGGCATTTGTCCCAGAGCTATTACTACAGAATTATTTTCTCTTACCTGTCACCTGCCTCAAAAGAAGACTAGTCACTAGCTGGGCAGTAATGGGAAGGGTCTTCCTCCTATCTGCAGCCTTCCGTAGATCTTCTGCAGTCTCTGTCTCTGAGGATCTACCATGTTCCTGCAATCATGGTCACCCTTGGTTCACCCAACAAGTAGAGAATGGTGCTCAGTTCCCTGCTGGCCTGACTGTAGAAGTAGCTGCTGTAGCTTATTTTGATCCTTATTAAAAAAAACCAATCATTACAAATAGCACAGATTTGCACCAACCTGCATGTGTGGTTGTTCATGCCAATACCTGAATGGACATAAACATATTAAAGGCTTACAGAAACAAGTAGAGGGCAGAATGATAGGGTGACAAGTGTATTTACTGGGGTAGGCCATGTGGACTAAATACCACCCTTGAGTTTCCATGACTCAGTGAAAATACCTACCCACTTGCCACCTAATAGTCAAATATCAATATAGATACAGTGCAGCTCCAGAGCACACCAGTAGCAAAAGGACAATCGTGTAAAATACAAAGATCAGAAAGCTACAGCACTATTGTCCCTCTTTCCTCCTCCCTGATAAAATATTCAGTGAAGGCTCCAGGATGCAGAGGCAGCAGCTACAGCATTGACAGTAAACATGACAGAGTCATGCACACCGTACGTGATTTCCCTACCACCCACAGAGTATGACACTCACATATGGGAATAAAAAAAGCAAAGGACAGCATATATGGATGTCTGCCCAGGCTCAAGGCTTTACAAGTCTGTGCAATAAATCTTGCGTAGATGTGAGATATGTTGACAATACTGCAGTAGGGAAGATATGAATGGGTGGATAGAGGAAGTGAGGTGGCTATAAAACTCAAGCATTGGCTCACCTGCAGGCCATATTTTTTCACTACAAGTGGTTGAACTTTTTCCTTCAGGAGATCCAAGCAGTCACCTGGGATGGAAGGAGGGTTTGGCAATCTGTGACTGGACTGACACGTTGGCTCTTTCACTGCTTTGCAGTCTGTCCTTTGCTCTGTCCCAGACACCATGCCGCCTGGGCAAGTGAGAGTGGAAAGTCAGTGAGTGAGAGCTCTGGTTGGTCCCTTTCTGCAGGTTGTTCAGGTGGAGCATCTTTCTCTCCTCACTGTCCTCTTCTGATATGGGAAGAATTAGCACTCCTGTGTTATGGACAAAGAAGTCCTGAAGAAAGAAGAGGCAAAACCCAAGAGGGGTTTGGGCAGCTACATAGTGACTACAGACTTAAGTAGATCTTTGCTGCCCTTCTGTTCCTCAGAACCAGATATTTTGGTGGCTATCACAATGACCAGTAATCACTGCTGAAGGAATAATCCCACTCCAGTGCTCCTGAGGCAGTGGGATTATTCAGTGCCAAGAACAATGGTGTTTCCATTCACTAGGGACTCCTGATCATGTTTGCTCTGAACTCCTACAAATGGTACCAATGGAATAACGTGAATATTGTATACTTCTAGAGCCTGCAGCAACCATCATCCCTTTCTCTCACCTTGGGCCAAGGAGTGTTCCCTCAGGGTACTTCACTCAGTTCCCAGATCTCCAACTCTCCAATTGCCCTGCACCTTTCCTATATAAACAATTGTTTATAGAAGACTGATTGTGATTCAGCAGGAGACCACTTCTCTGGTCTTGCAAGCTCTAGAATCAGTGCCCCAGCATCCAAGGGAGAAGGGTTTTTATAAAGGAAACTTGTTAGCATCAGAGAGGAAAGAAGGACAATAACCTATTTGAGTCTGAGAAAACTAGGGCAATCGGGGACTCGTCTGCCAAAGCCTTTTCACTTCACAGTCATTGCCAGACCATGTCAGAGTAACTATTCAGTTCTACTGCAGTCCCAGCAAGGATCTGGGACGCAAAGCAGCTGCAACGTCACAGCACCTGAGTCATTAGGCACCTGCATTTTATCCAGGTTTTGCTGGATTTGCAAGAACGTACAAGAATCTGCAAAAAAAATTTGCAAATTTTCTACAGTCTCTGAAGTTTCTTGCTTGATACAGGAGAGTGATGGCTCCTTCCCTCTTGCCAGTCCCATCTCCTGCTGAACTCAAGGAGTTCTCAGAGCCTGTCCACCCCTGCAGGGCTGTCTTTGTGCAAGTGGATTGGAATTTTGGAGCAGTTGCAAACACATTTCTGGCATTCTTCTTGCAGTATGGGAGCCACACCATTCAAGGGATGCCACATCAAACTGCTGCTGCATTCTGAATCAAAACCAAAGTGTTGTTGCTTTTGCACTTACCTTTCACTCAGGAAAGGCCCGACTGGTGCAACTGGTGTGTTCCAGCAGAGCTGTGCCTGCCTGCGGCCATCCTGCCGGCAGCAGGAGTGCTCAAGCACACTGAACTCAGCTGTTTCTGGATGGCCAAATGTGGCTGGGAAGTACTGAACAGCATCCTCTGGGACATCTTGCATGCAGCATTGAACATGTGCTCACTTCCCATCCTTCCTTTCGCATCCCTCTGAAACTTTCACACCACACAGCTCCACACCCTACTGCATCCAGCACAAGGAGGTGCTGGCTGTGCACACACATACCGCACTCTGCTTGTGCCCATGTACCCCATCCAAATGCCCACATGGAGAGCATGTCCTGTGACTCTCCAGCTGTCCCCTGTGCTTTGTAGATTAAAAGGTTGGTATGAAAGTAATCCTGTTTCCCACAAAATGTCTTGGTGGGGCCTCAGGAGCCCCTCCTTGTGCTGGCCCAGGTGAGGAGGTGATGGAAATGCCAAACAGGACCACTACAGCACTGCATTGTTCTGGAAACAGCACCAGCCATAGACTGCAGCCATCAGGTGGAGCTAACAAAACTGGATGTCCCCACCTATGCAAAGTCTCTCCTGCTTCCAGCATCAGTGCTCCAGACTGAAGCCCCCCTACTCACTTCTCATGGACTGGATGCAAAATGGTTTGTAAAATTTTCTATCTCCTTGGACAGGGAAGAAATGGACCCACAAATCTACATCTGCAAGTGCAAAATGCCTGGAAGGAAGAAAGCGAGGGAGAAGGGAAAGAGAGCAAACACCTGAACTGCAATTTCTGTAATCTCTGCAGAAGACTTTTTTCCAATTTTCTTCTTTCCTTGAAAAAAATGAACAAAAGCAGGCAGCAGAACACTTCCTGTCAAGTTTTGACCCAACTGTTTTGTGCAACAGTACTGAACAAAGGGAAGTTTGGGGTGTTGTTAAACTCCCCCAGCACACCCATTGCTAATCCTGTACTGGGGTACAGTTCCCCCATTCCTCTCCCCTGACAAACTTTGCTGATTAGTTTCTGTCTTTACACCCAGGCTGACTTCTGCACCCTGATCTCCAAACAGTGACCTCATTGCCTTGTTCAGCTGGTGAGAAACTACAGTAAAATGGAAGAGGTAAACAAAGTGCGGGGAACTAATGGCCAGAAGATTTAGGAGGTAGGAATCTGCTCCTTGCTGTCCTGCTCCCATTGTGTGTCTGAGCTTGAGAAAGTGCAAGCTGAATCTTGACAAGCTCTTTTCTGTGACGGTTCCTCTGGAAACTCAGCCCACTCCTCCAGATGATGACTCGGGACAAACAGCCCGCAAATTATATGCCCAATAGTACTAGACCCACACTCCTGTCACTGCTACAAATTCTGTATACTACTGGAATTCACCCACCTTCTGCAGCAGAAACTCTTCATTCCCAGCGTAACTGTCTCACCAAGATATAAATATTAGAAACAAAAGCCTGCGTTGTCACAGAGCTGAATTTGTGTCCGCTCTGTGCAGCCAGCACTGCGCCTACCTCTAGCTGAGCTGCAGTTCATGCTCATGCTGATTAGAGAAATAGCATTAACAGCACTCTGCCTACGAGGGGTATGTTCAATACCACTACACAATGCAGCCTTCAATATCCTCCTTTTGGGATGTGTTTCAAAGTGTCACCATGTTCCTGACCCTGACAGACACCTCCAGGTCCTGGCCAGCAGCAGCTCAACTCACATTTGTCTCCCCAGACACTCAGTAAACACCTTTGTGTCCTTTTTCTTTAGAGGAAGGGGTCTTGCTGAGCTCACCCTGAAATATATCACCCTGGACAAAAGGGCTGAAAGGTTATGGAGCTCCAGGGGGTGGTTCAGCAGGGAGCTGGGGCCAGTTGCCTGCCAGAACCAAAGCTATAAAGGCAGAGAGGAGTTAGAGACCACATCCGACACGGATGCTGCAGATCCTGCCTTGCCTTCCACCAGCCCTGGGATAAGAAGAAGATGCTAGGGCTTCAGTCATGGCCTTGCTCATTTTTCCTCTTCCTGGTTCTGCTCTCTGCCAGCGTTCAGACTGTGTCCTTACCAGGACAGAGGCTACAGGTAGGAGGGACCCAGAGGTTGATTTCAGGAGGGGAGGAAGAGGGGAGGTTGTGTTCGAACCTGGAATGAGTGGTGGTCCCAAATTCCAACTACAAGGAGGCTGCTTTCTATTCTCATTGCATGCTCCCCTTCAGCAGCCTCAGCTCTAGGATGACTTTATAACCCAGCTCCTAAGGAGCACCAGCATTTCAAGACAGGAAACAGACAAAAGGTTTTTAGTGCTCTGCAGTGAAAAGCCTGGTTCTCTCTAAGTGCACTCTGTGTCAGCAGCCATCAGAAATCAGAGTCATGTCTCATCATGTTCAGTGCTTGGTTCTGATGTTTCAGAGGGAAGATGCATCCTGTTAGGCCAGGAGTGTTACTCCTAAGCTCAATACTACCCCACTTAAAGACCCTTTTTAAGGCCAAGAGCCCTGTCAGGATGCCAGCTAAGGGCTTCTTCTAAGGGATAAAAGAGTAAATCTTTTATCCTCAGCAATTACGCAATAATATTTTTAGTTTTCAAATCTAGCCAGCTCTCTCTTACCCAAACCCTAACCTGAGCCCCAGCACCCTGCCTTTACATCACCCTGGGAAAGCCACGGGGAAATAGTCAGGACATGAACTAAAATCACAAGACCGATCCTGCTATGACTCACCACTTTCACTCCTCGCTGAGGATGCTCGTGTCTGCTTCAGTTAACTCGCTACTGCAAAGAGCCACACAAAGGCATCTTCAGCCTTAGCTCAGCATCCATGTGAGAGACAGATGTGGAACGGCTCCTGCAGGCTGCTTCTCTGGGCAGCCATGCCATACCTTCACTGCACCCAACACACCCCCAACCCCTGTCTCCCAGCAGGGCTGGGGGTTTACAGTCAGCACAGCTAACCTAGAGGATTTCCAGCAGATGGGGAGTCCCCCTTCCTCACACCTGCTCTGTTCTTGTCTCTTCCTTATCTTTATCAGCAGGTATTTGAGGCAGGCCCAATCCTTCCCAGCAGCCCTCTGGAAAAAAGGAAATGTCACACAGCAGCCTGAGCACACAGAGGTGCTCAGCATCCACAAAAGGAGCAAGGACTGAAGACAGTTACCTTTCAAATCCAGGGCAGGGCGGGATGTGTGCATGGTTTTATAAGAGCAGGGCAATCTGCCCGCAGGCAGAGCTCACAGCAGCTGTCTGCCTGCTGTTTTGGACAGCAAAGTCATTTCAGACAGTGGGAGCTGCTGGTCAAGCCCTTCCCTGTGTCTGGATGCAATGTCAGGCACAGTGCTGCGGGCAGGCATCACTTTATGTCCTGCCTGAGCCCCAAGGAGAGTGTGGACAGTGGGGTACCGGGGGTCCAAGGCTTACAAGGGAGTATCACCAGAAGCACAGGCATCACCCCACTCTCCTCTGTTTATCCCAGATGCTCCTTTCACGATTGCTGCCCCTGGAGCCCAAGTCCACGGTGACCGAAGAGGACACGAGGGAGGGGTCCAGCTTTGGTCCTCAGCTGCTCTCCTCCACTCTCCCCTTCCTCCCATCTGGGGCTAGAGCTGCCCGTCCCTCCCTCTGGCGCAAGAACCTCGCCAGTCGCAAGTGGGCACTGCCTGGAGATTGGGCCTGGAAGGTCATGCCCAGGGGTTGCTTTGGGCTGAAACTGGACCGAATCGGGACCTTCAGTGGTTTGGGGTGTTAGCTTTGGAGGGCCTCCGAGGTGAGAGGGCCAACAGTGCGGGCTCGAGAAACTGGGCAGGGAAGAAGTTGAACGCACAGAGAGCGAGGGGATGGGGGCGGCGGGGCAGGCTGTGAGGCCACCACCTGCCAGCCGCCGGGGCAAGAGCCGGGCCCGGGGACGCTCCGTGCTGCCGGCGCTGTGGTGGGGCCCGGCCGGGGCGAGAGTAGGCGGGCGGGACGCCGCTGGGCGCCTCACCAGGCCCGCTTTTCCTCAGCTGGAGGGCACCCAGCCTCAGGAACCTGCACGGCTCGGGAACCAGCACGGCTCGGGAATCAGCGCGGCGCACCGCTGCACGAAGCCTTGAAGCTCCCGCCTCAAAGTAGGGATGCAGCGGCAGCGAAGAAGCGACACGGCAATATGAGGAGGAGCTGTCCGGCTCCGCAGCTGCCCCTCGCGACCGCTGGGCGCCCGCTCCGCCCTTCTCCCTGCTCGTCCTGCCCGAGGACTCGCTCATTAAACAAGCTGCATTAATTTGCCGCGTCCGGGCTCGGCGATGGCTGCCCCCGGCCGAGGGGCGGGCGGAAGGCGGCGGCAGAGCCCGCCCGGCGCCCCCGGCCCCACGCGCGGGGCCGTG
>VZRN01001939.1:2455705-2481365 GCA_013397935.1 Dasyornis broadbenti
GGGGAGGATTTTGGGGGGAGTGGGGGGAGGAGGAGAGGTTGAATCCCGCCGGTCCCGCTCCGCCGGCGCCCCCCGGGGCAGAACGGTGCTGCTGACTCATTTCCCTTCGGATTCGGGGTGACTCACCCCGGAAGAGGCTGCCATTGTCCGGCTGCCCCAATTCCACCCCCCCCATTCCCGGGGATCCCTGCAGCCCCCCATCAAAAGGTCGCCTGGTGGATCGTGTGTCAGTGGCAGCCCCGGGGATGTGACCTTCTCGTGCCAGGCCGAGGAGTAATCAGATCCCCATTGCTCTCAGTAAATTTAGCAATTGACCTTTCAGGGGCGGGGGTCGCTCTTAATCTTTAACCGGGGTACCTTGGCCTTTGGACGAGCTGCAGGGCTCCCTCCTGCCCTGCTGGGTAGGGAGCAGCAGATGATTCCGAGGGAAGTCTGCCAAGGACTGCCTGCCATGCCCAGCTGGGCAGGTTCCCTGTTGCACCTCCTCACCCTTGTCTTTCTCTCTCCAGATTTGGCCGCATCGGCCGCCTGGTCACCCGGGCTGCCGTCCTCTCTGGCAAAGTCCAAGTGGTGGCCATCAATGATCCCTTCATTGACCTGAACTACATGGTGAGTTGCCTTGCAGTGCCCCCTCTGGGTGTTTCTGAGTAGAGCTCCTCTGGATCTGTTCTAGTAGCTTCCCAGGGTGTTAGAGGATGATGGCAGCCTGCATGCTGACCTTCCACTCTCTCTTTCTTTATTAGGTATACATGTTCAAATACGACTCTACTCATGGCCACTTCCGGGGCACTGTCAAGGCTGAGAATGGGAAACTTGTGATTAATGGGAATGCTATCACCATCTTCCAGGAGTAAGTATCTTTTTCCCTATTGCCCCTTTGGAGGATGAAAGCAGATGTCTTATGGAGCAGCTCTTAAAATTTTGTCCCTCCTTAGGCGTGACCCCAGCAACATCAAGTGGGCAGATGCTGGTGCTGAATATGTTGTGGAGTCCACTGGTGTCTTCACCACCATGGAGAAGGCTGGGGTGAGTATGCCACGGAGGCACAGGATAGTGCTGCTTCTGCCTGTGGGGCATGTCACCATGTACAGAGCTGCTCAAGATGGGGCTGTGAAGGAGAAGAGGTTGTCTGAAGAAGCAAGCTTGGAAGGATCCTGAGTTATCTGATCTCTTATCTCTTTCTCTCTAGGCTCACCTGAAGGGTGGTGCCAAGCGTGTTATCATCTCTGCCCCCTCTGCTGATGCTCCCATGTTTGTGATGGGCGTCAACCACGAGAAGTACGACAAGTCTCTGAAAATCGTCAGGTAAGGAGAGAAGAACATGCCTTCTGGCCTGGAGCTCTCACCAGCTGCCAGGGTTCTCACCTCACCTCAGTGGATGTGTTGCCTCTGGCTAATGTGCTTTTCTTTCTCTACTCTAGCAACGCTTCCTGCACTACTAACTGCCTGGCACCCTTGGCCAAGGTCATCCATGACAACTTTGGCATTGTGGAGGGTCTTATGGTAGGTCTGCAGCTTGGTGCTGAGGAGGGTGACCTATCCACAGATCCCCTCATGTGAGAGGGAAAGCATCTGTACTCCTTGTGTCACCTGGGGTGTTCTTTCTGGAGAATATTGGCTGTGTTCTTATTCTCATGCTTTTTTCAGACCACTGTCCATGCCATCACAGCCACACAGAAGACAGTGGATGGGCCCTCTGGGAAGCTCTGGAGGGATGGCAGAGGTGCTGCTCAGAACATTATCCCAGCATCTACTGGAGCTGCTAAGGCTGTGGGAAAAGTCATTCCTGAGCTCAATGGGTGAGTGTTGTCCCTTCTCAGGTGCCTGGAGGAGGCAGAACATTCCTAGGCTGGCAGAGGATTGCGAGATGCTGTTCCTTGCTGACTCATGTCTCTCACAGGAAACTTACTGGAATGGCTTTCCGTGTGCCAACACCTAATGTCTCTGTTGTGGACCTGACCTGCCGTCTGGAAAAACCAGTAAGTGTTGTGGACAACTTCCAGATGTGCCCCTGCTTCCTCTAAATTCTGTCTTGTGCCTGGAGTCGCCTTCTCTGCACCCATATTGTCCTGAAGATGTGATTTTTGTGAAGAGCACCTGCTGGGCTGTTCGTGTGTCTCCTCCCTTTCCTGTCCCTGGTGGACATTTTGTGTGAGTTGGGATCTGAGTATCTTGCATCTGTCTCTACTCAGGCCAAGTATGATGACATCAAGAGGGTAGTGAAGGCTGCTGCTGATGGGCCCCTGAAGGGCATCCTGGCTTACACAGAGGACCAGGTAAGGAACTCTTAGTCTCTTGGCCTGTGGTTATGGACACTTGCCTCATTTTTCTGAGAGACTGTTGGCAGCAGCTTTGCTGGGATCCTGGTTTGGGCACTTGGGGTTCAGGCTGTAGGCAACCATATGCATTACAGTTTTTTCTCTATTTCAGGTTGTCTCCTGTGACTTCAATGGTGACAGCCATTCTTCCACCTTTGATGCGGGTGCTGGCATTGCACTGAATGACCATTTTGTCAAGCTGGTTTCCTGGTAGGTGCATCCCTGGGTGATGCGGGGGCTGGCACAGACAGGTTACAAATTTGGGTCCTGTTGGCCACTGCTGGTGATCTAGGTGGATACACAGACCCTTGTGGTCTGGAGTGGCTCCAGCTTGTAGTAGTGCCTGTGGAATGAGGTTTGTTTCTTACCTGAAGTTACTATAGCGTTCTCCTTCCCCTCCTGGAGGGAGTTCAGTTGTGTGGGATGGGGCAGAGGATCAGGAAGAATGGAAGAAGGGGTGCAAGAAATGGGTGAGCCCTGACAGCACTTGTTTTTTGTCCCCAGGTATGATAATGAATATGGATACAGCAACCGTGTTGTGGACTTGATGGTCCATATGGCATCCAAGGAGTAAAGCTGAGCACACAGCCCCCCTGCTGCCTAGGGAAGCAGGACTCTCCTTTGTTGGAGCCCCTGCCCTTGTTCACCACCGCTTAGCTCTGCATCCTGCAGTGAGAGGCCAGTTCTGTTCCCTTGTCTCCCCCACTCCTCCAACTTCTCCCCGAACCTGGGGGAGGTGGAGAGGCTGATAGAAACTGATCTGTTTGTGTACCACCTTACATCAATAAAAGTGATCACCATCTGAAAAGCCTTGTTTGTCTGTCGGGGGAGATGGGAGAAGCGGGGCTTGTAGGTAATGAGCAGCTACAGGCACCTGTGTGGGATAATCTCTGCAGCTGTTGTGAGGAGCTGGGGAGTGCAGCCTGCTGACTTGTTCCACATGGGAGAACCCAGATTACAGCCTGAGAGCCAAAACAAGGTGTGGTGCACAGCAGGACTGCTGCGTGGTAGGATGGAAAGCAGCTCTGTGACTCCACCTTCTAGCTCTGGATCTGCTTGTCTGATGGGTGTATGCAGAATAAAAGTGCTGAGCAGATGACTTTCATTTGGTTTGAGAAAGGCGCACCAGAAACTAATTGATTCTTCCCGTGCCTTAGTGAGGGACAATGAAGATACTTCCTGGTGTTACAAGGAGGGTATTTCATTTGGTTTTACCTTTTAAAATGAATTGGCACTGCCTGAGAGGAAATGGCTGCCTAGGGACGTGTCAGAGGCCAGTGTCAGCATGGTGGTGGCCAGTCTTAATTCTGGCTTAATTCTGTGCGTAAGGAGGGGCAGTTGCAGTTAAGCTGCTGAGCGGCAAATCTCTGCAAGGTGAGTGTCAGCCCTCTGCCTCCCTGCATTAGTTCTGGACGCATGAAAGCTGTCGGGCAGGGATGGAGCCTTCCATGACCTGTGAGCACTAGGGCAGATAAGCGATGCACTGCACAAAATCACGTGGCCCTCCATTTTTAGCAGCTTAATTTAGCATCTCAGGGCTGATGTGTTCTCTCCCTGGCAGGCACAGTTGGAGCTGTTGTCCGGACCCCAACTACTTTAGACCCTGATCTGGATGCAGCAAGGACATAAGCTGGAGGACTTAAACTCTCCAGATCAAGGTATGCTGGACATAAATTCCTGGAGCTGCTTATCTCCAGCAGCTGGGCTGCGTAAGAATTAAATGTTTGCTGGACTAGAGGGCGATGACTCAAAGTTGTATTGCAAAGAGAAAAAGGTTGAAAAACCTGCCTCTGGATAAGAACTGGAATTCTGAGCAGCTTGTTAGCCCTGGGACAGCAGAAATACTTGGATTACACCACAAATGGCCTCGTGGGAACTTTAGGTAACTGGTGTTAAGTGGGAGCTGCCTGATGCTGGGGCTCACTGGAGGCAGCCCTCCCATGGAGCTGGGTTTCTGTTTCTGCGCTCTGTAGCCTGGAGATCTGTCAGGTTTACCAAGGGATCTTGGGTTGGTCCCATCCTGTCCTTGATTGCTGCGCTTGGGTGCTTTGAATGGCTGTGCTGTGTGCTGCCTGCATATTTGTGTGCATGCCAGTCAGCACCTTGCTTGATAATCTGGAAATGCAGAGAGGCTACCAAAACACCTCGTGGGGGGGAGGGGAAGGATGGATGTCCTGCTTTCCCATGTAAAACATTTTGAACTGGATTAAAAGCTAGAACATTTCTGCGAGTCAACTTTTTCTCCTAAAAAGCCTTATGTTTCCTAAGCGAGATAAGGCTACCTGAAAATTGGTAGAGCAAAGAATTCCTCTTATTTAAGCGTGAGCCCTATCCAACCTGAGATCAAATTGCTCTGGGAATGAGCAAATTCATACAACCTCGGGGTGGGGTAGAAGAAGAGTATGTGCTCTCAGACCAACAGTTGTTGGGAATGTCTGGGAATAAAGGTTCACTCTTTCAAAATGCGATTTTAACTGGTTTACAATCTTGCTTGAAATTCCTAGAAAAACTACAAGGTATTCAGGCAAGGCAAGCCAGGAACCAGAGTCTTTAAAACAGAACTGGTCTTGTATGGAGCCAGAGAGAGTGAGTGTGGTAAACAAGTCCTGCAACTTTTGGGCTGCCTGGAGGGCTTGGTTTCGTCTCTCATGTAACCTCCCTAAAAAGCACAGCTCTTCTTAATCCTAATTTTGCATCCAGACACTGTGCCTGCAGATGGCACCACAGCAAGGCCCCTCTGGACAGATGGAAAAACTAGCTCAGTGGCCAGCCTGTCTGAGAACTACAACCTTGACCTGAAAACACATGTAATTCTTTTTGTTTTCCCATCAGTTTGCAAAATTGACATATATGACTGTGGATGGTATTAGGATAAAGACAGGAGATCTGCTGTGGCAGCTGCTTCTGTCTTTGGACTTTTTTCCAAAGTAGGGGAGCTCTAGGTCTGTTCTTGCAGCATTTCTGAGGAAAGCTGATGGAAATGCTTGGTTAGGTAAGGCAGGTGGTCAAGGCAGACATAAAGAGGCTCTCATTCAGCAAAGGAGTGAAAAGCAATTGTGCCACTTTGCTTGGACAAACCAACTCCAAGAGCAGCTGCCACAAGCCAGAATCCATCCTGGTTTGTGAGCACCTTGCAGGGGGAAGGTACAGAAAGACACTGATCCTGGCTAAAGGTTTGACTGCCTTCCACCTGGGAAAGCTCTCTGACTGACCAAAGGGACAGCTTCTCTGATGGCCAGCTAACCATTTCTAAGGGTCGTAAGCACTACCTTTTATTTTCCTTTTTTAAAGACAGCTAAGGATAAATATAGTGGTGTTACAAGAAAATTTAGTTTTATGGTAACTTTGAGCATTTAGAGAAGTTATTTTATACTTCCTTGGCATTTGCACAGACGATTACACATGCATTGCTTCCCCAAGAAAGGTCCTCAGACCACCTTCTTACTGAGATGTCAGCATGAAACTTCAGCATTTAAGGAAGATGCCATGTAGTGAAAACCAGCTTGAGCAGATGTAGAAAATAATTAAGTTCACTTGAAAAATCACTCCAAAACATTAACAAAATGGTGACCATGTAAGCACAGTAAAAAATGGTTTTGGACATTTAAAACATTCTCTATCCACTTCTGAAGTAAATCAATCTTTGAGCAGAGCCAATTGACAAGACCAGGGCAAGGAAGAGAAGATACAGGTCTCTGAAAAACTATGACACAGTTACAAAAGACAAACATCTTAAAGGATGTATCAACCTCCTCCAAAACTGATGCCATTCACAAAATGCAGGTTCATGACTTAGGGTATGCAAATACCCCTGCAGGCTCCAGCAGTACTCACATTTCATCAAAACCAAGCTGCCTACCTTTGGGCAATCACCCTGTGTGCACACTGCAAAAACAAATAATTTGTTACTTACTCTTCTGAGCTGAATGTAAGCTCTTACTCTAGGACAGCTGACTTACCTCCATATATTACCTTACTACAGAAGTATCATCTTCTCGAGGGAGTTATTCTCAATGAAATGTTCCTAGAAGGAACAGTAGTGCTGGGTTATACTTTCCAGCGTAAGATTTGAAAAGGCAGCTGTCAAAAAGTAGAAGCTGTAGTCAAATGAAAATAAAAGAAAAACTCATCAATACTTGTAAATGAAACTTAATATCCTAAAGGAAAAAAAAAATGGAGATTCTATGACAAATAGAAAAGGATGAAAACCTCTTTCAAATGCATCTTGAGATAAGAAAGCTGCCAAAAAGCTGTAAGATGGCGTGGGGGTGATTAGGGAAGCTTAAGGCCCTGAATGAAAAGTAAAGTTGATGTTTTATCATCAGAGGAGCTTTCGGGTGTTGCCAGACAGGAGATTTTCCTCGGCAGCAATGAGATGAAACCACCACTGAAAACTGAAGCATCAGGACTTGAGAACACCTGTGACGTGAAGGGCAGCAAACAATGTGCCAGACTCAGGTGGTCTCCAGCATGAAATGGATGAACAGGTAACCGTGCTGCAAGTAATTCACCAGTCACCTCAACCCCTCACATGATGAAAAGCAATGGGATTTAGGGAAAAACAGGCTGGCAAAACGTTTCAAAGAACTGCTCTAGAACAGGGGAGATCACCAGGTTGAAAAGTTGTGGCAAGGCTGGTGGCAATCGAGAGAGAAGATATGAGTAGCCAGCATCTGAGGCCACCTTCAGAACAATTTGGAGCATGGAGCATGGAGCAAGGTTTGTTGATTATGCAAAATGACCCAATATACTCAGCCCTGAATCAGCCTGTGGAAAGGTGCAGAAGGATCTTATGACCAAGTGACTGGGTTATTAAAATGCTGGGTGAAATTCAAGGTTGCTAAGTGAGAAATACTACGTGTAGTGGGGGACACAGCTCTGACATTGCAAGTCTCAAAGCCCTCCTCTGACACTGCCCAAACCTCCAACAAACAAGTGAGCAACCTTTGTTGACCTTGGTCTGAGTCCTGGGACAGCAGGGAAAGAAAAAAAAAAAAAGGTGGTTTGTAATCTCTGTAATCTCCAGTTTTTAGTTGCTAAATTGGATACTGGTTTAGGTGCTGGACACCAACTACCAAATCTCACATGGCTTCCAGCTTCCCCACCCCCTCAGCCTCCTCTATGCCTTTATCATCCTGACTAAACTGCCCTCTAGACCAATATCATGAAGTGACTTCAGGCACTGCGCAAAAACACTCACTTGTCTTTCTTTTAAGGAGCATAATAACTAAACTTTTCACTCTCAAAACATTTTTTTCCAGCCTGGAATCACAGTTAGAAGTCTTTGGCCCATCTATTCTAGTTTCTGATGCAAAGCAGGACAAAGGACACTAATGTCACACGTGAATGAAAATGCTTAAAGATATCTTCAGTGTCTGGCTGAGAACTCACACAAGGTTGCTCGTGAGCCCTGCTCCCTTTCCAACCCTCCTGTTGTCTCAGGGAAGGTTAGTCACTACTATTTCTTGCTCTTTTATGTATTTAAGCATAGCTATATATGTATGGCAACAGAACTTCTCTTTTGACCCTATTCAGAAATATTTTGTAATGCTTCTTGGCACCTTTGACTGAGATATTTACTCCTCTTGAGAGTCTGTATAGTTTCTTTGTTTTAAAAATGGTATCAGTTTTGTCTGTCAATTCCTTGTCCTTCTATAAATGTTACTTAAATTGCAGATTTTTTCCTTTCCTTCATGATTTCTCCCCTCCTCCCCTCTCTACTAGTTACCCATTGGCTTTTGTCCATGCCCTGTCAGACTAAGTACTGACGTCATCTGCTTGCCCATCCACCCAGGCTTTTCTTTAAATGTCTTCCCTGATGCTTTTAAAAACTGACCTCAGCAAACCGCAGATTTCAGCAGCCAGTGTTTTTTTCTCAGCATGGAGGTTACTGTGCTTTGCAAAACACCATTTGCAGGAATGCAGCAACAGCGCCGCGCTTTATTTTCAGCATTGCTCACTCCAATTCCCCAGGCAGCCTCAGGCTTTGTGGGGGGGCTTGTTCATCCCTACAGCACCCCGTGCACCCAACACTTAAGTGTGCTCCAGGTCTGTAACAGTGCTCATCTGGAGATCCTGTCAAGGATCTTCCTTATTGCTAACTTACTGGAAAGTGCTTCATCATTCCCTTCTGAACACGTTCTGCATTTTCCATATACAGAACAGACTTATCTGGTGACTACTTCTCCTTTTATTGCTCTTTTTCCCAATTTCAGCCAAGAAAAAAAAAAATTACTGTTAGGATTGATTTTTCTTTAAATATAACTAGAACAGCATGTTAGTTCCTTAGACATCCAGGTTTTTTGGTTTTTTTTCTGAAGTGATATGAGCAGCTGAAGATCCTTTTTCATACAGCTGAATTATTTTCTTGTCCCTCTGTTTCTTTTCTCCTACCCACAGTTGCTGGAGTTGTTACAAGATTTATTTTTGTTAATGTAGGTCAAGCTTTATTATTATTTTTATTAGTTATTCTTATTTCTAAGTACTTCTGTCACATGGCCACTTACTCAAGGAAGTAGTTCACTGAGAGCTATCTTATGTTACAAAATCACAGCTTTTTTACAAACTGGAAAAACACTGCTCTTTCCAAGACTTCCCTCTTATTTCACTCTAAGAAAAAGCCACGCAACACCACACAGTTCTCTGCTGTGACATTTTGTCCTGGTGGATGTCTCAAGTTTGTTTCTCAGTTGATCGCTTGTCCTTAGGCAACCATCAATCCTAACCCAATCTTCATCTGTCACAAGGACATCTAAAATCATTGCCTTATTTGGACATGCCATCATTTGTAAATTGATGAGAAATTCCCCCTGGCACAGCATATTCTTTGGTATCCACAGCCAAATCTCCCATTGACAACACAATTGCCCTCGTCATGCAATGAAGGGAGGTACTTACAAAATAAATCAACATGTTTTTGGGGGGATTCAGGAGTATATGAAAGACCCTTCAATGCCTTGACGAAATTGCGTGTCAGGATGTGGTTGGCTATCACCTCTAGAGCAAATATGACTTTTAACACAGTTTGTAAACCCAATTTGTAATGGCTCTTACCTATTATTCCCCCTTTATCCAACGAGTTAGACTGAGCTAGCAGCTCTACCATGTGGCTATGAACATTAAAATTATCAATTAACTACTTTCCTTCCTACCCAGAGATTTTCTATTTCCTCTTGCACTTTGCCCAGATGCAGTCTGCTCTCGAAGCTGAAAATGCTGCCTCTTCCAATCTGTTGTGACATTGGTCCAGCTTGATGATGGCTTTTGGTGGCCACTTGAGCTCCTTTTCCATAGTATTACCTCAATACCCAGCTCTTACAGCTGCTTTCCAAGCTATGACTTCTATATTCCCTCCACCAGAGGATGTACAGCATCATCTCCTTGCTCTGTCCCAAGGGAAACTGTCCCTTGGGACAGAGCAATTCACATCTAAAAATTCACATCTAAAACACTCCTCACAGTCTCAATACATCCACTGGAAGATTAAGCAATGACTGGACTTCCCTAAACCTGACTGTAGCCCTTCCAGTTCTCCATGCTGCCTTACCATCACTCCTAACATTAATCACCATGTGCAGGGGCTTGCCAGATATTTTCAGGAGCCTGTCCAAGCATCATCCAGGTGCATTTCCAATGAGACAGCACTCCACCATGTTCTGCATTAATTCTGACCTCTCCTCTTGAAGGGAGGTGTCTTACCTGTAGCCACAGTACTTGACATACTTGATCATCACGTGTAAGTTCTGGGACACCCTGTGCCACGGGTACCTGAGACACAACCATAAATGTATAAAGAGTATAGCCAAAGGCATGAGGCTTAGGAAAGTCAAGCTCCCTGCTCAAACTTAGAAACAAGAACAATTTTCTATGCAGCTTTGACCTCTCCTAGCTCTTGTCTAAGAAACATGATAAACAAAATAATAAAACAGGTTGGCAGGGAATCCAAAGTTGTTCCAGTGAAGGCTGTCAGCATCACATTTAGGTCCATCCAAGGAATCCTGATAAGGGGAGAAGCTAACTCACACAAATGCAAGTCATGCGGGATGAGTGACAAAGCGCCTCCAGCAGAGGGGTGCTGGGTGGAAAATACAGGACCTTGACTGACTTGACAGACAAGTCAGACTCTTTCAGTGATATGATCTAAAAGAGATGGGATCAAGGAACGAGGGAAGGGAGGGTGCAGGCTCACTTAATACAAGGAAGAAGATGTGGGCTACTTAGTGGTTAGGTTTCCCGAACCCTCTAAAGCAAGCAAGCACCATCCCAACTCATGTGGCGAGATGCAAGGAAAGTGATGCTCCCCACCCTCTCTGTGGGAATATCTGCTAGTACTCATCAGAGAAATTCAGTGGGCCTGGTCAGAATCTCAGAATGGGAAATGGCAAGGTTGGAAGGGACCACCAGTGGAGAAATCTGGTCCAACCTCTCTCCTCAAGCAGGGTCATCCTAGAGCACATGGCATAGGATTGCCTCCAGATGGTTCTGGAGTATCTCCAGGGAAGGAGACTCCACAACCTCTCTGGGCAATCTGTTCCAGTGCTCAGTCACCTGCACAGTATAGAAGTTCTTCCTTTGTTCAGGTGGAACTTCCTGTGTTCCAGTCTCTGCCCGCTGGCTCTTGTCCTAGTGCTTAGCACCACCAAGAAGAGGAGCCTGGCTCCTTCCTCTGATACCCAGGCTGCAGCTACTGACAGACATTGATGGGATGCCCTCTCAGACATCTCTTCTCAAAACTGAACAGGCCCATACCCCTCAGCCTTTCCTCATGAGGTGCTCCCTCACCTAATGATCTTCATTCCCCTCTGCTGGACCTGCTCCAGGAGCTCCATGTCTCTCTTGTACCAAGGAGCCAGAATTGGACACAGCACTCCAGACGTGCCTCACCAGGGCTGAGTGGAGGGACAGGATCACCTCCCTCAACCTGCTGGCAATTCTCTTTCTAATGCATCCCAGGACACCACTGGCCTTCTTGGCCACAGTGACACACTGCTGCTTCATGGACAGCTTCCTGTCCACCAGGACCCACAGGCCCTTCTCCACAGAGCTGCTTTGCAGCAGGTCAGACCCCAGCCTGTGCTGGTACCTGGGGTTATTCCTCCCCAGGTGTAGCACCCTGCATTTGCCTTTGCTGAATTTCAGAAGGTTCCTCTCTGTCCCTCTCTCCAACCTGTTGAGGTCCCTCTGCACAGCCCTCAGGTATCACTCATCCCAGCTTGGTGCTATCAGTGAACTTGGTGAGGAGGCATCTCCCCTTCATCCAAGTCATTGATAAGTTAAACAATGATGGCTACAGTACAGAACCTTGAGGGACACCATCAGTGACAGGCCTTCAGCTAGACCCTGTGCCACTGGCAGTGACCCTCTGGGATCTGCTGTTCAGCCAGTTCTCAATCCACCTCACTGTCCACTCATCCAGTCTACACTTCCCAAGTTTATCTATGAGGATCTTGTGAGAGACAGTGCCAAAAGCCTTGCTGAAGTCAAGGTAGACAATATCCACTGCTCTCCTTTCATCCATCCAGGTAATTGTCTCATGGTAGAAGGCAATCACATTGGTCAAGCATAATTTGCCTTTAGTGAATTCACGCTGGCTCTCCTGCTCACGTTCTTGTATTCCACATGCTTAGAGATAACATCACC
Organism: Dasyornis broadbenti; assembly: GCA_013397935.1. Lineage (NCBI taxonomy): Eukaryota > Metazoa > Chordata > Aves > Passeriformes > Dasyornithidae > Dasyornis > Dasyornis broadbenti. Next base: position 2,467,663 of record VZRN01001939.1, read on the forward strand.
TTGATGTGACTGAGGTGAGGCTGACTGGCTGGTAGTTTCCTGGGTCCTCCTTCTTGCCCTCTTTGAAGACTGAGGTGACATTTGCTTTCTTCCAGGTCTCAGGCACCTCTCGTGATCTCCAGACCCTTCAAAGATGATTGCTAAGGTGTCCACCAGCTCCTCAGCACTTGTGGATGCATTCCAACAGGGCCCATGGATTTGTGGATATCACATTTCCCTAGGTGATCTCTAACCCAATCCTCCTTGGCCAACGGAGAATCTTCCTTCCAACATTCCTTTTCCCTGGCCTCCAGGGTCAGAGATTCCTGAGGGTTGGTCTTGTCAGTGAAGACCAAGACAAAGAAGGCATTCAGTAAGTCTGCTTTTTCTGTGTCCTCTATCACCAGGGTCACGACTCCATTTTGTAGCAAGCCCCCATTTTCCTTAGTTTTTCTTTTGTTTTTATATATTTGAAAAAGCCCTTCTTGCTGTCCTTGACATCTCCTTGGCCAGATTTAATTTCAGATGGGCCGCACTCTGACAAAAGCCTTGTCTTTTTTCCAAGTAGCATGTTCTCGCTTCCACCTCCTGTGTATCTCCTGCTTGTGCTTGACAGTTCTTTGTTGATCCACAGAGTTCTTGCCCCCTTTGCTCATGGGGATGCACCTTTCTTGAGCCTGGAGGAAGTGGTGCTTGAATACTGACCAGCTCTCTTAGAATCCTCTTCCCTGCAGGGCCTGTTCCCATGGGATTCTTCCAAGGAGGTCCCTGAAGAGGCTAAAGTCAGCTCAGAGCCACCTTGAAGACAGGGTCTCCAAGGAAGACTGCTCACTTTTCAGATGAGTCTTAGGGAACATCACTAGAAAAGGGATAGGGGAGGTGACTGCATGCCACAGGATCAGAAATGCATTCAGTGGGGAGCCTGCTGAAGTCCTTTGCCAAGAGGCTGATCTCAGCACGGGAAGCATGGAGTGCAGCAGCCATGGCAGACACCTGCATGTCTCACCCCAGCTCAAAGGCTGATTGTGTCCCTCAGTGCCTCATGGAGGCAGGATGCTCACAAGTGGGTCTGTCCCAACCCAGGGACAGCTCTTGCCTCGAGGGAGGGGTTTTGTGCCACTCCTGCAGCTGACAGTAAAAGTTGTACCCTTCCTCACCTGGGCACAACAGCCCAAATGCTGGGGAGGGAGAAGCCAGAGCAATTACCAGCACCTTTCCAGACTGCCCAAATTAAGTCTCTGCCAACATTGACTTCTGAGGGGTAAGAAGCTGATGAACCAGGCTGCCTAAACATTCAATGGGAAGACCTCATTGCCAATCCAGAGATATGATTCTAAAAGGATGGTCTTGGACAAATGTTCAAGAAGTCAGCACTTAGCATCACAGTCCTGAGTTGAATGCTGACAGACGGACTGCCCAGAGGCATCCTGCCATGGAACCCCATTCAGTCCATGCTTGGACTGTTCTTGGACTATAAACATTCACATTAATGCACAGACACTGAGCTAGACAGGACTTGATATTGCTTCCTGAGCAGGCACTGCTGAGAGATGTCCTGGAAAAGGGGTGACATTAGGGATTCAAGAAGCAACATAGCACTGAGTAGTTCCTAGACATAACAGTTCCCAGCAGGACTCGTGGTGGAGAAAAGCAGGCTAGATACTCCCCAAAGAATGAAAAGGAGCCCACAGACAAGAGTTAATCAGATGGAGGGATCACATCTCCTCATACCCAGCATCAAAGAGGTGGGGTCACCACTGCTGGACAGGTTGGTCCAGCTAACACCAGAGGCCTTGGGCTGTACTTCCCACACTGAGAAATTGCTGAGGCAAAGGATCCATGTTGCGTATCCTGCCAGAGAGATCTTGGAGGCTGTCAGACTGGTGGGGGAATAGAGCCTCTTGCTGGTGATACAATTCACCAGTGAACAGCATCTTGCACATGTGGGTGGTGGAGACTTCAGTTTCACTGCAAATGGAGTCCTGGCAGGCAGTGTGGGTCCAGGGTGTCTAACAGCACCTGCTGCTCCTCTGGGCAATGACTGCTCGAGGCAGAGATGTCAGTCCTTCTGTGCTTCATGCTTGAAATCTCTCAGGATATGTACTCCGCAGCCTTGTGGGTTACTTAAGCAGTACCAAGGCAAAGGTATGCATGTCCTGGATTATCCACAGGGGAAGCCAAAAGTTGTCAGTCACTCACAGAACTCTCCACAGGAGAGAAAGAGCACAAAACACAGCAAAGACACCTACAGGAAAGGGGATTTGCATGAAACAGAAGAGCCTCCAGGCAGGATAGGAAATGATCCCTGATCTACTGCATGTGAGGCATCATCATTTGAAAGTAGAAAACTGAAATATTAAAATACTTCCTCTGGCTTTAGCTCTTTTAGGTAGAAAAATAAAAAGTGAAGAGGGAAAGAAATTGAAACAGTTGAGCAAGGTGGCATGGAGGTGAGGGCCATGGCAAGCAGTGAGGCACACACCTCCTATCCATCTGCACAGCCAGAGGCAGCCTGGGCTTCTGCTGCTCCCCAGCACCCTGCTGCTCCCGTGAAACACTCTCCCAGCTTCCAGCAAGAAGCGAAGATGGCAGTCAGGAGTCAAGAGCTCAGCCACAGCAGACCATAGGCTGAGGAACTGCCAGTCCCCAGCACCAGCAGTGCTCCACCTGTGCCCCAATTTCCTGTTTCCTGCTCAATTCTCCTGCCATTTGCAGGCACTCGCCTCCCTGCCGGCTCTCACCAGCCAGCTCAGCCCTTGCTGAAATGCCAACACATGCCTTAACACATCATGCAGGCACGGGCAGAGCACCTCACCCTGCCCAAACACAGACACTCTGTGCTGGGGTGCACAGATGCCACAGCATTCCCAGCTCAAGTCCCTGGCAGCATCAGCCACCCAGTCCAAACCTGCAGAGAGAAACTCTTGCATCCCTCAGCCCCTACTTTACCTTCCGTACCTAATCTTAGAGATGATCCAAAAGCTCTACTGCCATGTACTTTCTCTTTCCTTCAGTACCTTTAGTGAGAAGCAATTTTTTTCTCTGCAGCTTCACCTGCCTTGGCTATGCAGCCTGTGTCCACTGCTGAGTAGATCACATTGCCTTCCTGGATTACACTGCCTCCCTGGATCACACTGCCTCTCAGCAGGCTGCTCTCTCCCTCCTGATGCCCTGCCAGGCCCCAGCCTCCCGTCACCATCATTGGAGGTGCAAGTGCTGCAGCCAGCCAGGAAAATGCTGCAAGAGATGGTAGGAAAGGGGATCCCCCACTGTGGTTGGATATGGGACTGAGGGCAGGCAGGAAAGTGCTCTGGGATGCCCCAGTGTGGCAGACGAGACCAGGCAACAGGAAGAGGAAAGTTCACAATTCACAAGCCAGGATCAGCTTCATTTCCAATCCCTCAGCCTCGGCATCAAGGATGCTCCATGTTAAAAACAGGGCAGCCCATGCAGCACCAGTGCCTGTTGAAGGCCAGTAGCTCCTAGAAGAGGGATGTCACCACTGTCCCATATGCCAGTCCCATCTGGCATGCCCAAGGGATGGGACTGTCCCATGGGGAGACCCATTGATGTGGGCTTGGAGACTGATGGAGTATAGCCCTGCCTCAAGCCACGCGTCGCCCACGGCAGCACAGGGAGAGCCCACACCTGGCAAAACTGTAGAAAAGGAAATTGTCCCATTTAATGAGCTCGCCCCCGTAACACAGACGTGAGCGCAACGCCGACGGGCGGCAAAGCAAAGTGCACAGTGAGCAGGACTCAGCCCCCGCCCTGGAGAAGGCGTGGGAAGGCTCGGGATGCCCGGCACGGCGTGGGGACCAGCCAGGTGCCCGGCCAGCAGCAAGGACAGGGAGAGCCCCGGGCTCGGTCCAGTTGGCACCAGTGTCAGGTCCAATTTGCAGGGAGGTACAGCTCTCGTTCAGCTCCGTGTAGCGCAAGGAGGGCAGGGGCAGGTCAAGTGTACCAGGACGGAGGCCAGAGGAGGTGGGTCTGGGGGCGCCTGGGAACAGGTCCTGCAGAACGCCACCATGGCAGGTTTGGAGCCTCCCTGCCCGAACCATGGTTTAACCAAAGCAGGGAAAGGGAATAGAGAAGGGGCTGAAGGCAGAGCAGCCTGGGCAAGGGCCCTCAGGTCTATCTAGCTATTCCCATTTGCAAGGTATCCGGTGAGGGGGTGTGTGGGATCTGCCAAGCACCCCAAAACAGGAGTGAGCCTGGGTGACAGATGTTTACCAGTGGTTCCACATCCCTGACAGTCTCTCCCAGGGTGACTCAGGCACCCCTGTGCCAGGAAGGGGGTCCGAGGGAGCAGGGCCTCCCCTCATTATCTGATGGAAGCGTCGCTGGGGGGATCACGATCGGATTCCTCGCTCTCTTCGTTTGGGGCTGACTCGCTGTTGGAGGTTGGGGTGAAGGCAGGAGACTTTCTGCAGAGAAGAATAAAGGGCAGCAGTCACAGCATTGCCCGGGGGGAGGGAAAGGACCCAGTTTGGTGTGGGGAGGGGTCACCAGAGCAAGAAGGAGAGAAGCTGAAGCACCCCTTTTGCTCCTTGGGGCACATGTGGGTCTGCAGGAATCCCTGGGTGCTGGGAGGGTGTTCCAGAGGACACCAATCAAGAGCATGAAGCAGAGCTGGGGGAGATGCTGGAGGGGCCTGCCCAGAGCAGGATCCTGACAAGGCATGTAAGGCTAGGAGTCTGTGAAAGTCCACCACAGGGGTCCCCAGCCTGCAGCCACCCTGGCTCCACAGGCCTTTGGGGACTTACAGGCTGTCCCTGCACAATGGCAGCTCCTCTCTCCATCGGGGGTATCTGGCTTCACCTGCCAAAAGTGACTCCTGTGTGCATCCTACGTCCTGCAGAGATGGCACCATGACCTCTGTGGAGGCCAACCAGGAGTCCACCAGCCTCTGGGAACTGCCCTCTCTCCATGCCACACAAGGGCAGGGCAGGAGTACTACCCAATCCTTCAGCTCCCTCTCAGCACCACCCTGGCTTCAGGCACAGAGCATGGGTGTCCTGGCTCTCCTGCAGAAGCTCACCTGTCCCCAGACTGGGTGATGAGCCGCCGGCAAGTCTCCATCTGCACATCCAAGCCTCGCTTCATGCTACACATTTCCATGTACTCGTGGAGGTGCCGGTTCATGTCATTCTTGGCTGTGGCCAGTTCTAGCTGCGCAAGGGAAATGGTGCAGAGGTGATCCCAGGGCATATGGTGCAGGGCAGCGAGTATGGCCAGACCCAGGGCTGTCACCCACATTACCAAGGACCTGCTCCAGCATTGTGTCTGCCTCCCCCAGGGACCCACTCCCCCATTTCACATCCTTCTGTGCCATGTCCTCCCCATTTTCTCCTTCTCCCACCTCTATTTGGTCGATGGTTTCCTGGTACTCCTTCTCACGGCTCTTGAACAGCGACTCCGTGTCCTTGATCACCTTCTCCAGGCTGTCATCCTGCTGCTGAGGAGAGTGGACAGCAGGTTTAGGGCAGGGAAGCGTCCAACGTGAGGAACCAAAGGCAAGAGAGAGAGAAATCAGAGAAAGAACTGGCAGCACTGGGAAAAGAGGAGGAAACATATACAGTGTGGTACAAATAAGGCATGAGTCAGTCCTAGCAATATGGACTTGAGAGACCCAGGACTTGCCACACTGGGCAGTGACCACATCAACCTGAACAAGCCCAGAACTGCACCAAAGATTCTGAGAGCACAGACCATTCCTGAACATGACACATCCCCAGGGGACTGCCAGAGGCCAAAGATTTGGGATGACAACAGCTTTGGCCAGACACTGAGGCCTCTATTGGGGCAGTTTTGCTGCACAGTGGGTAGGCAGGCTGGAGAACATGAACAAGGATCACCAGAGATCAGTCCGGCCAGAGGAGGTCTTCTCTTCTGGATGAGCTGTGGCTCTCCCCATGTGTGTGCACCCTGCCCTCAGAACATCTCTTAGGCTACAGGTCCTGTCTCTTACAAGGAGATCTTGACATGGATGCAGTAACGTACTCATGTAAAGAAGGTGGGAAAGCACCTGTACAGGCCTGCAAAGGGAAGGGGCTGAAATCTGGTCTTGGAGAGCGCATCTTCCCAGGCTCAGGCAGGACCGAGTGTGCCAACCCAACATGACCTCAGGGCCCTGGCACCACCGTTACCTCCCCCTGCACCTCTGCAGCTGCAATGGCGTATCCAGAGAAGTCCTCCCAGAGGAGCAGCGTTTCTTCTGTCTCCTCCCATGTGAGGCTGTCACAGTCATCCTCAAAGTCATATTCCCTCCTGGGCACAAGGGAACAGCATGTCAGCTCCCAGCAGGAAAACCATGGTAGGCACAGGGCTGTGTCAGTGCCAAAGCCTTGCTCCTGCTCACGGGCAGGGCTGCAGATCTCGGGGGTCTGGCTAGGATGGACTCAGGTGTGCCCAAACCCAACAGCTGATGGGGAAGGGCCTGGCTTTATGGTCAGGAGCCCCAGCAAATTTAGGCATGGATTCCCAAAAGGTGGGAAGGGGGGCAAGAAGAGGGGAGTTGGACCAGCTCCCACTCTTGGCATGAGTGGACTCAGGTCTCCCAAGGGTCAGCCCCACGGTGCCACAGAGCACAGGGTGAACATACTCCACAACAGCATCTCCCATCTTGCCCTCACCTGGGAAGGGAAGCCACAGACCCAGACCACCCTTGCCCTCCCCATCCTGGGACCAGCAGGGAGCCTGGTGCTGGAGCCCGGCTCAACACCAGGGGCAGAGGTGCTCAGCAGCCACACTCACAGCTGGTTTAGCATCCTCTGCATTTCCTCATTGATACTCATGGCCGTGGTCTCATCCTCTTCCTCCTCGTCAGGTTTCCGGGAGGCATCGCTCTCTGACAGCGAGGTGTCCTCATCGCTGACCTGTTTGCGCTCCCGCTTCCGCCCCACCGAGGCTGGGACCTTAACGGGAGACAAGTGCAGAGACTACAGAAACGAGGCCGGGTCCGAGGTCAGGAGCAGGTAGTTGGGAGGAGATGGAGAAGAAAGGAATGGTGGAGGGACAGAAAGGCAGGGAAAGAGAGAAAGACAGAAAGGAAGGACGGCAGGAAGAAGAGAGAGAAAGAGAGAGAGATGGGCTCATTATGATCAGGTTAAAGATGGGTGCAATGGATAAAATATGGTTTTAGCATTTTCTAAAATTAAAACTAAGCAACTAAAGATGGAATCCATGAATCTGATGAGAAAAAACAATGTGGTTTTACTGCAGAAAAACTCAAATCACCCACCACCCCAGTCCAGAGACAGGGAAACACAGTGACAGAAACAGGAAAAAAGAGACAGTCTGAAAAAGGTGAAATATGTCAATATTTATAGTCCGACTTTTTTAATAGAAAGTTTAAAATTTGCAAAATTTCTCAACTGAATGGAACTAACCAGTTGCTTCTGTAGGGACAAAGAGCGAGACAGAAAGGCAGCAACATCCAGAAAGTGAAAAGAGACAGAGACAGAGAAGAGAGACAGAGAGAAGATGACGGAGAGGGGAAGGGGAAGGAGAGAGATGGAGTTAGAGACAGACGCTCAAGAAACTTGTCTCCCTCCTGCAGCTGTTCCCCTACCACTGTGGGGTCCCCGGGCCCAACACAACAGGTGAGCAAGAGGTTGAGGGGACTCTCGATGTCCAAAGCAACATCTGGAGCTTTCCACCTCCTCTCTGTGCCCTTTTGCCTGGTCCTCCCGAGACAGACGGAAAGCAAGGGACTGCCAGGAGCAAGGGTGAGGGTGACCAAGTGTCTCCCTTAGCAGGGGGCTGTTGCTGTCCCTTCTACCTCCTTTGGGAACTCTCCTCCCCAGAGCTGGTGGCTGAGTCTGGAACAGCAGCAGGTGCTTCTCACCTGAAACATCTTGATCATGTCCTCACAGTTCCGCTGCTGTGCCACATCACACAGCTTGGCAGTGATGTCGATGCGACGGCAGATGTCCATGTCCACTTTCATGGCCTTCTCCTGGATCTTGGTGTCCAGCTCCGTGATGTTCTGAACCCATGGCACCACAGGAAGGGGACAAAGGAGGAATATTAGGCAAGACAAATGGCAATCAGTGCCCCCACTTTCCCCCTCATGCAGGACTGCAACCACATCCCTACTTTTCTCACTGTGCCTCGGACCAACCCTGCCAGTGCTGGATGTGCCCTCCCAAGGAACTGCTTCTCTACCCAGCCACACCACTTGGGCAGGACACTGCTGTGGGGTCAGAGAGGGATTAGGGACTCACATTGCTCATCAGTCCCTTGAAGACAACAAGCTCTGCCTTGAGCTGCTCCACCTTCATGGCCAGCTCCTCCTGGCAAGCTTCAGCCTCCTGGGCTTCCTGCACCGGGGAGAGGGAAAATCAGGGTGTGTGCAAATCAGCACATCACGCAGCTGGGGTGCAGGGAAAGGACGGGATAACGATGCTCACCTCCTGCAGCTCAGTCACCCTGTCCTGAAGCTGGACACGCACCGTGTACTCCTCTTCCCATCTAGGGAGACAAACGCTGGTCAGATCCCATCGGCCTCGCCTCGCTGGCTGCCAAAAGGAGAGGATGGAGCGGCAGCTGCTCAGCCCAAAGTTATCCGAGAGGGGGGGGAGGATGGCACCGTGGCGGGAAGGAGAACGTGCCCAGGAATGCATAGCCTCTTGTTTTCAGGCCATGGCAGCTGCCAAGCCCATCGGCCCCCCCACCCATGAGCCCTGCCCCATCACGGCTGCCCGCCCTGCGATGGGGGGAGCTGGGGACACTGACCGCAGGCTCTGCAGGGCAGCTGTACCGCATGCCCTGCCACACCAGGGCTGGCCCATGGCCCGTCACAGCCCACTGCCCCTGAGCCCCGCAGCCCTGGGCCACATTAGGTTCAGCTCCAACACTCAACAACATGCTTGCAGATATATTGCAGAGTTGCCCCCCTCTGCATCATTTTTGCGACCACGTTTGTGTGCTTGCAGTGTTGCAGTTCAGGCTGTACAGAAGCACAAACCCTAATCTTGGCACAAACCACCTGACAGTGTAAGTGACCACGATGTGCATGAAGAGCTACTCTTCTGCCTGTCCCAAAGCAGAGGGCTGCCCTGTGCCAGGCCACGCTGCTCAGGCAGGGGCACAAGGCTCCTTGGCTCTACTGCTGCATAACACTTTGGATTAAAGAACATTGTTTCATCCTACAAGGAGGCAGAACGATTGTGCCACTTTATGCCAGGCTGGCCAGTGGGCATTAGGCTCTGCAGCTTTGCAAAAAGCAGAACTGCAAGGCACCCGGCCTTGCTATGCAAATACACATCCCCTAGCAATTATTATATTATATTTCACTGCATGAGATCAACCTCTTGGGTCATGCTGCAGTGTTGGCCCAGCCCATGGTCTGTTGGGAGGCCATCAAGCTGTACTGTTCTTGGCTAAATGATGATCCCATAGAGCAGGGCTGTTGGCATGAGCTGTGGTGCGGCATGGGACAGGGCTGCTGCATTCTTACCCAGCTTCTGGCTCTTCTGGGAGAGCCAGATTTTCCCAAGAAAGCAAGATCACTCTGGGAAAGCAACCAGAGCTGGGCCTTTCCTGGTGCTGTGAGGTCTGGTTTCTATTTAATTGCGTGCAATCACCACCACAGACACTACAACTCTGCACAAGGATGTGAAAAATCTCTCGTCTCACTTACCACACCAAGGGTGAACAATAAATCCTAAGGTCTAGGAGGCCAGAAAGCATATTAAAAGCCCTCATACTTGTTTTCTTGGGGTATCTGGACAATCTGATGACATGGGAGAGCCCTAGCTTACGAATTTCTAAGCTCTCAGAGCTAGTAACGCTGTCCCTTACTCAAACAAGGACAAAAGTGTGCACTCCTCTTGTTGGTGTTAGATCCATACCACAGCTCCAGAAAGGTAATCAAAGAGTGTTCCCATCCCTTTGGGGAAAGAGAGATGAAGGGAAAAGGAAGGAGAAAGTTAAAAGGTATAATTGCCCTTATATGGGGACTGCTCAAACAAAGCCTCCCTCCCCAGGGACAAAAACGCCTTCCACCATAAAAAATTTTCAGCATCTTTCTCGGTGTGGCACTGCCTCTTTTTTCGTCCCCGCCTCCCTCTGGGCTTCTATATAGACCAGACTCACTGGGGACGTAAAGCATAGCTACAAATCCTGGTAAGAGTTCATTTCACACCAATGCTATGGAAGATGAGAGCAGATCGCATAAACACCGACTTAAAGGCAGGAGAAAACAGCGATTCACCCCACAAGAGACAAATCCATGCACCCATCCATTGCAAACCTCTCTCCGCTCATCCCCTGCCTGGCTCCTTCTTCCCTGCTCCCTCCTGCAATGCACCACTCCTAATAATAACCTGCCTGCAGCACTGCACCCGCAGCCCCGCGTGGCCGCTGGCCACTGCCAGCTGGAAGCAGGGCTGCCCCACACAAACCCATGGCCACCGGTGCACAGCAAGGGGAGACAGTGATCCTTTCTGCACTGCTGCAAAGCAACAACCTGCCTTAAGGCAGACAGTGAGGGCAGGAGAGTCCCAGCTCTAGGCAGATCCAACCATCTCCTTGCCAGCTACAGGACAGCCTTCCTGAAGCTAGGGACATGAAAAGATGGAGGACTGTCCCTGCCACGTGTGACCCTTCAACAAGTTCACTTAGCAAAATAAACAACTCCCTGATCTTTAAAAATCCTGCTCACTGCAACAGGCACTGGGGTGCTTTACCCCACCCTGCAGGGTCCGTGCACACTAGGGCTTTGGGCTGCTCAGGGCCTGAAGTTCCACTTGCCCCCTCTTGCCACATTGGAACTATGTTTGAGCTTACATGAATAGTGAAGGCCCTGCAGCCTGACACAGCTCCTTGGAGGGCAATTACGACAACAAAAGAGCTTCTTGAAGCATTTTAATAAATAAGGGGGCTTATAAGAATGATAGACTTTTTACCTGACCTTTTGCCTGCAGGGACAGGATAAGAGGCAAAGGTTTTAAACCTAAAGAAAGTAGATTTAGATTGGACGTAAAGGAAGAATTTTTAATGCTGCTGGTGAGACACCAGAGCAGGATGCCCAGAGAAGTTGTGGATGACCCATCACTGGAAATGTTCAAAGTCAGCGCTTTGAACAACCTGATCCAGTTAAACCCCACAGCAGTGGGACTGGACTAGGTAATCCCTACAGGTCCTTTCCAACCCAAACCACTTTGGGACTCTAACACACCGTGTCATAGCACTACTCACGCCACACCTCCAGTGTGTCCTTGCAACATCCAAGATAAGAACTACTTGTGAACACACATGTAGCAGACAGAACAACCCTGATAAGACTCCCAGATCCCAAGCACTTAGCAAGTCTCTATGATACTGGCACCCTTTGCCCCTACCCAGGCCACCCAAGTTCAGTCTGCTTCTCCCAAGTGCAGTTCCTGTGAGCCTCTCTCCTGCTGCTGCAACTATTCTCATCCCTCCCTGTAGCCTCCACACCCATCCTGGATCCCTGACTTGAATTTCAGGCCCTGCATATCCAGAGAGATGCTCCTGCTGCACTGCTGCAAGTGCACACAGCGGCAATGCTTTCCTTAAGAAAGCACAAGCTCCAGCATCCAAGCCATGGGTCAGAGAACTGGGAAGTCCTGTGTTAATATGGCCTCTTCCATCTGTCCCCAGGCAGGTGGCAAAGGCATGACACCAGCTGCACTGTTCCCATGGCAGATCACAGCCCACCATGGCAGGGAACTCTCAGCTCCCAGGGGATGTTGGTGTCAGTCCCCAGCACGGAGAAGGGTGTGGAAATGGGATCCTCCTGTCCCATTCCCCTGTTTGGGACCTGGCTGTACCCGTCAGAAAGTTCCCAGTGGTGGATAGGGTCTGGGGGTGGGGTCTGCGTCCCCCCAGCTCCTGGTAACACACTCCAAAAATAGATCCCACCAATAACATTGGCTTATAGCAGCTTGTGGTGCCCCACTGCTCACCCTCAGCAATCCCTCTGTCACCCCCTCTGAAGCCTTCCCTGAAGCCCACTTACCACAGCAGGGCAGCCCTGAAAAGCTCTCCATTCTCCCAAAGTTTCAGCAGTACCAACAAACCCAACTTGGTCTTCTCTGGCTGACCTACTTTGAGGCTCAAGCTCTCCTGGCCAAAAAGTTGGCTCCAGCTTCCCACCACATGATCAGAAAATTCAAGGCAAGGAGTGCTGCTCTCCTCTGGAGAATAAGCCTGACCACTGGCTTAATAATAAAAGGCTTTAGGTATATGTGGCAGTTGGTGGGAAACAAGAGATGCCAACTCTTCCTTTCCATGTGCCTTGCTTGGTCCCTTCAGAGCATCTGACAGGCAAGTTTGCTCAGCCAAAGCCTTATAAAGCCAAAAGCTCAAGGTGTCATCTTGGATCTCCAGCCTTGATCTTGGCACCAGAGCCCGTGGCTGTGCAGAACCGGTCAGTGGCACAGCTCCCATGAGGAGCTGGGTGTGGAATCAGAAACTTTAACTGCTTCTAAAGCATCGTAATGTGACTGGTGAATAAAACCAAAACCAGTGACTCGGGTGGTGTCAGTCACCAGTGACGCTCTTGCCCGGCCCCACACTCTGACCCTGCAACGCCAGCCCCTGATCTCATCCTACGTGCGGATCCGGGAGCAGCCTCGGAAACTGGCCTGAAACAAAAGCGCTGCCGGCGCGAGGCGAGAGCAGCGGCCACCCTGCACGGGAAAGAAGAACCGGCCAAGAGATTAGCTTTGCATTCTGCTTCACCCTTCTCCAAGGCACATGCCAAGCTACAGCTATTTTAGGTCGGGAGGAAAGCCCCGAGGAGTGGGGTGTCCCCCACTGCTGAGGGGCCAGCTGGAGAGCACTGGAGAGGGAAAGGGCCTGGGGGAGCAAGCCACCCTGCTGAGGGGCTTCTCAACACCTTCCTACACATCCAGAGAACTCTTTTCTTCCCAGCAGCCGTTTCCAATCTGAACCCGCTCACTGCTGCATGTCCACCTTCCTCACCTACTTTCAGGCTGCTCTTCCTTCCCAAGTATTTCCAGATCCCCTTGCCTTTAAAACACAGCTCCTGGAGTCATTCCTGGTGTTATTCCTTCCCTGCTTGGAAAAGCATTCCTAGACCCTCATGCCACGTTGGTAAGATGGAAAAAGACTCAACAAACATCCCGAGAGAATTCACACACTAGGCAGCGAGGAGGGAGACCCAGGCATAAACAAATGCTTTCAGGGGTCCACGTTTTTGCTTCATGCTGCCTTGCTGCCCATGCTGCCGGGAAGTCTGGCCAGGACTTGCCTGTCCTGGCCTCACAGGAAGGACTGTCACCTTCCCTGCCTGCTTCTCCCGCACAGCGCCCACTGGGCAGAGCCCTGCAGACTCCCCGGCAATAGTTTCGGTCCCTTGGGGGATGCCGCTGGTGCCCCTCGCTCCCAGCGCCCCTTCTCACCTGCGCTTGTACTCGTCGCGCTCCCTCTTCACCTTGGCCAGCACGTTGTAGAGGGCTCGGATCTCGGGGGTGATGGTGTCGATCTGCACACCCACCCCGTCGGGGTGGACCCAGGAGACCCCCGGTCCCTGCACTAGGGTGGTCTCGGGTCCCGGGCCGAGCCGCCGGGCTTGCGAGAAGGACCAGATGGTGCCGGGCATGAAGCGGGAGCCGGCGGAGAAGGCGGAGGGCTGGCCGGGACCACCGGGGCGGGAGCCGGGGGACCCCAGCGCCCGGGCCGAACCCAGCCCCAGCCCCAGCCCCGGCCCCAGCCCCAGCCCCAGGGTG
>VZRN01001939.1:2481750-2515586 GCA_013397935.1 Dasyornis broadbenti
CCACCGAGAGCCGCCCCCCGCTCCCCCCAGCGCTCCGCCGCCGGCCCCGGGCGGAGCGAGCAGAGGAGGGGACACGGCAGAACCTCCCTTTCCTTCTCTCGGCCCCCGCCTCTCGCCCCGCCGAGGGGCGGCTCGGCCTCCTCGGAGGGTTGCGGGGCGCTCCGGGGCGAAGGGATGCGGCCGCGTCCAGCAGGGTTCCCCGGAGGAAAGTCCCTCTCCGGCACCGCTAGCTGAAGCCCCGCCTGGTACCGATTCCCGTGACCAGCCCAGCCGCCACACAGTGTGCCTCTGCCTCCTTCTTTTTAATATTTTATGCTTTTCTGCATTGAATTTAGTGCTTTCCCAGAGCTGCCCTCCTTAAAGAGGGCATAACTTTGCCTCTGCACCCCCAAACCCGCTCGTTATTGTCGCTCGAGACCCTCCACGACAGCCCTGCCCCTGCTGTGCCAGCAGCCCGCCTACGGGGAGCTGCCGCTAGACAATGGCGAGCCAGAGGGCAGAGGGGGCTGAGTGGAGGCAGCCTCTCAGATATCATGCTTGGCTTGCAACTGGCTTTCTCCTTCCGTGTTCACAAAGCAGCCTCGGGTCTTGTTTCGTGTCCCCTATTTAGGAATCCTCTCTAGGTCATTCCGTCTTACCCCCTGACCCCAGCCCCAGGTGAATTTTGCACAAAGCGCTGGGGTTGCCCCTCACCCCGTTATCCGGTGGGAGGAGACTGCACACGAGTCGATCAATACATAAATATTTTATGGGTGTGGACACCTGTGTTGCCTTGCTGTCTATGTGCTCCTGGCCCATTTTCTCAGGACTTACACTGAGGAGCTGAGCCGAGTGTGGCACTTGTGCAAAGCGGCCTCTAATGTCTCAGCTGAGCCATCAGCAAGGGGTGAGCCAGAAGTGGGTTTGAACTAAAAAAGATGCCTAGCACTACACTACACGGAGCTCTTTGGAAGGAGCTGGGCATGCTCCACTGGGGCAGTGTGCTACAGCCCTTTCCTTGGGATCAAAGGTATGGTTCAATCCACACTGCCAGGAATTTCCTGGCTCCACTGAGGATGGCCAGCTTTGTGAGTCTTGACTGAGAGTCTGCGTATTGCATGTTCTCCTCTGCCTCTCCTCCAGGGCTGCAGGTCTCCTCCATCCCTCCATTACTCTTCTGCCTTCCTGGCCTGGGAGCAGGCCAAATCAAATTTGTTCCCCTCTCCCTCCTTGCTATGTCCAGCATCAGTTATATGCTATGGCTTGCCTGTCTCCCCTGTCCCACCCATGACTCAAGGCTCACCACAGCAGCCCCCAGCTGCATTTATAATACCTCTTCTCCCACCAGTAACCATCTGCATCCTCCCTGGCCACTGGAACTCAACTGGATTTCAGTCCCTCCGAGATGGGCTTAGGTTGGGAAAGAAGTGAATTTTCCTCTTCTGTCACCTCCTTTTTAATGCTTTTCCTCTTCTCAAGCAGATATTTCTTTGCTCTGCCTCTGACTAGAGAGGCTGAGTGGTGGCAAGCAGTGCTTTTGTCCAGAGAGAGGAGGGCAGGAAGGCTTTCCTCATGGACAGGCAGAAGAGATCCCCATCTTTCAAAGCCAGTGCTGCAACAGCAACCAGTAGGGAGCAATGTGCCCAGCAGCAATGCTACCAAAGAAACAGGCAAGGAAAGGAGGACAGATGGACAAAAGGGATCTCCTGGTCAAGACACTTGTTTTGAAGCAGTAGTGACAGCTCAGGCTTGGAAACCTCCCAGCATGTGACCTTTTAGCCACTGCTGACTCCCTCCTTCCTGCTGCCACATCCTGTCACCCGCCCCCCACGCTGCCACAGCCTGCCTGCGTGCCCGGCAGCCCGTGCTTTCTGCCAGCATCCTCCCCCCTCACATACTCCTGGTTTTGCCCCTCCACACCCTTGCACCTGGGCGAGCAGGGTCAGAGGGGGAGATCTGCTGCTGCACGCAGCCATCAAGGAGCACGGACAAGAGCAACAACACAAACTGAGGAGCAAGTGCTTTCCCAGGCTCTGCATGGCCTGCTCCTGTCCTGCTGGGGAAACCCAGCAAGTGGAGCTGATTAATGAAATGCCAGTGGAGGAAGGCATTGCTATCCATCACGAAAACCTTTTTTACCGGGAAGCCAGCACAGCACTGGAGCAGGTGGCAGGATCTCCATCTGTGGTAGTTCTCAGGGCTCAGCTATGCAAATCCACAGTGATGTCACAGCCCTGGGTACAGCAGGGCCTGGGCTACAGAACTCCAGCACCTCTTCCCACCAGCACTCCTGCTGTCTCCTGGAGAGGACAGGGCAGTACGGAGCTTCCTTTTCTTCCTGACTTCCCTTACTTGGGATACTTGCTGGGGTAAAGGATTCCTACTGATGCAGAGGATGACTGGGACAAAGGGCCAGCTTCTAGTTATTCCTGCAGAAACCAAGAAACTAGAGACAATCCTGCTACCCAGGGGACCACAGCACTCCTCCTCCAGGCCTCAGTCTCACTGCAGCACAACAGCTCCTCCTCATCCTCCCCTCTTGGTTCATCAAACACCTGGCACTTCTCCACACCCTCCAACAGCTCCCGCCCCCTGTTTATCAGCTCAGGGTCAACAGCAGCACTGCTGGACCGCAGCTGCTGACATGCAGAGCTGCTCACTACAGCTCTTAAAATCATACCTGTAGCCAACATAAAAAAAGACTCTTATTCACAAACATGGTGATATTTATCTTACTTCCACAGATTTTAAAGCCAAGAAAGAAGCACTGCATTTTCTGACCCTTTGCAAAACAGTGCAAATTCCTGTAGTTCAGGTCAAGTACTCGTGTGAGACTGTGTCTCTAATTGCTGACAGCACAGTAAAAAGAGATTAACCCTTTACCATTATCCTCCATCAGCAAATCAAGGTAGGTTCCCCAGGTAGCAACTCCCTATGAAAATCACCTGTCTCCTTTGCATTTGCCCAGATGTAACATCCATTGCCTGGCTGAGATGCTCCTTCTCTCAGAACCTCTTGCTAGGTAACACATCCTCCTCGCAAGGGTGCTTCGTAGGTGAAACCTGTCCAAATTAGCTCCACAGCTTTCACAGAGGCTGTTTTTGTAATGTATAGGTCTCATTGGTGTGGCTATACCTCGTCTCCCTGCTCTCCTTCCCTCCAAATACCTCAGCGGTACCTTCTCCCTGGCACAACACTGCTGGAATATTTCAGTGTAAACTCTCCAAGTCTTCCAACTTTCAAGATTCTTCTCTAAAACCGACCCTTAAAATTGCTTCTATCTACAATCAGAGGCAGGTGTTGCAATGAATGCACAATTTTGGGCCTAGCAAAGTCATCAGCCCAGTCAGCTGCCTGGATTTTGGTGCAAATGTGGAGCAATTGGCGCAGAGGAGCAGCTGTAACCAGCAGCTGGGTGATTGCCACACTTACTAACACACTGAAATGTTCCTGTCTAACAGCAAAGGAGGGATTGGATTTTCTTTTAAAAATACACAAACACCAGTCCACGAGAGAGTTTTGGAGCCAGGTCTTCATGAGAAGGCAGTTCTAGGCATTACTAGAGCCTGGGACTGAACTGACCTTAGCCTCCCAGCAGTTCCCCACTGACTCCATTAGGCAGGTGGGACTTGCAGACATCCGCCCCAGGAGCTCTCCACATCCTCCCTAGCAGGGATGGACAGCCTGGGGGAGCAAGATCCACCGATGGAACTTCGGTCATTTGTGGATTCAGCCCCTACAAAAGTGTTGGTAGCTATGTGTGTTATGTGCGATGTAGTGTGTGCTTGAAGATCTAAATTTCACACCCAAGTCCCTGAAATGTGCAGTGCAGGATTCCAGCCCCTTTCTCTGGATACAGTCAGACATGAGGCAACACAACCACAGGCTGCACAAGCCCAGAACAGACATTACAGCACATGACATCACTGGACTCAGTGACCGAGCCCCGTCGCTGCTGGAGTCTCTTTCTCTATTACGCACTATTGTCCCCAGAAGTCTTCATTTTCCTTCCTGCACCACCCCAAGGGTGCAGCAGCACAGTGCTGTCTCTCCCTCCAGGCATGCAGAGGGGAGCTGGCAGCAGTCTGGAGCCTGGAAGGCAGGAGCTGCCAGCTGGCTGTCTTCACTGTGCCCTGATAAGGCTTCTCCAATAGAATCTCAGTTTGGGGAGAAGGACTGTGCACAGCACAGTGGAACAGATATCACGACTTCTCTCAACCAGCTTTTAATCTATGACAGCACTTTTACCCCTCAGATCTGCTTTCAATCCTTGCTCTGCCTTAGTTCTTGCTTTGCTCTGTCTCAGCTCTTGCAAGCCACGTTATCAGCAGCTTTCAGATATTAAAACACATTAAAGGAAGGTACTGAAATATGATCCGTCACATTTTCCAGAAATCTCAGCTTTCAGGTAACAAAAGATTCCCAGAGTAAGAAGGCAGCTGCAAATCCAAACCTAATGTGACCACAGCCTTGTACCAGAATGCAGAGGAAGCCATCAAGCTTCGTCCCCAGCTGCTGCATCCCCAGTACTGCCTCTGAATCTTGATGATGGCATTTCAATGTCACACTCAACATTATCTCTCTGAGCAGTGATAATTGCAATGGCTGAAATCAAGAACAGAAGGAGATCAAACCACCAAAGAGAGATGAAAATTTCCCCTGTCTCTTCCCAGCTATAAGAAAAGGTTTGCAGGCATGCCAAGTGATTGGAACAATGCTCGGCAAGAGAGAAGTTTTATTGACACAGTTAAAGCAGCAGCATTTTCCGCATTTCAGGGGTGAAATTCTGTTGTAATTTGGAGATTGCTAGACACCAGACAGTTACCTTGGGATCCCAACCACAAACATTCGATCTCTGCTGCTTGGGTTATCAAGATAAACTGGTTCTCAAGCCGAGGCTGCCCACTCACATGGGGCCCTCAGTAGGCAGCAGCAACAATGTGGGATGGATCAGCATCGCTCCTGAAAGGACAGGCCCAGGGCTTAAAGATTCTCTTGCTGATTCTCTCACCAAAACCATCTCATAACTTAGGGTGTATTTATCCTCTCTGAACATTTCCCAGTTTCACAGTCTTTATTCAGATGGCGGGCACAAGAAATGCAGTACTGAAGCAACATTGCACCCAGCATTCATTTAATTATACTAAAACACACTGAGAAACTTCCCTCAGGTCCTCTATATCCAGGAATCCAGACCTCACCACACAAGCCTGGAGCGAGACAGTCACATTCAGAGGCTCCTCTCTGCCCTGATTCACTGAGGAAGCATGGGGGAAAAATTAACTTTCAGCTGTGAAGATAGGTATTTAATGGCTATTTAACACAAAATGATAAAGTCAGCACCTCACCCCCCACTCCAAACAGGGTTATAATAAATAAAACACACAGATAGATAAGCCCTTAAAAGCAGAAGATAACAAGGTCTGTAACAAAGACTAGGACTGTTGAGACACTGAGTGATTGAACCATTACAGGAACCACTCAAGTGCAACCCTGAAGAGCTTCAGCCAGAAACTTCACAACTGATAAAAAGCAGTATTATCATGGGCTTCATGGGAAAGAGCAGATCTATGATGGGATGTTTGAGGGTAACCACAGGACTGTGTAAAGTTTATCATACAATGTTTTAAGGAAGACCATGGGAGCAAAACTTACTATGGGATGTTTAAGAGGACTGAAGTAGGCAAAAGGGAGTAATCAAGCTGTATCAGGGAGAATTGAGTATGGGAAAGGGAGAGAGGAATAAATAGGAGCCAGTCACACGGAGACTGGCTGCTGGTCAGCGTGCCTGTGTGGCTGAGCCCTGCTCCCGATTCTCACCATCTGTCCTGGCCTCGCATTAAGCTAATCCCAGCCGTTTCCTCTGCACGCATGCACGCTGGTGATCCATTAGCTAACTGCAAGCTGGACTAGCCTGCAAGTAGGAAAGGAGGTCTGGGAGCCAAGCACCAGACAGATCACAAGCCTGAGGAACAGCTGCCAGCAACCCACCAAAGTGAGGGCAGACAATCCACCAGCATGGTCCAGGTTTGATGGGCCAGGGAGCAAGAACAGGATCAGGCCTTTTCTGTTATTCACGTTTTTGAGAGTGCAGTTTTGTGTTTCCCTGGGCACTCACCACAGCAGTTTTCCTCAGTTTCTGCTGATTGGCCTGTGCCTGGATAGTGTTGTGGGAAAGCTGCAGCCTCACATGTAGCAGACCAGGACATTTAAACAGAATAGCCCAGATCACTGCTTGCTGTCTTAAGGAGAAGCAGCTGCATCTGGATGAACATAGAGGCAAAAAGAAAGAACTTGACTGTACAGCTCCATGAACCAACAGCAATCCCTGCTCGAGTCTGGGAGGCCAAGAACTGAGAGACTGCTGGGGACCAGAAAAATGGTGAAATGGGGACAGTCACGAGAGCAAACTAAGTGACAACAGGAAACCTGGGAACCACTGGGCTAAGAGCCTTGCACAGACAAAGCACTCAGCTGACAGCTCCACACAATACAGCTTTCATGCAAACAGCAAGGATTTCAGCTCCCACTGCTTCT
This sequence comes from Dasyornis broadbenti, assembly GCA_013397935.1. Classification (NCBI taxonomy): domain Eukaryota; kingdom Metazoa; phylum Chordata; class Aves; order Passeriformes; family Dasyornithidae; genus Dasyornis; species Dasyornis broadbenti. The sequence goes on from VZRN01001939.1 coordinate 2,488,267, forward strand.
TCACAAACATCACTGTTGTAGGGAATAAGGACAGACAGCAGGTAAATGCCAGAGCATCAGCTGGGAGTGAAAGGGGTTTCTGCTGCAAAGGAGTTACAGGGACAAGGCAGAATTCTGTATTATGTGTTCAAGGGAAAAGGACAAGACTTGAGCAAGAGTATAAAACTTTTAATGGGTCAGTGCATCAGTCCTTGACGCAGAGGGAAAGGAGCAAAGGGGGCTATCATTGTCCCAGGTGCTCAGATCTGCAGAGATGATCTGCACAGAGCAGCAAAGTGGTGGTACACACAGAGCTGCCGCAGCCTCTGCTCTCCAAGAGACCAACATCCAGAAAAGCAGTTCCTCTCACTCTCCACTCGCTTTCACTCTATGCTTCTTCTTCCTGGCAGGGACTTTAGGACGCATCATTTTGGGAGAAGGTCGGACAGCCTTCAAGGGTCTCCTCTGTGCCTGCAATGAATGTTTCTTCTTCAAAGTAGGTTGTGGCAGCTTCTGCTCTTTGTCAGCTTTTGATCCTTCAAGTTTCTTCTTTTTTGGTGGGGGCTCCATGACAGTATCCGGGACGGCAGACGGAGCTGACACTTCTGAAGCAGGTTCTTCATCTGAAACCAGAGAAAGGTGCTGTGAGAAGAACCCACCTGGCTTCTGCAGGGGAAGCAGCCTGTGAGGGCAGGTCCAGCCAGTTCAGCTGAGCTCCAGCACTACGTTACCTTTCTGTGCCTGGGGGATAGCATTGGAGAATTTCTTGAACTTGGCAATGAAGAACCCATCCATGTTGTGCGTGTGGGGGTAGAAACGCCGTGTAGACTTGAGGGATGGGTGGAAGCGACGCTCCTTGAACCTGGAGGAGAAAGTGGGATGAGGAGTGATAGAATATCTCTGCTCAAACCTGGCCACCAAGGAGCAGTCACATGAGCAGCTTGTGACCTGGCACACACCTGGTGAAGCCTTCCTTGCCAAAGTCCAGGCCTGTGGGCACCAAACGGACATTGCGTTTCTTCAGGGCATAATCCACAACCCACTCATTCTCCTCCACCTGCCAGAGGCCAAACATTAGGATCTGAAACTCACCATCTCCTGAGCAGGATGTGACCACAGCAGATCATGGTAGAAGGCACTCACCATGATGGAGCAAGTGCAGTAGACAATGTAGCCCCCTGTCTCTGAGGCAGCATTGACCGAATCTATGGCGCTAAGAATCAGCTCCTTCTGCAGGTGAGCACAGCGCAGGATATCCTTCTCATCCTGAAAGAGAGGTTAGGATGCCAGAGGCACAAGGAAGCACCCCAGGCTTCTGCTGTGGATGAGCAGCTGACAGGAGAGCAAAGCACATATAATATAGAAGAGTCTGGAGTCTTCTACGCAACTGAAAAAACCTTGCTCTGGTACAACAACAGAATAAGAAAGAAAGGGAAAAATCTCTTGTAGATATCTCTCAAGAACAAAGCTACCCAAAGTCCTTCCTCTCATGACTCATACTTGAGTCCCCACTGGTCACCCACCTTGTTGGTTTTGACAGCAGGATCCTTGGAAATGACGCCTGTTCCACTACAAGGAGCGTCAAGCAAGACACGGTCGAACCCTCCAAGCACCTACAGGCAGATGTACATTTGGAATTACACTCATAAATGGGCACTCAGAACAAGGCCAAGACTAGAGGGGGAAACAGAAGACTGAGAAGACAGGAACCATCCCTCCTCCTTATGCATTTTCCTGCTCTATATTAAATAACAAACACACTCTCCAGCAGTTCTGCTCATCCTCCTCTGACAGGTAACTTTGGAGAACACAGTTTCACTAAAGGGACAGCACAGCAGCTCTGGGTAAGCGCTGTAAACAGGAACATACCTTGGGGAACTGGCGTCCGTCGCAGTTACTCACGACAGCATTGGTAACTCCCAGCCGGTGCAAATTCCCTACCACGCTACGTAGCCGCTCGGCATTGCTGTCGTTGGCCAGGATCATCCCTGTGTTCTTCATAAGCTGAGCTGCCAGAGGGCAAAATACATCAGCAAGGGGCTGAAAACCTCTTGTGCTTTTGTCTGCAGTGACAGCCACCCTCCCTTTCCTCAAGTTCAGTCCCCCTCTGTTCCCCCTTTCTGTGTAGACCAACGGAAACTCCTCACTGGACAGAGCATCCCTCCCAAGACTCCAGGGTGGTACCTATGTAGCTGGTCTTGCCTCCTGGGGCACAGCACATATCCAGGATGCGCTCGTTTTCCTGTGGAGCCAGAGCCATGACAGGGAGAAGACTGGAGGCTCCTTGCAGCATGTAGTGTCCAGCCAGATACTCCGGGGTGGCACCTGGGCAGGGAAGGCAGAACAGAAGATGACACATGAAAGCATGGGAAGCAAGAGTGGGCGAGCTCAGCCTTGTGCTGTAAAGGTGATCTCACCAATGGGCACAGAGGAGTCATAAATAACAAGTCCTGTTTTCGACCACTTCCCCAAGGGGTCAAGATTCACACCACGGTTGATTAGAGCCTGCAAGACAAGACGGGACTGAGACACTGCTCCGTGGGACGGGCAGTTCAGGACACAGCCTCTGGTTCCTGCTCACCTGTGCCAGGTCCCGCCGCCGTGTCTTCAGCGTGTTGGTGCGAATGGTGACAGGGCGGGGAACCTCGTTGGCCTCCAGGAAGTTTATCAGCTGGATGGAACAAGCGACAGAGAACAGAAATACAAATGAATTCTTAGGGAGGCAGCCAAACCCCCATCGGTCAGCACAGCTAAGGGCAGGGTAGGACCCCACCTCAGGGAGTGGGAAGATGTCCATGAGCTTCGTGAGCAGGAAGTCACTGTACGAGTAGTAGGCGGCCATGTCCCGGCGCAGCAGCGCAAGGTATTCCTGCCGCGTGCGCCCCTCCTCCCGCTTCACCACGAAGTCCTGCAGAACATCCAGGTTGCCCTTGATGCGCTGGTGGATGACATGCAGGTCAGGTGGCTCAGCAGGTAGGAACACCGTCAAGGAATCATGAACAGCCAAGGGACTCGCACAGTGGCTCTTTACAAGTACAGTCAGCCATGCAGGACGGTGCACCCCAACAGTGCCTGTGCCAGAAAGGCTCTGCTGGAATACACTTTCATGACAGCTCGGCAGATACAGAATTCAAAGGATGGAACTGGACAAAAAAGTTCACAAGGCAGAACTACAGGGAGTTTTAAATCATTGGGACGGTTATTTTAGATAAACAGAAAAAAATAAGAAAAAAACCCTAACAAAGTAAGTCTTTTAATACTGAATACACTGCCTGCAGCAGAAGAGACTAGAAATTCCCCAAGGGCAACCAAGGGGTACAGAGGAGAGTAAAAAGGGAGGCAGGAAATTAAAATCACCAAACTCCAGCAGCAAGTACTTTGGATGCTAGAATTGCTGTCATCAGAAACTCTGGGAATAGGTTACACAAACACCTGCCAGGAAAATCAGGGTAGAGAGGAACAAACCACATGATGAGACATCCATATGTATTCAGGACTAGAAAGGAAATTAGGGCAGGTTCCAAGCCCCATACAGGGCGTCACAGATTTCCTAACTGTGCTATACAGAAGCACAGCATTATACACTATCCATCAGGACAACTTAGCTAAAAATACCTTGTCATGCACAGACACTCCTGCTCAGCAATTTGCATGATGAAGTCCAAGTGAAGCTCTTTGGTTGCATCCAGGCCCTGTGCTGCATCATGCACATGGCTTATGGATGTCACAGATAAAAAGGATATTCTCCTTCTCAATCTCTTCACTAGTTGGCAGTTTAAATTGTTCATCTACATCTAGGTTGAGCTGCAAATCTGGGCTCTCTTCTTCCTTCTGTCCCAGTTTCTGCTTGCTTGCCTCCTCTGCTTCCTCTTCCTCCTCCTCTTCTTCATCACTGTCATCTTCACTGAGGCGTTTCCTAAGGACAAAGAACAGGATCACATAGACACTTCACAACTACCATTTCTTACGTGGCAGAAAAGACAAAAGAATATCAACACAGGCTCCTCATCTAACCAGAAAGGACTCTACAGTCTGGTGATGTTCTCACATCCTTACCTGTCAGGCTTCTGCTTCAGGGCAGCTTTTTCAATAGGCAGCAGCTAAATAGAGACAAAAGATTAATCAAAAAACATCCACAGTTGCCCCCTTACTTCCCACCATCTGTGAAATTTGCTTGCTCTGTTTAAAAAGGACAACCAACAAAAGCATTGAACATTATGCTGGAATCAGCTGCTAAACTTGAAATCGCTCTTGTGGGGAAGGGGAAAATTCTTCATGACCTCCCCACCCCCTGCCACTCAAGCCATCCTTTTCCTCCAAGCCTGAGGGGTTCTTTCAGCCCACAACACCAAGTATTTCTTGTGTAATTAAGGGCAGGAAAGTCCTACCTCTTCTTCCTCTGATGATGAGGCACCATAATCATCCACCATCTCCTCACTGCTCCCATCTTCCTCCTCTTCCATTTCCCAGCTGCCCTCCTCCACCTCACCATCGCTGGATAATTCCACGTGGTTTCCTTTAGGCTGGGTTTTCTTGGCTTTGGCTGGAGCCAGCCATTTGGAATTGCCATCACTGAAGCCAGACCGGCCATGGGCAGTTTGTCCTGCTGCCTTTGCAGCATGATCGTCCTTGTGTGGGAGCACCTGCTCTTCAACTACAGGCAGAAGAAGCAATTAAAAGTTAGGCATTATTTCCAAAAGCAGCTGCTCTGCTTTTTCAGTTGTTACACAAAAAGGTCATTGTCTTTTTGTCCTGAGCTGCCTGTCCAGAAGGAGGGACCACTTGCTTTCTACATCTCATAAAGTACTTGGTATATTCTCACCTCTCCCCCAGTAGAACTTTAAGATCTAACCAGAATTACCAAATTAAAACACCGCTACAAAATTCTTACGGTATTTACTCTGACATATTATGGTACCCTCTGTCCCAAATCTATTCTTCCTACTGCAAGACCTTCCTAGGCTACACAAGATGTAATACGGACATTCAAAAGCCTCAGCTACAAAAGCAGCCTGCAACAACCTTGCTGTGAATGGAGGATAAGTAAAAGATAGATTCAGTGTGCAGCAGAGAGACCTTTTACTAGTTCTCCTGACAACATTGCCTCCTAGCATGGCAGCCACCAGAAATAAGATAGAATTAACCGTTATTACCTATCAGAAAGCACCCAAAGGAGGGCTAAGATAATGAATAGTCTGGAGGGGAAGCCTTGTGAAGAGCAGCTGAGGTCACTTGGTCTGTTCAGCCTGGAGGAGACTGAGGGGAGACCTCAATTCAGGAAACAACTTCCTTGCGAGGGGAGGAAGAGGGACAGGCACTGATCTCTTCCCTGTGGTGACCAGTGACAGGACCCAAGGGAATGGCAATCAAAGTTGTGTCAGTGGAGGTTTAGGTTGGATAGCAGAAAGAGGTTCTTCACCCAGAGGGTGGTTGGGCACTCGAACAAGTTCCCAAGGAAGTAATCACAGCACCAAAACTGAGTTCAAGAAGTGTATGGACAATGCTCTCAGGAATATGGTGTGAGTCTTGGGGTGGTCCTGTGCAGGGCCAGGAACTGGACTCACCATTATGTTTGTGGATCCCTTCCAACTCAGGACATTCTGTAATTGTGTGATTTGAAATAATGAAATTCGACATGTCCCTTGCCTTAAAAACAACGCTGGAGCCGGACGGCGGCGGCAGCAGCGCCCGGGGAGCAGCAGGACGAGGGACCGCCGGCCCGTGAACCCGGTTGGGACCCCGCTCCCCCTCACCTGCAGGATCCCGTCCCCCTCCTCCTCCGAGCGGCCTCCTCCCCGCCGGGCCGCTGCCTGCTCCCAGTCGCCTCTTCGCAGCCCTGCATCGAGAGGGGAAACGGCGATCAGGCCCGGCCAGGCCCGCACACCCAATCCCGCCGAACCGTCCCCCTCACCTCTTTCTCCCGTGACTGGAGAGTTTCTTCCTGCCGGTCTCCGGTTCTGCGGGAAAACACGCGGAGGTCAGGCGGCCGCGGGCGCCGCGGGGTGGCCGTGGGGCGGTCCAGGCCGCACTTACCTGGCGGCAGGAAGCGGGCCAGCTCCACCTCGGCCCCGCGCTGCTTGCGGGCCTTGCGCCCGGGGCCGCGCTTCTCCTTCCTGGTGGGGTCGAGCTTCCGCCCCATAGCTGCGCCGCGGGACCCTCACCGCACGTGCCACGCTCCCTGCCGCCCCGGCGCACGCGCCCGCCGCTGGCCCGCCCCCGCACCGCCCATTGGCCAGCGCCACCGCTCTTGATCGCTGATTGGCCCGGCCGGAACGTCAGCGGCGCGAGCCGCCCACCCCCGGAACACGCCGCGGGTACGGGGGCAGCGTCTTCTCAGGGCCCGCGGGGCGGGGCGGCGAGGTGAGCCTGCGGTCCCGGGAGCCCCCGGCAGCAGGGCTCCTGCTGCAGGCACATGCAGGCACAGTGCAGGTTTTACCGTCCACTAAGGCTGCCCCTGCAGCCGGGGCAGGGGGTAAACAGCCCAAGGCAGGCAGCGGAGAAAGGCGTGGTGCAGAGGCACGGGGAAAAGAAGTTACAGAATCAGCGACAGGGAAGGTGGGGGGGAAGAGGGCTTAAAGATCATCTAGCCCAACACCCCTGCCAGGGGTAGGGACACCACTCCTGAGACCAGGTTCATCAAGGCCTTATCGAACCCGGCCTTGAACACTGCCAGGGTTAGGGGTATCTAATACCCTTCTCAAAGAGGTGTAGGGATAACCCAAAAGCCGCTCTGGTAACAGAAAAATGACATGACTACATCTTCTTTCAATGTTGAGACCTCATACTTACCCCAGTATACTCATGATACTAGAGACAACAAAATAAAATACAAGGAAACTTTATTTTTTCAGTTTTATCAATGTTTTGCTCTGTTTTTTGTTGGTTTTTCATTGTTGTTTGCTTTTGTCTTCAAGCTGCTTATTAGTTGACAAGTCCGGTCAGTTTTTGTATTAAAAAGGATTTCGATGGAGGTAGCTTTGTCTCTCTCCTGGCTTTTGCTTGGTCTTGCCTGCGCACTTGTCTCAGTAAACAAACTCAAAATAAAATTAAGAACAAAAACTGGAATTCCAGGCGGAGGCAATGAGCAATGCAGCCAGGTTCTCCATGTAACAGACATGGCGCTGGGGCCTCCAGTCACTATATACAGAGTCCATCATACATCCATCCCCCTCTCTCCTAAACACACTCCTTGCTCCAACGGGCTGGCTGCGGAGGAAGGAGTTTCTTCTCCTCCCAGAGACCTGAGCAGCAGCTTCCATGGAGGGAAACAGCACCCAGTCAGGAATGTCAGGCAGAGGGGTAGAGTGTGAAGGGGTGGGGTGGGGGTGTCACTTCAGCTTGGCCGAAAGGTCAACAGCACTGGGCCAGGGACTCACTGCTGCTGGGCCACCTGTAGGGTGAGAGAGGAGGACCTGAGACTCACGGGCTGGTCACCAGAGCCCAGCTTGGTCCACAGAGCCCCGCCTCCCCCCGTAACTCCCTTACTGACCAGAGAGGGTACGTACTTGTTGGGGAGGCGGAGGCGGCGGGGGCTCACTGCTGCGGTTGGCCAGGCGGCTGAGGATGTTGCGCTCTGACATCTGGAGGCGCACTGCCACAGGTGGGATGCGGGCAATTGTGGCAGGCAAACGAGTCACATCTGCCTTCATGTCACTCAAAAGCTCCTCCAGCTGCTTCAGAACTAGAAGAGAAAGGGATATCTGTTCCGAGGGGAAAGGGACACCCCAGAGGGAAAAAACCAGAGGGGACAGCAATGCTAAGCACCTATCCCACCCTTGTTTAACACACCGCATTACCTTTGTGCAGCACAGCATTGGCTGGTTTATTCCCAGCCATTGACTCCTTGGATAGGTGCTGGTGGCTCTCAGCCAGGCATTCCACCTCTGCAAAACGTGTGTTCAGAGCCATGGATGGGTGAGATGGGTCTTCGGACATGTTCAGATAGGCAGCTCGCCGCAACTGTTCCTCGATCACCAGCGCTTGCTCCAGGAGCTGCAAGGTGGGGCAGGAATGAGTTTTAGCAGCTGCCTGAGAGGGAACCTTCCTGAGAGGTAGCACCCCCAGTCTCTCCTCATCCAATTCTCCACCATCTCATAAGGTAAGATTGTGTAGCTGAACCTCCTTTTCACCAACCTGTTTCACTGCGTAGCCCAAAACAGTAAGGGCCTCATGAAGCTAAGTCAGATACACAAGAAAACCAAGCTACATCAGATTTAATAGAATACTACAATTCCTCTAGTATTTTCATTCCTCCTCTGATTCTTTTTACAGCAAAGAGGATGCACGCTAGTCTTTGAACCAAAAGGAGAAGTATTCCATGCTATTTATAGAAGGAGTCTAAAATCTTGTAAGCATTTGGAGAAATCAACTGGAATCCTGTCAGCACAGAGATGATCATTCAGTCTATAGTCAATTAATGTTTTGCCCCAACACTGAGACCTATATGGCTTTTATTTGGTTTGATCTTAAATCACTCCCAAAACTAAGCTATGTTCACTACCAAAGAGGATGAAGTAGAGACTGAAGGCAGCTCTTTCACCGACTCATCATGTGCCTGAACAGTACTGTGAGTTGTAGCAGACCAAGCAGAAGCTGTGATGAAAACAGCCACTTGAACCTTAAGCCTCCTGCATACCAGTTGTTCAATAAACATTTGGATAGAGAGCACTGAATCAAGCTTCCCAAAACCATTTCCAGAAAAAAGGGAGCTCCTATCACAGGGCAACTGTGTAATCCTGAGATTATATTGCTTCTTTTATTACCCCTAACATAAAAGACACTGCATAAACCTTTCACTTTCTTGGTGGAAACTCAGGACTGCAAGCATTTGTTCTTAGAGATCCAGGCAGTTATCACACTGAAGAGAAATCCTTACCTTAAATCTCCTTGCCAAGAACTTGTTCTTTATTTCCAGGAAGTTACCCCTGTTCATCTCACCCTTGAAGGGTTCATTGAGGATGGCGTAACGTGGATCATTCTGAATATCCTGCCAACGGGCATAGCCATGACTGAGATGGGATGAGCTCAGGCAAACAAAGGCAGTGAGAACAAGGGAATACACAGCCCAAGCAGTACTGCTCTCCAGAGGGGGTGGGGAACAGGGGTACAGAGACAGGAGGAACAAAAGCCAAGGAAGAGGAATGAGAACTATGTCCTGCTAAGTCTTCACTATGCTGCAGGAAGCTCCCCCTCCCACCACCATTTTCAGTCATGTGAAGAGGATGAAGCACTCTCTCACTTAGCCTAGTCTGGTCAGACCCAAAATCGCCACCTTCACCGTAACAAATTATGTACAAGGTGGGAAAATATGTCTGTCATGGCAAGGATACTTGATAATCCCAGCAAGGAGCCAGTAGTCATGACGCCGATGCCAAATCTCATAGGTCTTCTTGGTGACAGTTGCAGCGCGCTCTTCATTTTGCCAGAGGGAGTGTAGTTCTGGAAAGGCAAGACGTACCAGAATGGTTGGAAGTTATTTCATAAACATAAGCAGGAGCTTATAAACAAGTTCAAGCAGCTAAAGATCTCATACCAGTGAAACCACCATCTGCTATGTTAAACATGAAGCGCTGCTTTACTGCCTTCTTGTGCCTTTCATCTACTGACTCCTTCAGCATCTCTCCATTCTGCAGCATCACCACATCTCTCTTATCGTCGTCCTTTTTCTCATCTGTACACACAGGAAATTAGTAGAAAAAACATAGCAGATATTGCAACAAGTTGGGCTCACAAGGAATCCTTGCAGGAAAACAGCTAAGAAAGAGAAGTGAGATTGTTATGCCTCACCTTTCTCATCCAGAGTGATTATAGGAGGTTCAGGGGGATTCTCAATAGCTGCTCTGTCTTCTACTTTCTCCACATCAGCTGCAGGAGAGAAGGGGAACATGAGATGTACAGGAACATAGCAAGTCCACAATTTTGTTTTTCAACCAGTGGAACCAAATACTATTCTGTAACTCCCCACTGATTTTCTACATTCAAGCTTGTTTCTTTAGGATGAAGTCCTTTGTACCTTTGCTTTCTACTTCCATAGGTTCATCTGGTCTTTCCTTCACCTCTGTTTCCTCTACTTTTTTTTCATCTGCTTCTGTGGAGTTCACTGGGGATTTTGCTTCCTGGGGTGGTGTCTCCACAGGCTGAGCACACTGCTGAGGATAGCAATCAGTGAGACACAAGGTACAGCAGTGCATGGAAACAGAAAACAGTCACAGTCATTTGGAAAGTGAAGATAAAACTGTGAGGCCAATTCTGAGGACCAGAGTTATCAAGTATTGCTCTAAAAACTCATCTTTGCCTCAGCTGAGAGACGAAGAGGGGCAGAACTAAAGAAATTCACAAGAGAAATTACAAGGCAAACAAGCCACCTAACACTCACCTCCATAGAGACCTCTGCTTCAGTAGCAGAGGCACTGAGCTCCTTCTCTGGTTCAGATGGCTCTCCTTGCTCCTTAGCACTAGCTCCTTCTTCTACTTTTACTCCTTCTTCTGTGTATTCCCCATGCCAGAGCAGCACAGCAGACAAGAGAAGAGAAGTAATCAGTAAGGTCTTTCCTTCCCTCTTACCAAGCACACTTCTCCTTTGCTCCCAGAGATCAGGCCCATCAAAATGGCACTAGCAGGACCGCCCCTTCCCCGCACACTACAAATGCTGGGTTTCTCCCTGGTATTGGCTCATCCCCGGAAATTTAGTGTCCTCTCTTGCCTTTAAGGGCTTGCACATGTCTTTGGCAGCCCTCCTAACATGAGAGTAAGCTGATCTGCGTCCACCCCCAGACCCCACCACCACAGTTCCGGTGAGGGGAACAGCCAGGGTAAGGTCAGGACGCAGGGCTGTACAAGAGGGAAGCCCTCACCAGGTGGAGGAACAGGGGCAGGTGTATTCGGCTGTGTATCCCCAGGTGTTGAAGGAGTTGGTGTTTTGGGAGAGGGTGAGCTAGGCTGTGAAAGTTTCTTGTTCTCCTCTATTTCTGCCAGTTCTGGCATACTCCAGCGGCCATTCACATGCTCAAATTCCTGCACCTGCATGAGAGAGAGAGAAAGACGTATCACTGGAGGAGTCATATAAAGCTCATCCTTACACCTGCAGAAGCAGACCACTGAGCATACAACAAAAGTAGGTGTGAAAAGAGAGGTAACTCCCTAACTCAAGACCCCAGTGACTACAACTGTATGGACAGCAAAGGCCACACTGCACCGCTAAGCACCTACCTTTTTGCGTATAAGGGACATGACCCCAATGCGAGTAAGAACGTGCTGCCGAGAAAGACCCTCCCGAGGGACCCCATCTGCAAAGGTCTCTGCACCATCAGCTCCAGGTTCACATAAATGGCGCATGAACAGCGAGACATAGGCCCTGCAGTGATTAAGAGACAAGTAATTCGTCCATAAATTGTGTTATCTGGAGGCACTGTCAGACCCCTTCCAGCATGTAAGGAATATTACCCCGAGACTCTTAACCCATAGTAAGAAGTTCTGGGGCTCCAGGCTCCTTCAAGGGAGAATTTCCTGACAGAATCACTATATACATATAAGACACAAAACTAACTCAAGAGTCTTGAGCCAGAAATAATGCAAGCCCAAGAAAGACCCTGGGAGAGTATTTATTACATGGTTATATAGTCATGCTACTCCTCTAAAAGCATTTATTTTTGGTGACTGAAGAGTCAGGTCCAAGCAATAGAACTACGAACAACCCCTCACTTCTCCCAGCTTATGCTTCTTTCTCCCAAAAAGAATCAACCAATAAATTGTAGTCTCTAAGAAATGTAGTCTCTAAGAAAAGGCCCAACTCTTATTCTTCCCCAAAGGAACTAGATGCTGTCAGTCTTCCATTCCTGCCTAATGCAGACTCACTTGAACTCTTTCTCTGACTTGCCACGGAGGTCCCGAACAAGCCATTGAGTGGTGAAGGCATCCTGAGGTGGCATTCCATAGCGCATGATAGCATTGAGGAATGCTTTCCGCTGGCGAGCATTGAAACCCAGCACCTAGAATGAAGGAGCAGACAGACAGATATGGCAAGAGCAATACAGGAGCAGCTGGGATGCAAACACTTTCCCTGGTACAACTTACCTCAATGTTTCCTCCCACACGGGCCAGTAAAGGCGGCAGAGGCTTGTCCTTATCATTCCTCAGGCCCTTGCGGCTAGGCCGACGAGCTGCTGAAGAGAGAAATGCTACTAAGTAAAGAGACAATGCACAGCATATTGCTGTGTGAATATTGCTCCAGTAGGAGAGCACCATGAAACGTATAAATCGTCCAAATCAAGTCCCAACTGTTTCCACACTCAAAGCAACCCAGGAACTCTGGCTTCAGCACAACTTACCTTCAGACCTCTCATCAAAGTCCTCATCTCCTTCTTCAGAAGCAACTGAATAATCTGACTGATTATCTGACTGGTCATCCTGCCAGTCTGAAAGAAAAACAGCACGTGAGCCTGAGACGCTACTCCGTTACTTCCCAGCAACATATACTTACACCCAATTTTTCCCTCAGGGTCCTGTGGATTTGTACCTCTATCCTCCTGTGAGCCATCATTGTAGTTAACTTGCTTGCGAATACGTTTGCCCTTGCCCAGATTCCTGGCCAGATCCTCCTGTTGTTGTTCATAATGGTGACGCAGCAGTTTCTCCCAGTAATCAGGATCCACTGACTCCTCCTGCTTAATGATCTCCCGTTCAACCTCCTCTTCCTCCTGCCAGAGAGGTAACAAATTTAGGGCCCTATGCTCCAAGTTCCAGCCTGTCATAGCAGATATATGCCTGCTTGCCCTTAAAAGCTTCAGAACTCAATTTACTTAATTGATCCTCCATCACTCCAGAGAACATATTAGCTGACATCCACCTCATACTCACCCCCATCTCCTCTTCACGAACCACATACTGGGCCACCTTGAAGGAGCTGAGATATTCATTCATGCCCTGTAGTTCTGTATCTTCTGTTTCATCCTGGTTCCGATCCAACAGACGCTCAATTGCCTTGTCATCATAGTGGATGACACTGCTGTCCTCACCTTCTTTGTTATCTCCTGAAGGAAGAGCACAGGCAGCATTGCTGTATGGATCTCAGGGGACTAAGAAAGGGAATACAACCCTAGACCACTCTGTAGAGCTACAATCAGCACTGTGTCTACAGTCTCTCACTACGTAAGGAGACAGATCTCCCCACCCTCTCCAGTTCTACTCCCAGGCACTCACCCCCCTCAGTAGCCTCATCCTTGAAGAGCTCTTCAGTGCCAAATTTGAGAATGTCATCAAGTTCCTGTTTGGACATGGAGCCTGTCTTGGAGCCCAACCCTGGTCTCACTACCAGATGAGTTAGCATCATCTTCTTCTTGGCCACCTGAGTGATACGCTCCTCCACTGAGGCCCTTGTCACAAAGCGGTATATCATCACTTTCTTGTTCTGTCCAATTCTGTGTGCACGGCTGAAGGCCTAGAAAAGAGAGGTGCTCAAAACAATCTAGAGCTACACAAGCAGTAGTCTGATATACCCCACCTATCTCCACAAGCTTCCTACCTGCCTTCATGTTGGCTCTTAGCATTAGTGAAGGCTGTGCCCTGGAAGAGCCTTCCACTATTTCAGTTCCCATCTCTACCCATCCTCACTGCTCTCATTTTGTGATTTCTAGAGGGGAAGTCTCATATTCCTCCACTCCTTCTGGTGACTTCATTTCCCCTCTTCCTGAGGATTACTTCACAGTGAGTGATCTCATTCAGACTCACCTGGATATCATTGTGGGGGTTCCAGTCTGAATCATAGATAATCACAGTATCTGCTGTGGCCAAGTTAATTCCAAGACCCCCAGCTCGAGTTGAAAGCAGAAAGCAGAACTGCTGAGCTCCAGGAGCTAAGACAAAAAAAGAGAACAAAAGTTATCAAGGAAAAGTACAACACTCAAAGAATGATTTGTAAGTGTCCCACATCACCTGACAGGTAATTACTACTAATTTACTAATTTAAGATTTCAGGAAAGCAATGGAAGACTTGGGGCACAGCAATCCCATGTTGAGCATTAAGCACATACAAGGCAAGTTGTCATTTTACAGAAAATATAAGAGACTATATACCATTGAAGCGATCAATAGCCTCCTGACGCATGTTCCCTGTGATTCCTCCATCAATCCGCTCATATTTGTACCCTTCATGCTCCAAAAAATCTTCTAGAAGGTCCAACATTTTAGTCATCTGCATAGCAGAAAAACACCACCACAGAAGAGTGAGGGACAAGGGGATACCAGATCAACAAACTTCTTTCTCAGAAAAAGTATTCCCAGCCTTAAGGTTTTCCTCCATATACCTGAGAGAATATGAGCACCCTGTGACCTCCTTCCTTCAGGTTCTTTAACATCTTCTGGAGCAGCAACAGCTTTCCAGAGGCTCGAATAAGTGCACTACCATCATACATGCCATTTGGCATTTTTGGAGCTTCCTAAGAAGAAAAAGAGAAAGAGCAAATAAGGGGCAAGGGACACAAACAGCTTGAAGGGATGTAACTTGATCTTTGTCTCCAGCTGATGCTGGCTTACATCTGGTAACTTAGCTTGGCACAACCACAAGGTACAGCACTGCCCGTATGAAACAGTGCTATCCTGTGCCTATTCTCTTGCAATTTGACCCCTACATACCCTCTCCTCTTTTCTTACTTAGTCCCTACTCTTACAGCCTTCACCATCTCATATGAGTCACAAGATAGCTCCTACCTGTCATACAAATATGCTGGAAAAGGAATGGCCTTCCAGCATGTTGGGTCTAAATAAAGACATGATGAAAAAACACATAGAAGCAAAGAGAGAGAAATGGGAACCCCTCCATGCTCCACCTAGGGAGCTAACTGGCTCTCTGATAATCACTCGCAGGGAATTTGCTTATACAGAATAAGTGACTGGACATACCATAGCAGCCACAGGAAAGAGGTAGGGGTGATTACAGCACTTCTTCAGATCCATAACAACATTGAGCAACGAGACTTGGTTACCACCACCCCGTGCATTCAGTGCCTCAAAGTTTCTTGTCAAAATGTATTTATAATATTTCCTGAAAACACAAAAGAATTTAGAACAATTCAGACAAAGTTCTCATGAGAATAACTAACCTACTCGTCTCTTGCTTAACTCTGCACAGCTCCTGGCATTACCTGCCAGCGGCATTCACTATCTCTTTATCCCTTACACCAGAGCACAAGATTAGTCCTTCCTCTACTCTAGTGGCAGCCCACTGTGCAGAAAATCCTGCAGAGTAAGGATAAGGCTGTTGCAGCACCCTTTGTGAAACTGCAGAACAGAGAAACAGTAGCTGAACAGCAGGTGCTCTCTTCATCCCCACACTCACTTCTGCATGGGACTCAGCTCCACTCTGACAATGAGTTCAGTCTTAGATGGCATATTCTTGAAAACATCAGCCTTGAGACGCCTCAGCATATGCGGGCCCAGCATGTCGTGCAGCTTCTTGATCTGATCTTCCTTGGCAATATCCGCAAACTCTTCTAGGAAGCCCTCCAAGTTACTGCAGGGAAACAGACACTCAGCAAACGCCACAAAGGAAAAAGAGCAAAAGAGCAAGCGAGGGGACAGGAATGACAAGACAGGCAGGCTGACTTGCACTGCAAGACATACTGGAATCTCTCGGGTGTCAGGAAGTTCAGCAGGTGGAACAGTTCTTCCAGGTTGTTCTGCAGGGGAGTTCCTGTAAGCAACAGCTTGTGCTGGAGGGAGTAACCATTCAGCACACGGAAGAACTGGAAAGGAGAGAGCAGGGAAGAAAGTGGGAAAATAAACCAACACACACACAAATATGTAAAAGGTTTATTAAGTCACAAGCTTACAAAAAAAAAATCCTCCTAGGAAAAAGGCTGACACCAAGCTAGGGTTCAATTCAGATCACATCAGCTGTTTGGACAAGAGTTCCAAGTAGTTCACATTCCAGTCAGGATCACTAGACTGATATTATTTAGATCATGGTTCTGCACAGCTAAAACATGACTGCAGTAAATCCTAGGAGCCATCAGGTGTTGGCATGTTTCCTTTGCTCTTACAAGTTACAAACTCTTTCAGACCACCAGTCATTTCTAGACTGCTGTACTATGTATTTTTTCTTGCTTAATAAGTGTTCCACATTCCTAAAACTACTCTGCCTTGAGAATTCTAGAAATAACTAAGTCACTCTTCCTATTTGTATCAATCCTGGCAGTGTTCCAAAACTCTGAACAAGCAAAGAAGAAAAAGAGCTAAGGGTTTGCCAATGAGTCTTGAAAGTAACTTGCACTGGTTTTCACAACTACGAAGTAATTCCAGACAGACATAGTGAGCAGTTGAAGTACTGCACTGAAAAGCACAAGTGTACCATGTTCACCTGCACAGATTGACAGTAAAGCAGTAATTTATTTATGAGCTTGGCCATTTCTTTGCATATCTTACACTTAGCATGATACAAGGTCAAACTTAATGAAAGCAGCTTTACTAGATGGCAAACAAAAACCAAATCACTTATGTTTTGGTTATTGCACCAGAAGAATATTTCTAGTGGCCTCCACAGGGATTTATCTCTCTATGTAGTTATAGCTGAAAACATTCTTATTTTGGAATCAAATGTGGAAGTTACTAATTATATCTGCAAAACTTTAGGAGATAACCCAAATTTGTCAAGAAGCGTCTGACCTATCTTGCAGCCAAACACCATTAAGCTGTTCTTATAGGACAGGAAACTGCTGTAGAAAAAGGTAGATTTAATGGTTCTGTAGTGTCATAATGTAACCTTGAGCCTCTACATCCTCTTTCAATTAATGAATATTAATAGTAAGCATTCATTCCTACTTCCAATGGTTTCAATGCTAAGCATAGAACAGCATCCAGTCTTAGTGCCTACAATAAAATAAGATCTAGAAACTGAACTGCAAGCACAGCTGTGATGTCTCAGGAAGATGCCTCATGCCAAGATCCAAAACACTAAAGCCATTTAAATAAAACAAACAACAACAAAAAAAGAAATCAAGCAGCAATTTTGTCTTACAGTCTCCAAGAATCTCTAAAACCAGCTTTCCAATAATAATTGGTTTTGGCATACTGAGCACTAGAACCCATCTTAAGACAGACAAAATACCAGAATTAAGGCACAAGGCCCAGGGAGAGGCTGGATTAAGAACGTACAGTCAAGTCTACTCAATTCAAGCAACCTTAGTTAAGGTGCAGCCTCATATAAAAGCATCTATATGTCTTTCAGCACCTACCCAGGCATTTTTGAACATCTCTGCCCACTTTCCATTTCTCTAACACCTAATTTTGCTACAAAGCCAGATGAATGCAGAGAGCAAGTCTACTCTGGAAGCAGGGTAATTCTGCACATGGAGTATGTTTTACGCTCAGCATGGTAAACCTTTTCAGAAAAGAGGTGGTACAGATATGATCTGCTTTCAGAGAAGTCATTTTGTATTTGAGAGAAACAACCACATCCAGGTTTTTCTGTTTTCCAGTCTACACCAATTGCCCATTCACCTGGAAAGAAAGCTGGTTTAGCCAGTGATCTGTATAAGTAAAGTTGTTGCCAGTGATGACCGCTCTCCAAATGCAGACTGCTGATTTTTTTTTAGTAACACATCATATTTACTATTGAACAAATGACTAAGAGCTGTCTCTTTCCCCTGCAACATATGCCACACCTATGAACCACCTGTGCTTCTCTGTACCTTTGACTGGTTGTTCTTCAGTCTGTGAGCTTCATCCACAATGAGACAGGCCCAGTCAATAGAGCCTAGTATGGCCATATCAATTGTGATCAGTTCATAGGAGGTGAGAAGTACATGGAACTTGACAGCAGCCTCCTTCTGCAAAGGAAAAGGACGAACATGTAATGGGATGGAGGATGCAGTGTTTCTCCATCAAGTTATCCTGATGAGCCCTGGTCAAACAGCACACCAAAAACTTTTCACACCCACAGTTTCCTGTCACAAGATTCAAAATGCTGCCCAAACCATTTCAGTCTTTTAATTCCCTATTACTCTCAATACATGTAAGTCTCCTCAAACTCCTCAGTACCAGCTACTTTTGGACAGTTGCCAAATATGCTAACACAGACGTTTAACAAATAAGCATGTTAGGGAATTGAGATTTGGAGAACAGTGGCTCATCAAAAAGCTAAGACTTAAAAAGAGAAATTGTTCACCATGGAACTTTAAATTCCTGTTAGTACTTAATGCTTTTACATTTCGAGAGAAGAAAATGCCTCTACCACTGAAAATGCTTTAGCTTCCATCTTGCGTTTTACCAGGAAGAACAAAGTTCTACAAAAACTAATCACCTAGCTCGGGTTCCTCCTATCTGGGCACAGAATGCAATTTCTCAGATATCTGGGTATGGCCTCATTGTCAGCCAATTCCTCAGAGATGAAAAAGTTCATACTTTTTTTGTGTATTTGTCTTTTACATAGAGTGGCAGAAAAGATGCACAACATCACAGGTTAAGTAGGGAAGACAGAGGGACTTGCCTAGGGTCAGTATTACCTTAGTCAACTATCTTTTTCCAGTACTGGATTAGTTCAGACTAGTAGGGCTGTTTAAACAGTCTACAGCAGGAGTTTAAACACCCACTTGTCATCAAATTGCAGCTATTTCCCCTTGGAAACTACAAGCATAATCAGTTCCCAGGGACAGCAGAGTATCTGAATCTCAGATGCTGAAAGCCAGTCTAGTGCATCTCAATTCAGGCTTATGTTACAGCAGAGTTCCATACCTTCATTCTGGATGCTTTTTTGCCTCCACGTATGGCATTATCCTCAAAAGTGAACTCATTCTCACGGATGATGGCCCGGCTGTCTTTGTCCCCAACGTAGGTCACTACATACATATCTGGGGCCCACATCTCAAATTCTCGTTCCCAGTTGATGATTGTGGACAGTGGGGCACTCACCAAGAAGGGACCTTTTGAGTGGCCCTACAAATAGCCAGTAAGTGCATTAAATGACTGCAATCACTAATACAAGGCAGAATCTCCCTGGGCAGTGACCTCCCAGCTCTCACCTCTTTGTACAAGGAATACAGGAACACTGCCGTCTGCACAGTCTTTCCCAGACCCATTTCATCCGCCAAGATTGTATCTGTGCCCTGGGCCCAAGAGAAGCGCAGCCAGTTCAGTCCTTCCAGTTGGTAGGGATGCAAGGTCCCCCCTGTTACATCGAGGTACTCCGGTTGCCGGTCATATTTCACTGTTGGCTATAGTGGAAAGAAAAAGAGTTGAGATGCCATACCTTACTTAAGATAAGAATCCTTTCTTTAGTCATCCTTATATTCACCAGTACAGATGAGACTTCACAGGTGACACCTAGACCAGCACCAACGCAAACTCCCAAACAGCCAAAGGCATCCAACAAGAAGCCTTTTTTTTTTTGTACAACCCTTTCAGCAAGAGCAAGGGAGTCTGACCCAATGGACATGGTAGACTTTTGTCTCAAGGCTCTCGAATGCCATTTATTCTTCGGGCCACAAAGGACCACTAAACCATATGCTGTTCACTCTTCAGTTTCCTAATTTACCTGCTGGCACCCCAAAGTAAGCAGCTCTATCTGATGACTCCTAAGCAAAAAACAGTAACTTACATCTACTGTGGGAGTCTCAGGGGGCCTTTCCAGTTTCCGCATCTTCACTTTCTTTAACTTCTTACCAGGCCTGCCCTCTTCACCTCGCATCAGCTCCCTGTGCGGAGACAGTCCCAAGTACACATAAGTTTAATGGCTTTTTATTAACAGATCTTTTTATTGCAGAGAATAGGAAGGCAATCACCCAACTCAAATAAGCTCAAGACGACAGGGCTGGAACCTTCATGATCTGGTGGAGAGGCACAAGGCCCCTGCCCAAACACATACGGAGTCCGCAACAAGAAGATGCTTCTTGCCTATTTCCATCTATCAGCGCAGTCAGGGCTAGGGGCTGACATACTGCAGTACTTCCTCTTGGGGGAAGGGAAAGGAAAACAACCTCTAAATACTTCTCCTACCTGTGATTCCAGTAGGCTTGCTTGTAGAGATCATAATCTTGAATATCTACATCTTCGCTTTCCCAGGATGCCTGGTCATAGGGTAGGTCTCTCCATTTAATCAAATAATGGACATTCCCCTTCTTATCAACACTGCAGAAGAAACCAGTAAGTCTTTAAGCACAGTGAAATGGCAGTACTCCCCTGATACATTCAAATGGAAGAGAAGGGAAGGACTCTCAGTGAAGCAGCAAAAACAGAACAACAACATTTGTCATACCAACAAAGAACTCCCACTGTTTCTCCCAGTCATACTGCAGTTTAGCTCATCCACTCTCCCTTAGCCCTGCTTAAGGACTTTGTTGAAAATCCTCTTTGTTACACCCCCTACCTATGATTAAGGATCCTGTGGATCATCATCCACTCTGGCTTGATCCCATATCGATAGAAGCGCTCCTCCATCTCAGCGTATTTGGGGTCCTTGTTTTTTCTCTTTCGGCTTTTCTCTTCTTCCCCTCCGAAGTCTCCTGAGGGTGGCTCATCCATATCATTTTTGCGTTGGTAGTTACGAAACATGACCTGGCAGTGCAACTCCAGCTGCAGTCAGGACACAAGCAGTTAGCAGGTGTTTTATCCTCAACTATCCTCCTTTCTGTCATGGTTAGAGCCCTCCACTCACCTGCAGCTCGGACACCCAGGAGCAGTGCCAGTAGGACATGCCCTGCCATTTGACAAAGAACTGCCTTTCAGGCCGACCTTCCAGAGGCTTCGGGGGTGGAGCATTAGGGTCTGCATCAGGTGGACGTGGTGGTGCAGGGCCGACTGGGGGCTGACCCCATTTCCAGATCAAGATCTTCTGCACCTTTCCTTTCAAAGCTGGGCACTGGAAAGTTAAACAGAGCTTCATGCATCACAGTGTACTTGTACTCTAACACAGAAGCACTGAGGAGCAGAAACAGTCACTTTTATAGCTTCATTACACAGATAGAATTTGCTAGGCTTGATGAGGCCAGTAGTCTGCCCAATTGCAACTTCACTGAAAGTTTGTGCAGAAAATATTTTGCTCTAGAACTAAGGGCCCAGCATAAGCAGGTTTTTTTGTTCAACAGCTTTTAAGTTTTTATTACCTAATGAAAGCAACTAACACCATTTATATTACTTATTTCAAGAATTTTCTGGAAAAGTGTGGTATTTCTCCAAACTATCTAATAATAAAGGTCTCAGCACTAGAGAGCTTACAACAGTGCAAAACCAGTTTGTCTTAACATCATTTTAAATTACTTCAAGCATTGAATTTGCTTGCACTTGTTCTCCTGGTTCTACACATAAACTGGAGCCAAAAAAAGTGAGCCTTGGCATCCTGGACCAAAAACTTTCCAACTACCCCGTAGATGGGCAAATCTCATGAGACTCAAAGGCTGCAGCCTGGTTCTTCCCACTGTCTGGAGAAAACAGTCAATCAACAAGGCACAATACAGCTACAAAAAGTCAGGCCTTTATGTTTTATGACAAAAGTGTATGAGGAGACAGTATTCAAAGGACTGTGTATTTCCACAGAAATAATGATGATCCAAAGGGATTAGATCAATCACCTCTTGTACCAGCAATAGGAGAATGGTATGAGCAGAAACTCACAGTGCACCGAGGACACAGCCACTCTCCATTGGGAATCTCAGGCAGTGGGGGATTCAGACAGTGTATGTGATAGGACGAAGGACAGGCATCACAGCACAGCAGTTCTCCTCCATCCTTGCAGACTCTACAGAACTCCATATGGTGGTCATCCTCTTCCTCAGCATCCCCCACTACATCCTCCAGGATTTCCTCACCTTCAGAGTTATCCTCCTTTGCTTCCCACTGAATGCCCTCTTTTTCCTATAGGAGAGGAATATCAAAAAACTAAGTGATTATTTCATTACCACAGCAGAGCAGCCCCAAATCACTTGATATCCCCCTCCTCCACAACCTCTTGCACCATTTGAGGAATCCAATACTCACACAGTGTGGGCAGCTCCATTTGCCCTCTGGAGCTTTCTCCATATCTGGGTCCAGGCAAACCATGTGGTAGGCACGAGGACAGGTATCACACAGTATAATTTCTCCTCCCTGCTGGCACACCTCACAGTAGTCCTGGTGATCAGTCTCATAGCCATCCACAGCCACTGTGGAGTCCTCCTCACCTGCAGAGGGTGATGAGGAGTCACAGTAGTACAAGCCACAGGTACAGGCTTCCCACAGCCAGAGAAGGTATTCCCCCAACAGCCTGCATAGCCATCTAGAGATCCACAATCCAAAACTCTTGCTCTATGTAAGTAAACTGGGCAAGGAGGAAGAAGTGGAACAGGAGCAAAACGAGTCCCTTTGTGCCCACTTCCACCCACGAAATAAAAGGTACAGTTAAGGCCAGGAAAACTCAGCACTGTATCTGTTTCCCTAAAAAAGAACTCCAGAAAGAACTTCTGGAAACCTTTTCCTTATTCAAAATAATATCAGGTTCTTCCTTCACAATCAATTCTCCTCCCTCAAGCATGCTCTTAAATATCCAAACTACACACAGACATTCTTCTAATCTTTCTACACACTTAGGTGTGCTTCTGTCTCCAACTGTTGGCAAGTATCTATACCTTTCTTTTTCTTCTTCCCAGCCTTGAGTTTCTTGCGACTGCGGCTACTACGGCTTGTAGATCCATCTGAAACAGAGTAGCTGTTGATGCTGGCATCATCAAAGTCTGACTCCACATCCAGATCATCATCTTCACTCTGAAGTAGGTAAGAGAAAGGCTTTGTTACTCAGACACACATGCTGGGGGAGCAGCAATCAGACACCAGCATTCCTATCACATCATGACCTCCTCCTCAGAAGGTCAAGAAAGGAGCATCACTTACTGATGATCTTTTACGCTTGGAACCAAATCCTCCCAGTTTGATTTTCAATGGTGCCACTTTCTTTGTTTTAGGTTTCTTGATATCAGGAATACGAGGATTGGCCTTTGGCTTCCGCCGGGCATTGGGTCCTTGGAACAGAGGAGACAGAGTCAAAGGGCTGTTGCCTCGACACCACCACTCACACTCTATCCTCCTGTCAGACTGTTCATCTCACCTTTCCCCTCCTTTGTCTTGGCTTTCCTGAGTGGCACATCTACAGGGGGCTGAGGCAGGACAGCATCCACGTTTGTCACCATACTCTCCACTACTGCAACAGCTGCAGCTGCAGCAGCTGCCACAGATGCACCTGAACTTCCCTTGAAGGGGTTGTTTGTGCTAAATTCCCTCCATTTGGCTCCCAGTACCATCATCATCTTCGATACTGCTATTTTAGGGTTCTTAGCTGCAATAAGTGGTCTGCATACAGTGACAGAAGAAATGAAGGAAGGGTTACTGAACCACTCTGAAATATCAATTATTCCTCCCCACTGCCACCTCCATCAGCACCTTTATCTCAAACTACATTCCCTTCTAATCTCTGGCATCAACAGCCAATGAATCTCCCCACTCTCATCCCTCACTCTATGTGAAGGATGGAAATGTTCCGGGGCTTGGAAAATAAGAAATGGAATTTAGCACAGTAGGGAAGAAAGGGGACTGGGAGGACTTGCATAATCTCAATGACTAAAAACAAAAAAGCTGTGGATCTATTATTTTACTGTTGCTTCAGTTTTCACTCTAGGTACTACACTAGTGTGCACTGAGGTTCCAAAATCAAGGCATCTAGATTTTGCCCCATCTCTTTTTTTTTTTGGTCCTGAGTCCTTTCAAGTATAGGCTTGCAGCTCACCTGACAAACTGGCTGAAAGCTTTGTAGTTGGTGAGTGTGCGGTAATCCTCCTCTGTGAAGATGTGATCAATATCCTCCATGCCCCAATCTTCCAGAAGCTGAGCAGATGACTTAGGCTCCTATGAAAACAGAATCATAGCAACTCTGAGCAGAACTTCCACACACCTTCCACATTCCACAGATGACCCAGAGAAACTTTTTTTCCCCGCATCCACTTATCACTACCATAGGACACAGCCGTAATAGCAGATCAGCAGAAATGGGAAAAGTATTTGGACACAATATAAATTCCACGTGTGTTTAAAGCAGTAGACAAGGAAGAAAGCAAAGTGGGAAAAAGGTCAAGTCAAGTAGGTCTAGTAGAAGAAGAGACTACACAGTTCTAATTCCCTGTGCAATCACAAAGGGAAAGCACAATGATTCCCCAATAATCAATGGGAATGAGGCGCAAGCAGTCAGCAAGGTAGCTTGTTACCTTTGAGTCATCATCTTCTTCCTCTTCTTCCTCCTCCTCCTTGCGCTTGGCTTTGTTTTTCTTTTCCTTCTTGGGTCCTAACTTCTTCTTTTTCTTCTTGCCAGGGGTATAATCACTGCCCTCGCTGTCAGAGCGCAGAACCTCCTCTTCTTCCTCCACAAACTCATTCCCCTCACCAGAGCTGTCCCCCAGCTGGGGAGAGAGGGAAAGAGGGATTAGGCATAAGAAAATAACCTGGAAAAGCACTGAACACTGCTGTCTTCCCCAGCTCTAGAGAATTCATTCAAAAGATTGCTGCCCTAGAGAATTCATTCAAAAGATTGCTGCCATTGACCAACAACAACAGTAAGCACCCTCACCCTATATATCCATATTTTAGAGTGTGACCTTTGGCATCCTTTTCCTTACCTCCTTCTTCTGACGTTTGCTGAGCTTGGGCACTTTGGGCTCCTTCAGTTTCTTGGGCTTCTTCTTCTTCTTGATTTTGGGAGTGTCAGCCTCTGACAGAAGCTCTTCTTCTGGCTCTTCTTCAGGTTCTGGATGTGAAGAGGCAACATGTCTCATTCAACCCCACTCTTGTGCATCACAGTATAGGCCCCTTCACAGAGACCAACTTGTCTGGTTTTTGCTACATACTTATAAACAGAGGTGGTTACAATTCTTACTCTACACAATAGATACTCAAAAATTGTATCCTAAGATACCACAGAACATGGTTTCCCCCCTCCCACCACCACCTCTTTCCACAATAATCCTTCTCCAAGCAGAACTTCATTCAGAACTTGGGGACAAGAAGTTTGCCATAGCCCAACAAGAAGAGGAAAGAGCATAAAACAGATGGCCACATCTAAAGGGGGCAAAAGAGTGAATGCATTTGGGAACCTGGGTAGGATACTGTTTCAGTCCACGGATCCCCAGGAAAGAAACCATCTAGCCTCTTCAGCAGTACAGAACATCCTACAGCTGCATGCAAAATACAGGCCAGTAAGCCACTACTTTCCTCCTCCATAGGAAAGCTGTTACTCAGCAACTCTATTCTGATCCAGATTTGACAGAACCTTCCCCCAGCCCCAGCAGCTAGCAAGCTCACTGCCTGGCCAGAACATATGCAGCACATACCCCCAGCAGCACTGCACACTCCCATCTGTGTGCCCTGGCTCCCTGGCTGCCCTTGGCCCGAGGGGCAGGGGCAGCCAGACAGCCCTTCCTTCCCTTTGTGGCAGGCTGCGGGAGCAGCGCGGCCACCCGCCCTCCCCTGCCGCCCCGCCCACAGCCAGAGTCACTCCTTCTCCCTCCAAGGGAAAATGGCCTCCTGACCACCGAAGCTGGGCAGGATGGAGGAAGCTACAGGACAGAGGAGCTACCACAGCAGGGAATGAAACAGCAGGGGTAGAAGCTCTCAGAACCTGGGGTCCAATGTCTGGCCCCTGCCATATTCCCAACCAATGGATGTCTCTTCACTCCCATGGTCCTGCAACACCAGGTCCTTCAAGGATCATGCATGCATCTTCTCCGCCAAGTTCTGATTTAGAGCCTCTAATGACCCACCCTTTCCAAGCTACCACCTAAACCTCTCCACAGTGCAGGGATTTTACCAGTTTTTTTCCATCAAGATTTTCCTTACTGATAGACCCCTTCTGCCCAAGATCTCAGAGGTGCCAGAAAACTCTAGAGTCAAAGCTTAAGAAAAAAATACCACACAAACAAAAATCCAAAAGTCCACAACATCATCTTCCCTTTGCCAGTTACATTTCTCTTATATGACACTACAACACTCGGGCATGAGTTAGTAGGAAAACCTACACTTGTCCTACAATTTAGCACATCACTCCTTTTCCACAAGGAAGTGAAGAATCCAGACGCATGTCCACAGAGCAGGTCATCAACAGCAGCAGTAACAACAAAAAAAAAACAAACCAGAAGAATTCCCAGGGCTCTAACTCAAGCCTCATGTTGATGATGAGGACGCAAATACGAGGGAAAAAGTAAGACACAAGGACTACCAAAAAAGCAAAGGTGAGCAAGTGGCACAGAGCAAGAACCACAAGAAACCTCAATAATTGGGTGTGGTGATGAAGGAAAGTGGGTCATGCAACAGCCCAGGGCAGTTTACTCTGGACGTCAGCCGGTCTGAGTTCGCAGATGAAAGCAAGCCAGGCAACCTGCCCTTTCACATACTACCCTCTCTTCCCCCTCCCCATTCATGAAAATTGAAACTTGCAGGTATTTCGGTACCCGGTCAGAATTGGACGCTTTGCCTCCACCCTCTACACCTCCTCCAAGCACAGGCCCTGACAACCTGCAATGGCTTGGAACAAAGTCAGCTCCACCTGACACAAAGCCGCGGGCTTTGCACTGTGAAGTAACCCTGGGATTCAGATACTAAAACATATGCACGACTCGCAGCAAAAAAAAAAAAAAAAAATTACATTCCCCAACACATCATGCATTACACAAATTCAGCTTAAGACCAACATTATCTTCAGCCCACATGCACACCCTGCAGGCTCTGCATACCTGGATGCTGGGAGATAGTGTTGTTCAATAGGATCTCCATGTCATCATCATCACTGCCCCCTGAGCATGGTGATGGAGATCCAATGCCCGAAGCCATATCCTCCACACCAGGGGAGGCCTGGGCTTATACAGGTTGTCGTCTTCTTGCCAGTCTGGCCAGTACTTCCTTGAAAAGAAAAAGTTGCAGCAAACCTGAACTCCGTTCTCCCAGGCAATAGTGCTACCAAGAGGATCTGTGAGAAAGCTTAGACAGCAACTTTATTGGCTTTGGAGCCTATGGATAATAGAAACACTGGCATCAAGTATCAGTTCAGAGTTGTGATAAAGCAAGCTTTGAAAACAGCAGATATTAAACTGAGTCAGCCACTCATCTCTGGCGAGGAAGCCAAAACATCTGTCCTAAAGGAAAACTCTCCCGTCCTCTGCAGCCGGGTGCCCTCGGTTATTTCGGCCTTGGGCCGGGAGAAGGCAGCGGGGCAGGCAAGGCAGCCGGGCTTCCAAGGGAGCCCCGGGGGCGGCCGGGCGGCTGTCAGCGCGGTGCCCTGGCCAGCAGCCCCAACCCGCCCCGGGCTGGCACTGCAGCGCCGGCCCTGCCCCGCCGCCGGCCGCACA